>OX442365.1:5813359-6136665 GCA_949357725.1 Hyperoplus immaculatus | reverse complement strand
GTTGATGTGCACCTGTTACAAAAGACACATTGGAGGCACTTTGCTTAGAGACGGGTGCTAGTCACGCAGGTCTCAAATCTTTGTGGCAATAAGTGTCAGACTGAATCTAAATCATTTTGAGGAATGCCATATTGTGCAAAGAGTCACAGTTCTACGATTAAAATAGAAAAACTTTTTTAATTGATGAGATTTCTTTCTCTTTTCTACTTCACTGTTTCCTTTAGGAGAAGGCATAAAGTATTTGGCTTCTCCCTGTACATACGTAGGTGCTGTAGTGTACGTCTGTCCGGGCCATTCTTATGGCACAGAAGTGCACTTTGATTAGGAGATAAACTCGTTACATTTTGGAGGTCAAAGTACACCGTGACCTCGGATATTTTGAGCACAGTATGTTAAGAATGCATTTAGGGATGTCAGATTTTGTCAAATTTAGCACGAATTTACACTTGGACTCTAGGGCTGAGCTGAATAGATTTTGGAGGTCAAAGGTTACTGCGAATTTACATTGCGTGGGGTCACATTAACCTTGTACCATATTGTATCTTCTTAGAAGCTTTACCCTTATGTAAAGCATTGCCTACCACCACTGGACTTTCCCTGTTTGGCAATCTATCCCTCACAGAGGAATAGAACCCCCAGGTGGTAGTTGTAGTTTTTAAATTTCTTCCTTCTCATCTTTACACATTTTCTTTCTCTCATCCTATCTTGACTCATTCGTCCTTTTTTCTACACAATTTGTCTTTCTTTCTTTATCCCTCTTTCTTTTTCCTATGCTTTCTCTCTATTTCTCCACATTTTCCCCTCTTTTCTCCCCCTCCCTCCCTCCTCCCTCTCTCTCTCTCTCTCTCTCTCTCTCTCTCTCTCTCTCTCTCTCTCTCTCTCTCTCTCTCTCTCTCTATTAAGGTCAGAATGGTGCTAAGTGTCTATCAGCGCTGATGAGGCTCAGGAGACTCCTTTGTTCTCAATGAGGGCGAAAAATTCCAAACAGCCACAAGAGTGAACAGTATAACCCCACCCCCCTCCCTCCACACCTCCACCCCTCATCCCTCCATCCCGTCGTCCGATCAATCGCTCCTTCTCCCCCTCTAACAACTCTATCGATCAGATGCACTAACAACATCTTTCATTTATTAATTATGAGAGAAAGTCTTCCTGGGATTCCTCTCTCTCTCTTTCTCTCTCTCAGTTTGCGCTCCTCTCCTCCTCTCCTCCCTGCTCTCTCCATCCATACCCCTCCATTTCAGAGCTCTGATACAGTGTTTCTCATTTGTAATGTATTTGATGATCGGTTCTCACGGTGGATTTGTGAGAACATTTCATACTGTATATTTCATTACAAGTGACAGTTATGCATGGGGGTGCGATCTGAACCTGTTTTCTAGTAATTTAATGTCATGTAGAAATGAAATGTAATGCATGTCATTTTTTCCAGATCAAAAGGGGGGAACTGCTTTGGTGAACACTTGATCATCACAAAGTCATTGAGAACATATTATTCATATCATACAAGTACTAACAAAATATGAATTTGAGCAAACAGCAGAAGTCCCTCACACCAGCTGTTGAAAGTGGGACACCAATGAGAAGATAGCTGCTGTATTTTATGAGTCAAACCTGTTCAACATAACCTCTAGTCTACTGGTCTGAGGATGTCAAGGTGTTTTATTTATACACCCTACCAACTGAGCTAAGGGCGCCCCCTGTACATGATTTTAAGATAAGATTATGAGCCTGTGATTGATATCCAGACTTGACTTGACTTCCTCTTCCCTATTTATATTGGAGTGAATGACGTGATCAAATTCTGGGTGCAGGGACCTCAATAAACAGGCAGTATCTGGCCATTCCAAGCATGGCTGCTAAGCCCCTATGGCTGCATATGATCCTGGGGGCCTGGTTGTCCCCTACATGTTGTGTTCTCCTTGTTGGCCCTTCCATGTTCTGTCCTACAGTTGCGTATCCAGACTGGGAGAGTCCTCATTGATTGGAGGAGCCAGTGTTGACAGACTGACAAATAGCCTTTTTATTAACGGCCTGTGTGTGTGTGTGTGTGTGCGTGTGTGTGTGTCTGGTATAGCCAGAGATCGCAGAGAAGAACAATTGGATTCAGTTCAATAGACTTTATGTCTCCCTGCAGGCCCATTTTCTTTACAGGCATAAAAACACTGATTAAAGACAAGAAATATATAGACATCTCATCAACTCTGCCTGATGTATTCATGGAATGTATATCCTGTTTGTCTTACACAATCATTTGGTTTACAATTGACAGCCTGCAACCGTCTGAGTTTGACCAGAGGCCCATCGGCTGAAGAAGCGCTCACTTCCATTGTTGGTAACCAGAGCCGGCCCGAGGCACAAGCGAACTAAGCGGTCGCTTATGGCGGGGCCCCCTCCAAAAAATAAATAAAAAATAAATAAAAATTAGTTTGTGTGTTTGATATTAACATCATATTATGCAAATGTAAGTTATCATACAAAAAAAGGAATAAAATGTTTTGGTCTAGATAATTAATAGCCTCTTAATTCTCCTCTCAAAGTGCACCAGATTCATGCATTTCACTTTAAAAAGGTTAAAAATATCTCCCGGGGGGTCATACCCCCGGACCCCCCTAGGAGGGTCTGAATCTCGTCTGTCTAATATTTTCGCACAGCTGCACTGTGGAGGTACTAGCGGAAAACACTGGGTGTGTGAATGATATTTACAGTTTTTCTCAGTCGCTTTGGTGCTTTTCTCACATCACTATTAACATTTGCACAACAGTTAGTGCATTTCTCAAAACAATTAGTGCAAACTGCAAAACCTGGTGGATAACCTGCAAGAGTACGTCACTTGCTCAAAATGGATAGTCTATTCCTCAAAAGCAAGTATTCATGTCAATGAAACTGCCAGTGTCATCAAAATGAGAAGTCTTGACACCATCGTTTATGAACAAGATAATCAAATGGCTTTGTCATGTTTTCATTATGACAGTTTATTCTCTCAGTGTTTTCCAATGCAAAAAAAAGGTCAGAACTCGGTAACACTACCTGAAAATGCTCAAGACAGCACTATACACTACTTGTACAGCCATTTGAAACTACAGTAAAGTTACACATTGCTGTAGTTAGGGGAGTAAGTGAGTACAAGACACTGAATACGTATGTTTCACATTTTTACTGTATATGTTCTTTGCAATTCTACAGCATTGTGCAAAAGAAAAATACACTTCAGTCACTTATTTAGAACAAACATAAAAAAACACCCTTTTGGTAGAGCTGTGCACAAATGTGAACAATATAACAGCACATATTGTAACTGAACATATATAGGTAAATCATTCTGGCACATCCAGACGTTCCTGTCTGTCTGGCCACATATTTTCATCTACATCACAACGGATTTTATCCCTTGCAATGCAGCGAGGAAAGTATCTATGATAAAGAAAAGGTATAAAATTTGCTTGACAGAATTTGATAACTAGTTCAACAATTTTGTATGTAATGACTCAAGCAATGAAATGAAGACTATTAGTTTTACTGGGAACGACTATTCAGCATCCATAAGTAGAGTTCATTTTGACTGACATGACATAAGCAAATGACAATGTTATAAAACAGCAGAGAATTGTATGAAAGCAACTGATACATGTCCAAAAGCATTTGCAATTTGTTCAGAGGAAGGAGAAATTGCTACTATGATGTGCTCAAATGACTAAATGTTGCAGAGGTTGAACTAATAGTTATGATAATTTTCATTCTGATCTGAGAAAAGCACCAAAGCAACTGAGAAAAACTGTAACAAAGATCTATAGTTTCAGCAGCGCTAACATTGGAGAGGGGCCCCCAATCATATTTCGCTTAGGGCCCCATGAAGGCTTGGGCCGGCTCTACAATCTGTTTTCTTTCACTATGTGTTTACCAAACATCTTCAATAGTAAGTGACTGATATTAGCTTCACAGAGTACACGTCTGGTTAGGACAGTGTTAGACCTTTCAATGTGTAACCATGATAGATAGATAGATAGATAGATAGATAGATAGATAGATAGATAGATAGATAGATAGATAGATGGATGGATGGATGGATGGATGGATGGATGGATGGATGGATGGATGGATGGATGGATGGATGGATGGATGGATGGATGGATGGATAGATAGATAGATAGATAGATAGATAGATAGATAGATAGATAGATAGATAGATAGATAGATAGATAGATAGATAGATAGATCATTTTCAAACTCAGAAAAGTGGATTTAATGTTAATATTTTTACACTATTCTTTGCTCTAGCCTATGTGTGATTCTTCTAATCCGAGAAGTAAAGTATTGGATGTTTCAGATCGTTTCTCCTCCTTGAGGAAACTCAATTTCCTCTCTCTCTTTCTCTCCCTCTCTATCTCCCTCTCTCTTTCTCCCTCTCTCTCTATCTGTCTCTCTCTCTCTCTGTCTTTCTCTCCCCCTCTCTCTCTCCCTTTCTCTATCTCTCCCTCTATCTGTCTCTCTCTCTCTCTCCCTCTCTCTCTATCTGTATCTCTCTCGCTCTCTCTCCTGTGTCCTCTGCCTCACCTCAGGGGTGCTGTCACACGATTGGTCAGTGACATGGCAACCAATTAAGGACTAATTAATCAAGCTCCAGTTGATAGGTAATATCGTGAGCCACTCGGGGTGAAGCCCAGTGAACGAGTGGGAGACTGGGAACCAGTTAAATTGAGGGGAAGAGAAAAAAGAGAGAAAGTGAGACAGAGAGGGAGAGAGAGAGAGAGAGATACTAGTTCATCAGGACAGAGGGCTGATGACTGCATGTGGTGTAGATGTTTTTACATGTTATTTAGAATTAAATGTTTTAAAATCACACAAGGCTGGTAAACAGCGGATGGCTTTTTATGTTGCTGCTTCACAGCAGCCCAGTTCAAACTAAGTGCATCGAATGGACAATCTGAGCAAAACAAGTGTTGTGTAAGCGCATGTACCCTCACTATGCACCCTTGTAATAGATGGATGCAGCATACATACATGTGTTGGTTGTATGTTGACTGTACAGGGCTGCTGCAGTCCAAACACATGGGCTGATCTGCCCTGCAGTGAGCCTCTGTCGGCCCTCTAAAAATAAATGTGATCACTGTGGGGGGGCCCGGGGCCCTCGGGCCGGACCAATGGAAGTATTGACCAGAGCAAAGGAAAGAGAAACACACACACACACACACACCCACGGAGTGTTAGAGCCGCTGGCTAGAGGCCACAGTAAACCTATTGATCCATTGTTGTTTTCAGCCCATCCCTGCACGCGCCAACACACACACACACACACACACACACACACACACACACACACACACACGCACACACACACACACGATGCTGTGATGCGTTCTCTCCATCCATGCCTCCATTTGAACCTTTTAATACCCGCTTTCACATGGACACAACACACTTTCATTTGTTAAACACACAAGCAAATATAAATAAAAACAACCTGCCATGCTGTTTGACTCTAAAACCTACATGTCTACTCTTTATTAACATCCTCAGAGGTATTCTGATATGGGAAAATATTGGACTATGGCCTGTACACCTGGGAGTGCATTACAGCTTGTACATCAAGTAACCCATTAGTTAGTTCCACCAGTCGGGGTTAACTGGTAAATACGTCTGAAGATTCAGTAGCCAAGTGCATTTTGCTATAGACACCTGCAGTTCAATACACATTAAGTACCGGCTTAAAACAATGCTGAGTGTCCTAATATAGAATTCCCAGCCAATCAGAAAGCAGTATTTTCTGTGGCTGAGTTGTCAAAATTGAAGATAAAAACAGAAAACTTACTGACACAAACCATATTCTACAGCATCTGCCCCTCAAATAGAAAAAAAGACTACACGACACAAATATTTGTGTGAAATAGTGTGTTTGTGTTTGTGTGTGTGTTGTCCTCTCCCTCCTGTTGTGAAGGCAACCCTCATGCTCTATTTGCAGTGATTCCATCGCCCCGTTCCCATGCCCTCTCTATCTGGTAGGGGAATTAGTTCACACACACACACACACACACACACACACACACACACACACACACACACACACACACACACACACACACACATCCTGAACACCCTCCACACCCTGGTGATGTGTTCAAGTACACCATGTGCAGGACATACGCTTTAGTTCAGTTGATTGCAACTTGGATCTTGTTGGCAATAGTTTTTATCAGTGATAATAACATTATACTAGTAAAGTTTACTGTCTCGTCCCTGAGTCCCACCCACTTAAAGCACTTTCACAACCCTAGTGCGTTTGGCTCAGAGTGGAATCGATAGTTTTGGTAGTTCTGTTTTGGTTTCTCAGCATACAAATGTGAGGTGACCGTAAATAATAATTAATTTCCCGTTCGAGAAAATGGACTGAGTTAGGGCCAAAGGGAGAGGAGAGCAGGCATCCTCTAATAGCTTTGTTGATAAAGAACATTCATTGCTGACAACATTTCAAGTTCATGGACTTACCTGCATGTGACTGCTCTGTTTATTTCAAGTCATTCAGACACTCGGACTAGCATTGATGGCTATCACGTAGCCTAGCTCATAAAAAACACAGCGATCTCACACCCAGTTCAAAGGCAAAAACAGACAAATGGAGAAACAGACAGGAACATATTGTCAGTCAGACAGGACACTGCTCTGGTGAATGTGAGTCTGTAATGGAGCTTCATTGATCTAAATTACATACAGTATATTCTATTTCAGTCTTTCTCTCTCTGCGTTCCAATCCCCATACTATCTACTATTCAGTATGGTAGAAAAAAGATTTAGGATGTCCCGATTCTTGTGGCCAGATTTAGGATGGTTAGAAATACCCGGATGTCTACTACATCCGTCCAAGATTTTTCTTGTTTTCTATTTGGCATTTTCTAGCATTCTATTTGGGCGATTTTGACCCATAATCCAGTGCGCATCTGACGTGACGTCACATCGACGGAGCCTCAATATGAAAACAAACGGGGATGCGACGGGTATAAAAGCAAGAGGCAAGATCAAGGCGCAATGTTATGATGAAATTAATAAATAAAAGTATGTCCCAGTAGTATGCCTACTACTGCATCCTAACTAGATTATTTCTATAATCAGATGTAGTCAGCAGAATAGAAAAAAGAAAGAGTATGCGGAAAGCAGGGTAAATGTTTATTTCTTCATCTCTGTCTCTCTCACTCTCTTGTTTTACAAACTCTGATTGGCCCTCCTCCATCCCCAACACTCTCTCTCTCTCGCTCTCTCTCTCTCTTACATACACACACACACACACAAACTAGCTCTCACACTTACTTTAACATGGCCTCTGGTCTGTTCTCTACTCACAGGCCAATCAATAGACAGCATGTTGAGCTCTATACAAGCAGAGCTACTATGGATCCAAGGCCTAATTGCATGGCTGAGCAAGTGGGTGTGTGTGTGCGTGTGTGCGTGTTTGTGTATGTGTGTGTGTGTGTGTGTGTGTGTGTGTGTGTGTGTGTGTGTGTGTGTGTGTGCGTATGTGTGTGTGTGTGTGTGTGTGTGTGTGTCAGTGTTCATTGTGGAACTTGGTTTCGATTTTGGTTTTTACCTTTTGCCAAAAATGTATGTTTTAGTTTCAGACATTTGACCAGTTCTGCATTGTACCTGATTTCCGCATTTTTAAGTCGATGCTTTTCTGGTTTTCATTCGTATGGAACATAGATATCTTACATTTCGTCATAGTTCACATTTTCAATGGTGACTTTTGGTTTAAGTCTTGTCTTGACCATGGCAGAAAGTTCTTTAAATATTTTTGTTCTGAGTCTGACTATCTGTTGATTAAATGGACAGTGGGTGGGTGTAGCTGTGTGTGGATTTAGGGAGGTGGCACTACTCTTTCACCTTACAGTCATGTGATGCTATTTAGCAAACAGAAAATGTGTTTAAAAGAATTCGATAAAAACTAAAAAAAATCATGTTTGAGTTAAAGGTTTTAGGTGAAGTTGACTTTTATGTTACGTTAAGTGACGACTGGTTACATGGGCTCAAGAAATGCTTGTTATGCTTCGGGGATGTTAGTTAGAACACTTCTGTTGCATGATGGGATATTTAAGTAAGGAAGACTGGTAACTCTATAAGCAAGTAGTATTTGAGTGATGACTCTTATTAATGATTTGACCAGATTTGTTTACCAATCAAATCGTACTATCTGACATGGGCGGCCGTAACTGGATGACGACATTGTTGCGCATGCAACGTCGAAGTTGTGATAGTAAACACCAAAGATGGCTGCAGATACGTTGTTTAAAACGGCTTTGGCCTCGACACATCAAAGACGGCACTCAGGTCTTTTTTTCTGTTTTGCTTGAGTTAGGAAGGTCTATTGCTCATCGCTTTCCAGGCTATGAGACCACTTTAAGTCCTTGTAATAAATGTGAATCGTAACATATGCGTTAAAGTTAATGTTTATTATTACAGAGGATGGCACAGGTCAACCCTCAGATATCATCTCCAGCGATGGTCGGCTCGGCCCCAAAGCTTTTTGCAGCAGAAATGTGTGTTTATCCAAAGCAAGGTGACCTTCCTCATCAGACAGGGAGGGACACATGATGATGATGATGATGTCATCTGTCAGAAAGGTAATTGCGTGTTTTCATAACTGCATCTCAGGTGTCTTTATACTGTGGCCTGACCCACAATCTGTAACGGACAGAGACAGGCGGGCCGAGCCAGAGAAATAAAGAGAGAGATGGAGAGAAACAGGGACCATGAGGAAAAAAAGTGGATGGACATAAGAGGAATAGGAAAGGGAGAAGAGGAAAACTGACAGAAAGAGGTTGCTAGATCGTTACAAATGGCTTCATCAGTGGTTTATCATTTAATGACGTGTCAATAAGCCATTAAAGTGACTTTAAAATGTAAAGTTGTACATCGGTTACACCTCTCTAAATCCAAACTAGCTCAAATATATCCACAAATGAACCGTTCATGTGACAGGTGTTGGTCCGCAGACGTCCCAACCTGGAGGGATAATGGAGAAACATCTTCCAAGCTCTCTTATCGCACTGTTGGGAATTATTCCTGTAGCAACGTCTTCCCCAAACTGCGCTATAGCGACTGCCCTGATGCCCTCTCCATAAGGTAACACTAACTATGCATAAGTAGGCTACCTGATATACAACCACTCTTCAAAAATACTGAACTATCCTTCTAAAGCCTTTTAAATCGTCCATAAAGCAGTCAGCACAACATATGTAGAGATGCTTTTGCACGGGTGTCTGAACACACAGAAATGGTGTCTTGAATTTTTTTTAAAGAGACAGGTCAGAAGACATAATGAGAAAAGCACAGTATCAGACAGACAGGTAGAGAGACAGACAGGAACTGGTGTTGACCCCCTTGTGTGTCTGTCCTCCCTCGTCTCCCTCCTCACAGATCAGCAGAGAGAGAGAGAGGGGCGAGACTCAAACTTATGATTTGCCCTCTCCCATCCTGGGCCCCAATAACTCAGCCACCGCGCCTGCAGCTCGCTGTCACACACCCAGCACCGACTGCGCCTTCCCTGGGTGAAATACGGCGGCCGGGTCCCGTCCCGGCGGCCCTCTCCAAAACAACGTATAGGCCTGGAATAAATGGCAGGAGGAGGCGCGGGGTTAATAGAGCGCTCCCACTCTTTTAATTGAAAAAGTTAAACGAGGCGACTGGGCCAGGATGTTATTACAGGGAGCGAGACGGGGAGCAAGCCGAGAGATGAATGGGCAGCCCCTCCGAAAGGCTGGGTTAATGAGGACACAGGGGAGCATGCGGGATACTGGACACCAGGGTCAAACCTGTGTGTGTGTGTGTGTGTGTGTGTGTGTGTGTGTGTGTGTGTGTGTGTGTGTGTGTGTGTGTGTGTGTGTGTGTGTGGAAAATCCGTCTTTTTCACAAGGATGAAAGGCTGGCATTTAATGAACAGACCTGTTTCTATCTCTTCACAGGTTCCTGAGTCAATGAGTCAAAGACCAATGTTCGTCGTATCCTGTTTTTTTCTTTCATGGAGTTAGTGTACAAGGAGACTATGTACTTTACTGTTGCAGGATGGGCCCACACTAAAATAACACCAAGTGTGCTTCAAGGTCCACCTACTAGATTTTTTTCGGAGTGTATGGAAGTGGGCATAGCTTGTTCAGTTGTCATGAAAACAACTCAAAGAAAAAGAAAAAAAGAGAGCTAAATCGGCTGATGAAGTCTATGCGATGTGTTGGAAGTTCACAGTTGGAACTTTGCCCTCACCACCTCCATTGTAGAGACCCAGGGCTTTTTCACACCTACTGTGTCTGGTTAGATTGAAACCAACTCGGGTTAGTTTCCACCTGCTGCGGTTCATTTGTTCAGGTGAGAACACATCAATCGTACTCAGTGTAAATCCAAAAGCGGACCAAACAAGTGTACCAAGACCTTGTTGTCCTTGTCATTGAGTCCAACT
This sequence comes from Hyperoplus immaculatus, assembly GCA_949357725.1. Classification (NCBI taxonomy): domain Eukaryota; kingdom Metazoa; phylum Chordata; class Actinopteri; order Uranoscopiformes; family Ammodytidae; genus Hyperoplus; species Hyperoplus immaculatus. The sequence goes on along the minus strand of OX442365.1, from coordinate 6,126,230 downwards.
GAAGGAAGAAATGCTCAAAGAGCTCCCATAGCCAGCTACGCTATGCATTATGGGCAGTGATGCCAGTAACGCGTTACCGGCATCGGACCTCTTTTTTCAGTAACGAGTAATCTAACGCGTTACTATCTCCAAACCAGTAATCAGATTAAAGTTACTCATCAAAGTCACTGTGCGTTACTTTTTCTGTCATTTTCCTTAGTGAAACATTTTACATAACTGTACAAATGACTGCGATTGCGATTTAATGTAAATAAATGTGCGAGCATGTGTCTCTAAACGCTCCAACTGCTCCTCTCGTCTTTTTGGTAGCGGCCCTCGTCTCTGACATGCAGCGTGTGTGGTGTCTGTGTGTGTGTGTGCAGCAGCATTATGGCCGAGTCTAAGCTGAACTGTGGCGCAAAACAAAAGCACGTTAAGTTTAAAGACACTGCTACTGTCTTTGCACTTGGGAGGAATGCATTCATTTTCATGGGGGGAAAAGGTTTTTTTTTTTATTACATTTTTCAAACCATAATTTTTATTATCTTGAAAACAGTATGCCTATAGGCTACTAGCCTACAGGCTTTATTTTATATATTTTCAATGATTCTTAATATGTGCATGTTTTAAATTGAGATATATGGGTTTCAAAACTTGTAAAGTAACGTTTAAAGTAACTTGTAATCTAACTTAGTTACTTTTAACATCAAGTAATCAGTAAAGTAACTAAGTTACTATTTTAAGGAGTAACTAGTAATCAGTAATCAGATTACTTTTTCAAAGTAACTGTGGCAACACTGATTATGGGATGAGAAAGACCATCTACTTCCTGTAGTTTCTTTCTGTAGTTTTCCAGCATGGAAATTCTGACCAATTGTTGGATCAGTTCAGGAACTACCTGTACATTATTGCTCCCATCCCAGACACTGACCAATGAGTGAGAAGAGTGTTATCACATGACTTATGCCGTTACATTTTGGTTCACTTTACCAACTGATTCAGACCAGAGGAAAAGATAGGTGAGAAAGAGAACATAACCTGAAAAACCAAACTATGCATCAATCTCTCATGTTGCAAACTAAGGAAGCAAACTAAAATATTACTATCAGGTGTCAAACCACCCTTGTTCCCCCACAATGTTCTGCATCAAGGGGGTAAGGGAATACTATAGATTTCAAAATAAACTTTCATTTTACATCAAATTCCCAGCGTTTGTTTTTTTATCCCAAACAAACCATAGCAGATATGCAACTGTTAGTTAGCCAAACAGAAGATTTTTATTCAGTAAGCTAGCTATTTATGGGGGCTACTTTCTGTATAATGCATTGTTTGGCTGGAGGTGGTGCTTGTAAATGTTTTATGTTGCAAAATGATTGAGAAAAACCCTAACCTAACCCTAACCCTAACCCAAATTTCCCTTTAACGGATATGTTTTTTTCTTCTTTTTAAATTTTAAATTTGTCAGTAGTAAAAAAAAAAAGAGATTTTACTTGAAGATTATAGCATAACTAATCATTTCAGGAATGAATAAGTTATTTGTGACCCTGATTGAGTAAAATAATCAAACAAATGAACTCAATTGTGGGTACATCGCCTACTACAAGTTGAGTGAACAACTTAATATCTTTCCATAAATCAGATGTAGAACATGTATTGTGTTCCACCTAAATTCTTCAGCACTCACAGGTGGTGAAAACAGATTGAATCACTTCATTGCCACGAAATGAGACAAATCAAGCGCTCCCTTTTTCTGTTTAATATCTGAAACTGATCCAACTCTCCACCGTTCACACCCAGTCAGCTCTCACAGCGACCCCGGCCCCCTTTACAAGGCATCATTTATTAATGGTAAGAGCTCTGCATAAAGCATTAGCCGTGTTTGTGATAAAGCATTAGTGATCTATTTCATTTCTCAGTAGGAAACAGGGGAGCATTGTGGCCCGTTAATATCCGTTCATGTTAAGAGGCGGCGGAAGGAAAGAGGTTCCTCCCGCTGATAGTGATTAGACCCGTCCATTTAGTTAGGGGACACACAAACACACGCACGCAGACACACACGCACGCACGCGCACACACATACACACACACACACACACACACACACACACACACGATTCAAGATAGTGAACATCAGAATTGTCCCACAAGACTATATGGTAGATAGTCCACATTGTCCACCACACTGCAGATCGCAAGTCCTTCCAAGCTGTCAGTCACTTTTGAAGTGCTATTCAAAAGCCGGTGTGTGGAACAACATGTTCAAAAGCAGCAAATACAATAGGCTACAGATCACATACAAAGTCCATGGAGAGTGATACAGGTTTCCACTTTAAAGGGGCATTATGTAACTTTCAGGAAAATTCAGTGCCTATTCCACATGCCCGGACAAAACGCGGGTTATGTAGCAGTGTATTGGTAGGTGGGTATACAGTTGCCTCTACCTACACTGAAGTACCTGCGAAGGGAGCGGGCCTGAGCGTGTAGCAGCAATATTCAACATCATGCGATCCAGGAAATTTGAACAAATGAATGGCGGCCGTGTCCCTATAGTGTTGAGCGCTGTGCACACAGACAGTCAGCAAGGAATACGTCTAAATGCACGTACTTCATTATTTGACACTTTAGTATCGTTAAACATGACTATAAAACATTAGAACAACATTTATAGGTCAGAAAAGACGAAAAAAACATAATAGGTGCTCTTTAAGATTTTCAGATTAGCATACAAATATAATGCAATGTTATAGATTAAACATGTTCTATTTTTTTTATTGGTTATATTTGGTCCACCAACTAATAGTGAAATGCTGGAGCAGTGACAAAAACACATCCCCAAATACGCTCCAGGGACGTTCTCTGAATTATGAGTACTTCTTTTTTTAGTACAAAAGATTTCAATCTCTTAATGGAGTATTTTATTATTGCTGTTAGGGATGGGAATCGAGACCCGGTTCCTCTGCAGAACCGGTGCCGAGTCAACCAATTCCTTGGACTCGTTAACATGCCTGCTTAACGATTCCGCTTATCGGTTCTGCTCGTTGCAAATGCGTCATGACTTGACACTCACGCTGCGTTGTTTTGGTTCAGAATGCAGCAAACATGGCGTTGAGACAGAATCTCTCTAAATGTTGGTTGTTTTTCACTTGAAAAGACGACAATACGGCCACTTGCAACAATTGTAAAGTTTCCATTTCGTCAAATGACACGCGCACAAGCACGAGTGCAAGCGAGCAGACGCGATCGTGACGGTTAAACGTTTAAATGTCCGCTGCCTGTCTAGTCGCCACCAGAATTGCCCATTGGACTTGTGCATACAATGTGTGAGAATGAACGTGTGTGTAGGCATATGTGTGGGCTAATAAAAGAGGGCGAGAGATAAAAAGGTGAGAGCAGCATAAAGCAAAGCAAAAAGGTTTTCTTGACCGCTGCCTTAAGCCCCGCTGGTAGTCCTGTTTTCACAGCTAGTGGGCTCAATTGGATAATATGTCGGGGACAAACTATGGTCCACATTCCCAGATTGAAATTTCTGTTGCTAAGGTAGTAGGAGGTGGAGTGAAAAGGCATGTGCTTCTATTTTAACTTTGTTTTTTTTTGCTTACATATTCGAAAGACAGACAATCAATCAATCAATCAATCAATCAATCAATCAATCTATCATTACTATTTAAAATACACATTGATATGGATGGATTTTTTCCCCTTCTGCATAACATCACTCAACTGGCTGGTATAGAGATAAGTCAATCAGAGGGAAAGTTCACACATTTATGATTGTATCATAGATATCAAGTCAGTGTCGCTTACTTCACAACTGTATTTTGTCCACAAAACCAAATATGACATCAATAAAACGGATGTGGAAACATGGAGCTCTGGAAACATTGGGATGGCCCCTGTTAATCTGTGAGTATTCCCTCGTTTTGTTCGCCTTTTAGTCAGTTCTGTTTGTTCTGTGATGCCCTGCTTTGTGCTCTGGGGTTCCGTCCTGTTTATGTTGTTTTTGTATCTTGTTTAATTGTATTTTCTTTTAACATTGATGTCAGGGGACTACAGATGAAAAATAGCCTTTTGGCTAAATCTGGCATTTATAACCCATGTATGATGATGTGTTTTATTCATTTGCACTGTCCCCTTCTTAAATGAACTGAATTGAATTGAATTGAAACCCACTGACTCTTTTATATGTTGTTGATGATTCAAATGTATTCCTACTGTTTATCAACTGATTATTCAAGGATTTTTTTTTTGTCATTGTAATACATAACGAAATACAGTTTGGCTCTCTTTAGCAGCAGTTAGTGTTTAAATGTCTAATTGACACAAAACACAAACAGACAATGACAAATAAGATGATGACACAAAGACAAAGACCAAATGACAGAAATGGTTTAAAAAAAATTCTCTGGAAAAAAAGAAGAGACCACTCCAAACTTTCAGTGTCTCTTGTTTGACTGTGTACAGGTTTATATTTGATTAAATGAACATTTTGGATTTGCTCTATAAACTACTGACAATATTTGTAACAAATTATTGTAACAAAGTAATGTAGGGATGAAAGATTGAAGAAAAATCCAGATTGGTCTCTTTTCCAGAGCTGTATGTATATAGATAGTGTAGATCAGGGGTGTCAAACTCATCTTCACAAAGGGCCACTCTACCATATAATAATCACACTGAGGGCCAGACTGACGTACTACCTTCTTTTTAATCGAAAAATAAAAAGAACATATCTAAGTAAGTATATAAACTGCGTACCATGGCTAGTTTTCGCCTCAACATTTTCGGGGGACAAATTATAGGCGGGGGGTATGGGGGTGCTCCCCCCAAAATTTTTGAATGTCAAACACTTAATTTTCTGCATTCTGGTAGATTTTTATCCACCGATCTGTGCCTTTTCGGCATCAATTTATGGTAGAAATGTCTTAATTTTTGTAAAGGAAAAGACGACATTCAGGTTCCTGGTGAAACAATTAGAAAGGACTATAATGCAGTAATGCAGTATTTTGGATTGAACCACAATATTTATTCTCCTGGATTTTTCAAAACTTTCTGCACATAGCCACATATATTGGCCTATTTACAGCCCTCAGAAAACTGACAGCTCTTCTTAGATGCAAGTTCATCAATTCATGGCTTAAAATCCTGAGCTGTGGAACTTTCAGTAGACATTCCTAGCTGTAAGCCAAGTAAGTTTCCTAACAGTTGGGAGCGTAAGCGACGTGCGGATATGGCACAGGCTCCATGAAGAATAGAAAAAATAAAATTAAAATAAAAAATTCAAATTGGCCGAATTGATTCGCGGGCCAGATCAAAACGTGTCGCGGGCTTGACACATGTGGTGTAGATTAAAAATGATCCTCGTACATATTGTGCCCATAGATGCAATCCATATGTAGATTAAAAGTGAATGATTGGAAATGCAGATTAAAAATGATACATTTGATGCCTGTTAAATCCAATCTGTTATATGTGTGTGGAGGGGCGGGCAGACAGAGTTGTGGTTGTTAGAAGCTACTGCTCCTAGCAGGGAGTTGTCCTAATGGTTTGATATTATCTGACCATTTGAATCTTTTGGTTATGTTGGAGCAATTTTGGTAAAGAGCCTTTCTCATGGGCATAACAATGGTATTGCCCATGCAGCCTAACTGTCATGGCTTACTGGCAGTGGCGTGCACAGATATTTTCGGGGGCAGGTGCTCAGTGCAAAAAAAAAAGGGAACAACATATTCTATCGGTGAATGACCAAATCATTTTAAGGATACTTGTACAAAATCCCCCCCCCCCCCCCCTGGCCTAATGACTTTTAATACCCGGCCACACATACAGTGTTTCTCAAAGGAATTTGGGAGACTTAAGAAAAGTTTTAACCTTTTAAAGTAAAATTCATCAATCTGGTGCACTTTGAGAAGAAAGCTAAGGCTAAATCACCTGTGTCAATGTGGGCTATTTAGTACTATTTTCTGGAATAATTTGGAGACACAGAATTACCAAAAAGCAGGAAGAAAAAATTTAAATATATGAAAAAAAACAGTCAGTTTCGGATTTTTTTAAATAATCCCTTATCCCGAATTCTGTCTTTGAAGTCTTTGTTAGGCCCCTGATCTCCGTACTAATAATATCCTATTAAGGCAAATACAAGATTACTGCAAGTCTTGTAACATAGAAATAACTTATGGTTGGGACAAAATAATATAATTAGCTTATATAGCTTCATGACTGATTTAGTACCACCAACCCACTTTGCGTAGTTAAAATAAAATGTGTGGACAGCTTTTAAGATATTTCAATAACATTTGAGGAACAGTTCAACATTAAAATCAGAGCTTTAAAAGGCCCTGAACAGCTAACATGACTCTGGTCTTGACTGACCTTTCATCTTCATCTTCCTCCTTGCTGCTGGTGGATGCTTTCATCCAGGAGAGCAGAGAGCTGCTCCCCTGGGCTGCCTGCTGTAGCTCCCTTTCGTTTTCCTTTTTTAATCTCTCCTTTCTAGGCATTATACTGCAATTTGTAAATAAAAAGAGACCAACCATATGAATAAGACTGCTTGGTTACATTACAACAAGGCACAAGGCTACTTTTTCTGCAGGCAATTGGGAATTGCCTGTTTGTCATTTAGCAAATAAATTACTGCAAGTGAAGAGTTAATTATATAGCCTAAAGTAAACCTAAACAACACTAAATATTCAGCATACTGATAGATTCACATGCTGTACCAATGACAAACTCTGCCGACATTAGTTGTGTTCATCACGTCATATCTATTTTTTTTCGGGCTAGCTTGTTAAGCAGGACAGCCGGCTAATGTATGCTCAGCTATGTGGCGCTGCATGATAGAGGCTACTTTATAACAGAGACAAATAAATGCTTATGGCTTGGAAACTGAGGCTTAGGGGGCAAACAATACACTCTTGACTCCATTTACAATAAGGTACACAAAATTGTAGTAGCTACTACATACCTACTACATAGTTTTTTTTTTTTGCGCTACCTATGTGTTAGGTAGCACAAAAAAAAAAAAACCCTATGTGTTAGGTAGCACATAGGGTTTTTTTTTTGTGCTACCTATGTGTTAGGTAGCACAAAAAAAAACCCCTATGTGTTACCTACTACATAGTTTTTTTTTTTTTGTGCTACCTATGTGTTAGGTAGCACAAAAAAAAAAACCCTATGTGTTAGGTAGCACATAGGGTTTTTTTTTTGTGCTACCTATGTGTTAGGTAGCACAAAAAAAAACCCCTATGTGTTACCTACTACATAGTTTTTTTTTTTTTGTGCTACCTATGTGTTAGGTAGCACAAAAAAAAAAACTATGTAGTAGGTAACACATAGGGTTTTTTTTTTGTGCTACCTAACACATAGGTAGCGCAAAAAAAAAAACTATGTAGTAGGTAACACATAGGGGTTTTTTTTGTGCTACCTAACACATAGGTAGCACAAAAAAAAAACCCTATGTGCTACCTAACACATAGGGTTTTTTTTTTTGTGCTACCTAACACATAGGTAGCACAAAAAAAAAAAACCCTATGTGCTACCTAACACATAGGGTTTTTTTTTTTGTGCTACCTAACACATAGGTAGCGCAAAAAAAAAAAACTATGTAGTAGGTATGTAGTAGCTACTACAATTTTGTGTACCTTATTGTAAAGTGTTACCCATTCATGTATGTGTTACCTCGCTGGTGGGGCAGGGCAGGCCGGGAAGTAGGTGTGTGTGTGCAGCAGCTGCGAACTGCTGCGGCAACGCGCCTCCGTTTGTGTCCACTCTGCGCGTTCACGTTGACAAAGGAAGTGTGTGCGGCGGAGGAGGAGGAGGAAGAGGGGGGCATATTTATTGGGGCATTATTGTCAAACGTTTTTAATCGTTGAGCATTTATATATGATAATGTCGGCACGGGCCACATACATTGTAAAAAAAAATAACTTTAATTTTTATTTATTTTTTTCAAAAGGGCACTTGATTGGGTCAGGGGAAAAGGGCAGGTGCTTCAGCACCACTTCAGGTCTACCTGTGCACGCCACTGCTTACTGGACAATGTTGCATTTACCCCTGAACCACCTGTTTTAATTCTACATTGAATGTTTATACCAACCGTACAGAAACACCATGGAGACACACTGCTTGTGCGTGTGTGTGCGTGGACTGAAATGGCTTGTGACTTGAGAACGTGTTGGTGTTTAGTGCTGTCCTCTAATCACAGTGATTGTATCTCCTAATCATCTCTGATTGTTCAGCAAAACCCACATGAAGTGTCTTTAACACAGCGGAATCACCCTGTCATCTCAGCTCTTTATGAGTGTGTGTGTGTGTGTGTGTGTGTGTGTGTGTGTGTGTGTGTGTGTGTGTGTGTGTGTGTGTGCACGTGCGTGAGTGTGTGCGTGCGTGCGTGCGTGCGTGTGTTGGTCTCTGGTGCTTTAGCAGACAGGATCTGATATAAATTAGTAATGTTGAGCATGCAGCTGGTGTGTCTCTCTTTGTCACTACAGTGTTCATCTTCACAGCTCACTATCATTATACAGCATATCCAAGATTCACATGGTTCAGGAGTTGTCTATATCTTTACCTTCCTTTTATTATTCATATCATAGACACATCATCGTAAAAGACATCTGTTTAAAAGACAGAATACTTTGTAATGTTTCAGTTCGCCGCATAAACTGTCTCGAATCGAAGCAATGGAATAACGTCTACAAATGTTCGAACATGTCCAACATTACAGTCAGCTCTGTAGTGTCACAGCCCCAGTCTCAGTGTAATAAGTCAACTGTTAATTACAGAGCAAGTGAGAGAGTGACCCCAGTGTGTTCAAAGCAGCCGCCTTTTTGTCAAACATCCCTCCAGGCGAAATCAATAGGTCATCATCTCTGTGTATTACTACACATCAGGAAGAAAGAGGTTGTGTGAGTGTGTGTGTGTGTGTGTGTGTGTGTGTGTGTGTGTGTGTGTGTGTGTGTGTGTGTGTGTGTGTGTGTGTGCGTGTGTGGTGTTGGGATGGTGGGGGGATACCTAGCTATAAGTACAAAATCATGTGTATAATGGCGCTAATTTATTTTAGTAAATACCTCTGGATTCTAGTAAGCATTTTGTAACTGATGACAATTGATGGGTTCACGATTTTATACAGCAAGTGTCATTAGACACCAGCAACATCCAGACTGTGTGATTGGCTGTACTGAAAACACTCAATATTTTATTGAGAACCTGATCATCGTTAATCTAAAATGAGAATATTTCAAATTGATTCTTAAAACTCCAAACCTTATTTAGCATATTAGCCTTAAGCTGTGCCAACTGTAGCCTCATTAGAGACCCAGCATGCATTATACACATAGCTGAAAAAAGATTTAGCATGTCCCGATTCTTGTGGCTAGATTTAGGATTGTAGAAGTACCCGGATCTCTACTACATCCGTCCAAGATTTTTAGTGTTGAAAACAGCATCCTATTTGGGTGATTCTGACCCATAATCCAGTGCGCACGTGAAGTGATGTCACATCGACGGAGCCTCCATAAGAAAAACAAACGGGAATGCGACGGATATAAAAGCAAGAGGCAAGATCAAGGTGCGATGTAATGATGAAATAAATAAGTAAAAGTATGTCCCAATTGTAGCATACTGCATCCTAACATTATTTTTATCGTCCGATGTAGTATGTAGAATAGAAAAAAGAAAGACAGGAGTATGAGATTCCGGACACAGGGATTATGAAAACGCAACATCGGAGAGCTGACCAAAATGATCGATCTCCAGTTAACGTCAGACACAGGGTGTATGATTACTCATATTTATATATATATATATTTATATGGACAAAGCTGAATATCTTCAAAGCAGCCAAGCCTTTATAGCTTAAAGAATGCCAGTTATGTCTCCAGCATAGAGGCGACAGTGAAACTCAATGAATAAATGCATCAACCATTGGCCATTGTTCTGAAAGAGACAGTGATAGAAACAATCAGTCGGTAAACAGTCTGGACATCAATGGTTAAACTGGGAAACTGCAAAACGAGGTGTGTGTGTGTGTGTGTGTGTGTGTGTGTGTGTGTGTGTGTGTGTGTGTGTGTGTGTGTGTGTGTGTGTGTGTGTGTGTGTGTGTGTGTGTGTGTGTGTGTGTGTGTGGGTCTGTCTGTGTGTATGTGTCAAGAGACGGGGGCACACTCTACTGATCTCCACTTACAAAAAAGTGCAGCTGATTTGCAGTCAATGATTAAACAATTCAGTCTGGGTGTGTGAGCTAATATTTGAATAGATATTGATTGTCATTTTGTACAGGCCATTTCCTCCTGAAGATGATTAATATGTCTTGTCTATGTTTTTTTCCCATTCCTCCCCGGTGACTCAGAGGGCACAGAGAGGAAGCGGGTGCTGCTGGCTTGTCTCCTAAATACATCTCACCATTACATTCTAATTGGCAACAGTGGACACAATTTGAAAAGAAATACCACCCAGTTTAAAGTCACAAAATATTCATATTCTGCAAAACCGCTAACTGATAACTAATATTTTTTAGGTAATACAGATTTATACCTCTCTTGTTTTAGTATCTCACCTAACACTACAGTACATTCGACAAGATTACATTTAACTAATTACGATGAAATTACCTTTGCCAAATACTAATTTTGAATGAACAGCACGTAAACACATCACATTGTTACTCAATGAAACCTAGCCTGGTTCTACCAGACCATCGTACTTCATTTCATTTGTACAGAAGGTCTGGAATCGCTCAATTGACAAACGTTAACTCACTTGAAGGCGGGTGTCTGTTGAAGTTTAACATTTTTGGATCTGCCCAGTGCCACTCTGGATCTGCCAACCAACCATGTCATGCGCCGGCTTCTGAGCCACTCCTTCTGTTCGCTGATTGGACCGGCATAAATCTGTCCGGGGAAAACCTAAGAATATACTGCACACCACCCAGACTGACTACTGAAGGGAAATGAAAATTGAGCGGAAGTAGTAGGCGGGCGGTGCCAGGCTAATGAAACCTACAGTACGTTCGAAATGGCACAAACAAACAAAATCACTGCACGTAATTTACTTGTAGGGGAGAACGGGGTAATGTGAGGAACTTTTTACATTTGCTAAAATGATTTATCAGTCAAATGTACACATTTCCCATTAATTCAGGGTGTTTCCTAGTAAAAAGGGCATTAGCAGAATGTATTCATGACAAAGGGAAGTGAAAATATGATTGTTTTAAAAAAAGTTGTCTTGTGTCTCAGTTTACCCCTGGGGTAAACTGAGACAGACCAGAGAGATCAAGGGGGAAAACTGATCCATTTTTTCCACTCTGAAACTACCACAACAACACATGTTGTAACAGCTAGAATCCTGACAGCTAGATTGAAAACCAAATATTCCAAAACTAATGTCAGACTAGAAACAGAATCATGGGGTTTGGTCAATTAAGAAAACCATTTTCTAAACACTTGAAAGTAACTCTGATCAAATACACCATATCATTCATAGGCAAGGCAAGGCAAGGCAAGTTTATTTATATAGCACAATTCAGACACAAGGCCACTCAAAGTGCTTTACAGGGGCAAGATTAGAATACATAAAACACATTATAAAACATTTAAAAGCGAATAAAAGAAGCAAATAAAAATAAAATAAAAATTAAAACTCGATTTAAAAACATAAGCAAATAAAATGAAAATTGCAAGTTAAAAAGGAAACAAAAAAGTCTTCAGACTCGATTTAAAAGAACTGAGAGTTGCAGCAGACCTCAAGTTCTCTGGGAGTTTGTTCCAGATTGTTGGTGCATAAAAACTAAAAGCTGCTTCTCCTCGTTTAGTCCTAACTCTAGGGACTGTAAGTAGACCTGTCCCAGACGACCTAAGGGCTCTGGACGGTTCATAACTTACCAGCATATCAGTAATGTATTTTGGCCCTAAACCATTTAGTGCTTTATAAACCAACATCAGAATTTTGAAATCAATTCTTTGAGTGACTGGAAGCCAATGTAAAGACCTCAGAACTGGGGTAATGTGATCCACCTTTTTGGTCCTAGTGAGGACTCGAGCAGCAGCGTTCTGAATTAGCTGAAGCTGTCTGATTGATTTTTTTGGAAGGCCAGCAAGGACACTGTTACAGTAGTCAAGTCTACTAAAGATAAATGCATGGACAAGTTTTTCTAAATCTTGCTGAGACATAAGCCCTTTAATTCTTGATATGTTTTTTAGGTGGTAGTAGGCTGATTTATTGATTGATTTTATGTGTTTCTTGAAATTCAAGTCAGAGTCTACAACAACACCAAGATTTCTGGCTTGGGGTGTAGTTTCTAACATAATGGATGTAAGCTGTGCGCTGACTTTTAATTGTTCATCTTTGGCACCAAAGACAATTACTTCAGTTTTATCGTTGTTTAATTGAAGGAAATTTTGACACATCCAATCATTGATTTGTTCAATGCACTTACTCAGTGCCTGTATTGGACTGTAGTCTCCTGGTGATATGGTTATGTAAATTTGTGTGTCGTCTGCATAATTATGGTAGCATAATTTGTTCTTATTCATAATCTGAGCTAGTGGGAGCATGTAGATGTTAAATAGAAGAGGGCCAAGAATGGAACCTTGGGGGACCCCGCATGTAATATTTGTCCGCTCAGATGTGAAATTGCCTATTGACACATAGTAGTCTCTATCCTTTAAGTAGGATTCAAACCAGCTTAGTACAGTTCCCGAAAGTCCAACCCAGTTTGCTAGTCGATCTAGTAATATGCTGTGGTCAACTGTGTCAAAAGCGGCACTGAGATCCAGTAAAACTAAGACAGAACTTTTGCCACTGTCTGTGTTTAAATGGATGTCATTGAGGACCTTAACCAGAGCAGTCTCAGTACTGTGGTGTTGTCGAAATCCTGACTGGAAGACATCAAAGCAGTTATTCATTGCTAAGTAGTTATTTAGCTGTTGATAAACAGCTTTTTCAATGATTTTACTTAAAAATGGTAGGTTAGATATGGGCCTATAATTTTTCATGAGTGATGTATCTAGATTGTTCTTTTTTAAGAGTGGCTTGATGACTGCTGTTTTCAGGGCCTGTGGGAATACACCTGTCTGAAGGGACATATTGACAATTTGTAGAACATCTGAGGCCATACAGCTAAAAACAGTTTTAAAGAAGCCTGTGGGCAGAATGTCAAGGCAACAGGATGAGGAGTTCAGGTGTTGTATAATGTCCTCCAGGTTTTTGTGGTTTATAAGATAAAATTCTGTCATTGCATTTGAATTGATTTTAAGAGGGAAAACATACGTTGAACTTGGTATGGATGCAGTGACAGCTTGTCTAATTTTGTGAATTTTCTCAGTAAAGAAGGAGGCAAATTCATTGCAGGCCCTCGTGGAAAGATGCTCAGACGCTACTGGCACAGGAGGGTTTGTTAATCTGTCGACAGTAGCAAACAGGGCACGTGCATTGTTGTTGTTTTTGGTGATGATGTCAGAAAAGAAAGAATGCCTTGCATTTCTCAGTTCTGAGTTAAACGTGCACAGTTTCTCTTTGAAGATGTCATAATGAACCTGGAGATTTGTTTTTCGCCACCTGCGTTCTGCTTTACGGCACTCTCTTCTTTCTATTCTGACCTGCGGGGCATTTCTCCAAGGAGATCTTTTCTTACCAGAGACAACCTTCATCTTAGTGGGCGCAATAGCATCTATAAGACTTGTAAGTTTGCCGTTAAAGTTGTCTAAGAGCTCCTTAACTGAGTTACAGGGGAGGGGTGGTATCGAAGAAAATGCTTGAATGAATGTTTCACTGGTATTTTCTGTAATATACCGCTTTTTGATTACTTTTGACTGATCAATTGTGTGAACAGACATTGTACTCTCAAAAAATAAACAGGAATGGTCCGTGAGGGGACCCATATCTGCCACTGTTATGTCTGAAATGTTCATTCCTCTGGAAATGATAAGGTCCAGCGTGTGCCCTTTGTTATGAGTTGGTTTGTCAACATGCTGATTTAGTCCAAAGTTGTCAAGGACACAGCACAGTTCTTTCGCACATCTGTCCTCTGGTTTGTCAGTATGAATATTGAAATCTCCGACGATTAATACACAGTCAAACTCAGTACAGATTACAGACAGCAGTTCAGTAAGTTCATCAAAAAAGCTTGCATTGTATTGTGGTGGCCGGTAGATATTGATGAAAATAGCTCTAGAGGCTGAATTTAACTGTAGAGCCACATACTCAAATGAATCAAAATTTCCACAAGACATCTTTTTGCATTGTAGAGATTCTTTAAACAGAATAGCAACCCCCCTCCTTTTTTATGCACTCTGGATTCACTCACAAAATTGTAATTTGCGGGGGCGGACTCTATAAGAACAGCTGAGCTGTTATCTTGGTCTAACCAAGTTTCAGTTAAAAACATAAAATTAAGATTGTGCCTAGTAATAAGATCATTAATTAAAAATGTTTTACCTGCCAAGGATCTGATGTTTAATAAAGCTAAATTTAGTGTGTTCGAAGCATTGTCAGCCCGATTTATTTCAGCACACTGTGGCTGAAGAGGAATGCTTATCAGATTTGATACATTTACAGGATTTAAGAGTTTCCTGTTACTTGAGATACACTTTGAGAAACAGGGCCCCAGCTTATCCTGTGAGTCGTAGGCGTTAACTAAGTAGCCGCGGCCCGGCACATATCAACAAGTGCTGACATCATCAGTCTCCCTAGCCTGATGATGAAGACGTCGCGGTGGGATCAGAGGGGGTTTGCGTGGCGGGGTGAAGAGCCGGGCGCTGTGGCTTAGATTGGCGAGTTGAGGGGGACGTTGACTGCTGGGGGTACATATGATTTCCTTAAATCCCAGATCAGGAGAGGATGGAGAAAGGGTGGTTGTAGGAGAGAAACGAGGAGAGAGAGGTCGGCTTGGTGTTGACCTGCGTGGTCCAGGGGAGACGGGGATGGGTGGAGCCCCCTCCTCTCTGCCCTGATATCTCTCCTGGTCTGAGCTGTCATCTGGGGCCGGCAGTTGTCCTTCGGCGCTGCTGCTATGCTGTGTTATCTTCTTCTCCTGGGCCTTGTCCTTGGCACGAACAGATTGGTGACGTAGGACGTACATCACGTTGGATGTGAATAGTTTGACTCCAGCCTTATTTAGACAAAGTCCATCTGTCTTACAAAGCTGCTTGCGGTTCCAGAAAATGTTAAAATTGTCAATAAAATGCACTGAGTGGTCAGGGCACACAGTTGAAAGCCATGTGTTCAGTGCTAACAGTCTAGTGAATCGCTCAGGTCCTCTTCTGATTGGTGGCAGAGGACCACTGATAAACACCTCAGCATTCAGTGAGCTGACCGTGTTCAGGAGATTCTTAAAGTCCTGTTTCAACATTTCAGACTCTTGTTTTACAACATCATTTGATCCGATGTGCAGAATGATGTTCTTTACAGTTGTGTGTGCAGCTGCAATTTCCAGGATTCTCTCTTCTAGGTCCGACACCATATCATTAGGAAAGCAGAGTACTTTGGTATCAACACTAAACATGCTTTTCATATCTCTAACAGAAAAGTCTCCAACTATCAGGGTTTCAGGCCTGGTCGTTAGCTTGGTTAGCCCGGTTGTTAGCTCTCTCTGTGGCTCTTGGCTTTCGGGCCTTACCTTGTTGTGTGAAGGCGCTATGCTATCTCGGTCATCAGAGGGAAATCCGGGGACTTGCATCAGTGGAGTAAACCGGTTCGACACTTGCACACTTGTTTGCTGTGGAAGTTTGTTGTTGTTACCTCTCTCCCTTGCAGTAATCCATTGCTGCGGCCTCCGAGGCGCGGGGGTTGAGGAGGCACCGTGCCTGAGTGATAACGCAGGCCAGCCATCCAGATCAGTCATCTCATGATGCTCGGCCCTGCCGGTTATCCGTCCTCCCTTTTCCAATCTCTTTGGCCTTCCACCAAGACGATTCCAGGGAGGGTTATCACTAACCTGGACACGGCCCTTCTTCATAGCCTTGTCGGTGCTAGTTAGCTGTGCGTTAGCTCGATCTTGTCCACTGTTTAAAGTCACTGATAGAGTGGTGTCGTTCCCACATAGTCCATTCACATCAATGTTCATTTCTATTCGATTCATTTTTGTTTCCAGTGCTGTAATCCTCTGTAGGAGTGTTTGATAGTCCTCGTTAGATAAGGGAGGCATCTTGCTGCTAATTAGCTTTAGCTGAGCGCCTCGCTTCCAGTCACCACAGGCTTGTCCTGTTGTTAGGCCCCCCCTCACGTTCTATTGAGAAGGTCGTAAAAGTGTCCAAAAATGCCTGTAGTATCTATAAAAGTAAAAATAAATTACAGTCCCTTTGATTTGTATGTATCCAGGACCTGCTGCTAAATTTATTATCGAGGAAAAATAAGAATGTAAGCAAAAAGTGCAAGAGGAGGAGAGAGCAAGCAGAAAAGCGTCTGCACAGTAGGAAAGCAGGAAGCACTTCATATGATAATTAACATTCAAATGACAAATATAACCAGTTTAAAACACAGTCTGGGGGTCAGAACACAGGAACCTTAGAGCCAGCTAGTGTCTGGGGGTCAGAGCAAAGAACAATCAGAACCAGCTAGAACAGCCTGGGACTCAGAACACAGGACTAGACCCAGCTGTCATTTTCCATCTTTTGAGTCTTTGATAAAAAAAATCTGCATTTGTTTTATTGGGATCATTCATTAAATAAAGACATATTACTTAGAGTCTATTGATGTTAAAGGTCACTCTCCTGTCCCCCACATACATATGTGCCAAACCATGCCCTTGCTGACACCCCTATAACCATTTAACCCCCACCTCAAGCCCACATTGTCTTTTGTCTTATTCAAACTATAGTCACCTTGCCACCTCAAACATAATGGATTCATTAAAAGAGGGCACAAACACTGTCTCGCTTTACCCCACAGCATTTGTCTCACTTTACCCCACTGCCACAAGAAAAAACTACCTCTCACAGCAAATCAGGCTAATCTTCAGTTATCATCATCACATGGTTTCTACCTGAATCAATTTGCTTTGGCACAACAATCGATTAAGTTGACAGCAAGAACATTTACTTTTACATGCAAAAAAGAAATTTTTGTGGAAAAAAAACATGCTTACAACATCACCATGAGGTCCTCTCTTTCATGGCCAAGGGGAAATGAGAGGGGCTTGAAAACATATATCTCACATGACCAAAATGTGTAGATACAGGGGGTGTCTCACATTACCTGATGGCTCACATTCCCCCATTCTCCCCTACAGTATTTTAAAATTTTATTTTATTTTAGCCATGCTAGCAGTGTGGCTATTGGGATGCAGCTGTAGTTTGTCAGTATGATGCTAATGAATACATAATCCTGCTATCAAACGTAACAAAGATGGTGGACATAACATTCTCATTATCCAAGCCTTCACAATGTCATTGCCATCATGTTAGCTTGGTGCTGTCATCATTTAGCTCAGAGCACTGCATTGCCCAAGTAAACCCTTACACTTAACACATCTGCTAGTATGGTTGTAAAGTACTCTTAAATCATGGGTACAAATACTCTGTTGGCCACTCAAGAGCAATTCATTGATTCCCAGCAATGCTGTGCGTTAACTCACTATAAAAGCTGCAGTTTGATCACATTTGCTCCCTGGATTGGCACATGCTGGCTACATCCTGGTGGCTTTCCGTTTAACAGACAGACAGATAGATAGATAGATAGATAGATAGATAGATAGATAGATAGATAGATAGATAGATAGATAGATAGATAGATAGATAGATAGATAGATAGATAGATAGATAGATAGATAGATAGATAGATAGATAGATAGATAGATAGATAGATAGATAGATAGATAGATAGATAGATAGATAGATAGATAGATAGATAGATAGATAGATAGCAGCATATGAAATAAATACACATACTGTCACAGTATCAACACACACTAACACAAGTAAATCTCACCCTGTACTCATGACATACACATAAACATCCGTTTCAATAAAATATGTAATATCAAATTAAAAATCCAATCTGTAGGTTTCATGAAAAACTGAAATAAATTACCCAAAAACTATTTCATATTTTTTTAAACTATCCCAGTGCACTCACAAAATGGATATGTGTGACAATATGTATCCATGGCGATGTAGGGAATATTCTTTTCGGTGCTCTTTATGTATTCTGGACCTATGCTCATTGATTGTACCTTCCACACTATGAATAGATTTCTTTTGGGATCCCTGGTTATTACCTGATGGAAATGAAGAAGGTGTAAAAATGTGAATGACCTCATCTCCTCCTGTGTGTGTCTGCTCTGGTATACAGTATATCTGCCTTCCACTATCTATTCCATCTCTCTCCCAGGCCTATGTGTGTCACTCACTCTCTCCCCTTTCCCCCTCAATCACATTTAATAATATAATTTTCTCCTTCATCATCTCATAATCAAACGACCCAGATTGCATTTATGTGGAATGAAGTCAGTGTCACTCTGAGTCTGCCCCATGTGTCAGACATGTCCCTGTTTATTCCACCTGACGAGCTGCTAGGCCGCTACACTGTAAAATAGAAAGTCAGACAGAGCCAGTGTGCAGATGTTAATGTGCAGTGTTGGGAAAGTTCTTTTTCTACGTGAACTAGTCCAAAGTTCAGTTCACACTCTTTAAAATGAACATAATTCATAATTCAAAATTCTGAACTAAGTTCACAGTTCAAAAATGAACTAGTTCATACAGAAGTTCTTTTTTTTTCAATATGTTGCTGCAGGCTATTAAATTTTTCAAAATAATTGCCACATTCCATATAGAACCACAGACAGATAATATTCAGTCCACACTAGAAGCCAGCTACAGCTTTTACCCCTAAAGTATATTCTCAAAAACATGAGGAAAAAGTTGCTGTTTGAATTATTCAAACAAAAACGGTTAGGGTGCAAATGTTTTTCCATTGTTATAATTTTCCAAACCTGGAAACAATTCACATGAAATTTCATTCAAAGAAAGCAATACTGGAAAAATATAGGCTACCAGGCAGGTTCTACAAACAAATTACAACTTAAAATAGTAAAACCCTCAAGGAGACAATTCTAAACTGCAGTGTAGGGCCTACTGTTAACAACAAAGTCCAGAAGATGTGTTGACATAATTATTAACACAAACCCAATCTGAGCTAGGTAACAATCATACGAAGGAGAGGTAGAGCCTGAGGCTAGGTCCATGGTCTGAGTAAGTGCTGCTGCTTTAATTTGTTTTTGTTTTTTTCAGCGGTGTTTCGCATTTTGATGACGCAGCAGCGGTGCGACGCTGTGATGGCATGTGTTGCCAGATTGGGTGTTTTTCAGCTACATATTAAGGGCTGTTTACGCTGTCTTTTAGCGGGGTTTTCTATGGAAATCTGGCACTCGATGAACGATTGAACGACTGTAAGAGCGCCGTTCACAAACGCCAGAATGAACGCGTTCGCAATAACGTTCATCAGGCAGAAATACATACGTTCAGTTCACGTTTGCCCCCAATATGAACGAGTTCATTGAACGCGTTCAGGCTCAACACTGTTAATGTGAGTTACCACAGGTGGAGGTGTCGACTGTGGTTCAATGAAGACCCTATAGTCAATACTTCAATACGATCAAGACTTGTATTGCTAAGAAGTGGTGTACTTAAAGCTATAGTGCGTAACTTCTGTCGCCCCCCCCCATGAGAAATTCCGAGTAATTACAACAACACTGTCGGCGCATCTACATGAGTAAAAACCTTTCCTGTCCAGGTTTTTTCTTAGCAATAGTAATCAACAACTGAAACATTTCTTGGGCTCTTTTTCTTTTTAAGATATTTTTTTGGCATTTTTATGCTTTATTGATAGTGTAGAGACAGTTGAAATGGGGCAGAGAGGGGAGTGACATGCAGAGAATGACCGCAGGCCGGAATAGAACCCGGGTCCGCTGCTGGCCGAGGCCCATGGGGGGGACGCCCTACCAACTGAGCTAAGGGCGCCCCCTATTTCTTGGGCTCTTCTTGGGATTTTTTCTGAGCTCCTGCACCAGTATCAGGGGGGCGACACTTGTTTTATAAATGCTGCCATACTGAGAAATACAGAAAGAGTTTTGTGGAGCTGATAGTCTCAATCAACTTTGTGTCGACTTGTTTGCTTATGGCTTGAATGTAACTGACATTCATTAATATGTGAAAAGTTTACTCACTATAGCTTTAAATGAACTTCAGGAACTCTCAACGCCTGAAATAAGCTCTCAGTTTAATATGGCGGACCGGTGAAGACAGTTTGGCTGGTCTCGGGCCCTTTCAACACCGCTGCTTTTACACATCACCACCACACTCACTCACTCCTGGTCTGACCATACAGGGTTAGATAGAGGGAAATGATTTGTGCTGCTTGTCATATTTTACAGTGTTCATCTCGCGGGGCTAAAATCATCCTAACAGATCAGATCAATGGTAGTAGCTGGTACAAGGACAGATCAATAGTGTTCAGAGAGACTGATCAGTAAAAGCGGCCGGTTCTGATGTCTGGGAGCATGCCGGTTTAATGAAGGAGACAGACCCAGACAGACCCAGACAGACCCAGACAGACAGACAGACCCAGACAGACAGACAGACAGACAGACAGACAGACAGACAGACAGACAGACAGACAGACAGACAGAGGGAGGAAGAGGAGGGGGACAGAGGCACTGAGGAGTTGTAGCTATTGCAACTTGAACATTGTATGTCATTTATTTGTTCAAAAGGGGACTATGTGTAATATTAAACTCATAATTAATGTAAAAAATGTCATGCATTTTTACACACAAGCTTTAAACCTATTTACATGTGTAATTTGGCAATACACACTTCCACACAATCCCACAAAATGTAATACGTGTAGATAAAGTGTGTACTAACAGCAGTGCTGTACAGTAAAACATATAAAAAACAATTGTGCATGATGCAAATGATAAGAATTAGAGTTAATCACACTACAACTACAAAGTGACCACCTTCTACTACAGCTGTTAGTAACATGCTAATGATGCTATAATGTTTTATGACTGTGTGTCCTCTGCTTAATGCATATCACTGTATTGACCCTGATTGATTAAACTGACCTGAGTTAGTTTGTGGTGATGTTTGTGCAAGATGACAGCAGTGTCATTTTAATTTGTACTGTTTTTGTTTTTTGTTTTTTTTTGCAGTTTTTTGTAGTTAATTAATTTCTGTGGTGAATGGTCTTGAAGGTTAGAACATTTGACTGATACCAGAGGGTTGAAGACACACAGATTAAACTGCTCTATTACTTCTTCTGTCTTCCTCTCACTTTCTCTCTGTTACACACACAACTTTACTGGCTTTCTCCTTGATACTTTTTCTCCTTGTTACTTTTCCAAATTATTCTGTAATGAATGAGTTTTCCCCTCTGTCTGTGTGTGTGTGTGTGTGTGTGTGTGTGTGTGTGTGTGTGTGTGTGTGTGTGTGTGTGTGTGTGTGTGTGTGTGTGTGTGTGTGTGTGTGATTGATGCGGGACAGCTCCAGTCACGCACCTGCTAAAAATTGATTGGCCGAAGCGACTCCTACAACCGGGGAGCAGTGACCACCACCTCCCCCCCCCCCACACACACACATACACTCACACAAACACACACACACACACACACTCCTCTTCTTTGCCCCCTTTACTTCTCCACACCTCGTTGGTCAGCACAGCCTGGGGTTGCCTGGCAACAGCTGCTCAGCTCTCCCTCCCTTGCTCACTCCATCCATCCGGCCCAGGTATTGTGGACGTGTGAAAAGAGAAAGAGGTTGAAAAAAAAAGATAAATGATAGAGGGACAGAAGGAAGCAAGAGGATCGAAGGACAGAGAGAGAGGGATGGATGGAAGACTGCATTGGCAGGAGTGAAATAAATAAAAAGAGAAAAGGAGGTAAGGGTGGAGAGAGAGAGAGAGAGAACTGGATAGAGTGAGGATTAGGTAAATGTGGCAAAAGGGGGGAAAAAAGAGACAAAGTGTAAGAAGGCTAGATGGGAGGGAGTATAAGCATGGAGCGATGGAGGGATGAGTGAATGAGGGAAGGAGGGAGGGAGGGCACAGAGACCATCTCCTCTCCCCTAATTCTCCCATTTATCTTTTTCTATCTTCTGAAACTGAAAGAAATTGACCTTTCAGCCATATGGACGTGTAGAGCCGCTGGACTCAGACCAGAGCCATGCATAGACAGGGTTCAGCCTACAGTTTGTGCTGCCTACAGTATCTATGGTAGCCTGAATGAGCCTTTTATATATATCAGCTTATTTGTTGGTGTTGTTGAGATAGCAGGTGTCCACGCCTGAAAGCACGCCAGTGAAGGCTGCCACTCTAGATCTGACTCAAGGTTTACTCTGCTTCTTTTCACAGAGGCTTAACCCACATCTGGTGCTCTTGACTAGCGGATGTCATAACACAAAAAGATACAGTATCACTACATGGAATTAAAGTGATGGTGACCTTGATGGTGTTTAACAGTGATTATAAATAAACTAGATCACCTACTTGAATACTGTGAGGGAAAGTAATATTGACTACCGTAAATATTTGGACATTTTAAGCCTTCCACCACATCTCAGCCTTATATTTGGCATTTTGTATTTGCTTTTTAAATTGAAGTTGTACTTATCAAAATTGTATTTTTAGTTTCATTTCAATTACCAGAAGAAACTACTTGAATTTTTTTTTTGAACATCACACAATGTTAACTCTTTACTGTAGTTTGCAAGAAGCAATGAAAACTTGGTTTGCTTCAAGCCCCAACCACAGCGAGTTCTACCAGCGTCCAATGTGGAAGTGACAAAAAAATGCAGTTTACCGAGTGGCCACTAATGTGAACTTGACAGTTGAATGTGTATAGGTGGAGATAAAACAAATGTCCACTGGCCCTGTCTGCAACAATACAAGGCTGACTTCTGCTACAGCCACGTCTCCCTAAAACTTCTTATAGTGACTGCACTGATCACCATTTCCATAAGGGAACACACTAACTATGCCTAATTACACCATGCAAAAAGACATAAAAAATATTGAACTATCCCTTTAAGTCATAACCTGGGCCAACTCTGGCCTGTTCGGCCTATTTGGCTTTGTAGCACAGTCTTTTACAGCTGTCTAAACACACACACACACACACACACACACACACACACACACACACACACACACACACACAAAGCTCAGTCCATTGCCGTCCACTGTCTACGATGAGTGATGTACAGTCTGCCTGCTGTCCTCCATCGATACAGTCGACATGACAAAGCAATGCAGGCTGCTCCATTTACACACACACACACACACACACACACACACACACACACACACACACACACACACACACACACACACACACAGAAAAAGCTCATCATCAGAGAGGAACAGGTTCAATCTCGGGTTGGGATGATGAATTATGAAATGTGGAAACTGGATTCTTCAATGTGACCTTGGCCATTCAGCGGTGGCTTCATTTACAGCCGGCTGTCTGTTCTTCACCTGCTGAGCACCAACTTACCTGACACACACACACTCATACACTCCACTCATTTCTATTGATTACAGGCAAAATAGTTCAAACTGCATACCTGCTCACACCTGATTTATGAAAATATTTGTTTTTTTCTTCAATGCTTTTAAACACAGGGCTTTTACTTTGCACACACTATCAGTTTGTTTCCTGTTTTGACTTATTTTACCAGGGACGGATACATCTCAGAACTATGTTAAAAATTTAAAATAATAATTTTTAGTACAATATTGATGTTGCTATTACATAGTTTGAGTGCCACAACCCGGCTTATTGAAATACATCAGTGCAAGGAATTGCCGCTATAATGCATTACTATATACAGTTTACACTTTGTAAGTTTAATTCGTATCCAATCAATCTATATACTAATGTAGCGGGTACAGGTGGTTCAGATTAATTCTGCTATTAGAAATTAATCTGATGATTAATCATACTTTAATAGTTTATTAAAGTTCAAAGGGGCACCACTATTCATTCAAGAATGGAAAAATAATAGCAAATTGTCTCGTTTAATCAATGGTTTATTCTCAAATGTTGATTACTTTAATGTTCAGTTAAATAAATCAACATTAATAAATCCTAGTCTCAATGATCATTTCCATAAAATAATGTAATCAAGTAATACATACATACATACATACATCTTCAACCGCTTATCCGAAATCGGGTCGCGGGGGCAGCAGCTTGAGCAGGGAACCCCAAACTTCTCTTTCCCGGGCCACATCAACCAGCTCTGACTGGGGGATCCCGAGGCGTTCCCAGGCCAGTGTGGAGATATAATCTCTCCACCTAGTCCTGGGTCTTCCCCGAGGCCTCCTTCCAGCTGGACGCTCCTGGAACACCTCCCTAGGGAGGCGCCCTGGGGGCATCCTTACCAGATGCCCGAACCACCTCAACTGGCTCCTTTCAACGCAAAGGAGTAGCGACTCTGCCCCGAGTTCCTCACGAATGACTGAGCTTCTCACCCTATCTCTAAGGGAGACGCCAGCCACTCTCCTGAGAAAACCCATTTCGGCCGCTTGTACCCGCGATCTCGTTCTTTCGGTCATTACCCAGCCTTCATGACCATAGGTGAGGGTAGGAACAAAGATCGACCGGTAGATCGAAAGCTTTGCCTTACGACTCAGCTCTCTTTTCGTCACAACAGTGCGGTAAAGCGTATGCAAAACCGTCCCTGCTGCTCCGATTCTCCGGCCAATCTCACGTTCCATTGTTCCCTCACTCGAAAACAAGACCCCGAGGTACTTGAACTCCTTCACTTGGGGTAAGGACTCATTCCCTACCTGTAGCAGACAATCCATCGGTTTCCTGCTGAGCACCATGGCCTCAGATTTAGAGGTGCTGATCCTCATCCCAACCGCTTCACACTCGGCTGCAAACCGATCCAATGAGAGCTGAAGGTCACAGGCCGATGATGCCATCAGAACCACATCATCCGCAAACAGCAGAGATGAGATCTTCAGACCACCAAACTGCAACCCCTCCCCACCACGACTACGCCTTGATATCCTGTCCATAAATATCACAAACAGGATTGGTGATAAAGCGCAGCCCTGGCGGAGGCCAACCCCCACCGGAAACGAGTCCGACTTACTACCGAGAACCCGTACACAGCTCTCGCTTTGAGCGTACAGAGATTGGATGGCCCTGAGAAGAGACACCCTCACCCCATACTCCCGCAGCACCCCCCACAGTATCTCCCGGGGAACCCGGTCATAAGCCTTCTCCAGATCTACAAAACACATGTAGACTGGATGAGCAAACTCCCAAGCTCCCTCTAGGATCCTTGCGAGAGTGAAGAGCTGGTCCATTGTTCCACGGCCAGGACGGAATCCGCATTGTTCCTCTTCAATCTGAGGTTCGACTATCGGCCGAACCCTCCTTTCCAGCACCTTGGAGTAGACTTTGCCGGGGAGGCTGAGAAGTGTGATACCTCGGTAATTGGCACACACTCTCTGGTCCCCCTTTTTGAAAATAGGAACCACCACCCCGGTCTGCCACTCCTTCGGCACTGTACCCGACTTCCACGCAATGTTGAAGAGGCGTGTCATCCAAGACAGCCCCTCCACACCCATTGCTTTCAGCATTTCTGGACGGATCTCATCAACCCCCGGGGCTTTGCCACTGTGGAGTTGTTTGACTACCTCAGTGACTTCCACCAGGGAAATTGACGATGATCCCCCATCAGCCTCCAGCTCTGCCTCCAACATAGAGGGCGGGTTAATCGGATTCAGGAGTTCCTCAAAGTGCTCCTTCCACCGACCGACCACCTCCTCAGTTGAGGTCAACAGCGTCCCATCCTTACTGTACACAGCTTGGATGGTTCCCCGCTTCCCCCTCCTGAGGTGCCGGACGGTCTTCCAGAAACACTTTGGTGCCGACCGAAAGTCCTTCTCCATGGTTTCTCCGAACTTCTCCCACACCCGCTGCTTTGCCTCTGTCACGGCAGAGGCTGCAGCCCTTCGGGCCTGTCGGTACCTTGCAACTGCCTCAGGAGTCCCCCGTGATAACATATCCCGGAAGCACTCCTTCTTCAGTCGGACGGCTTCCCTGACCACCGAGGTCCACCACGGCGTTCGAGGGTTACCGCCCCTTGAGGCACCTAAGACCTTGAGACCACAGCTGCCTGCCGCGGCTTCAGCAATGGAAGTTTTGAACATCGACCACTCGGGTTCAATGCCCCCAACCTCCACAGGGATGCTAGAAAAGCTCTGCTGGAGGTGCGAATTAAAGATCTCTTGAACAGGGGCCTCCGCCAGACGTTCCCAGTTCACCCGCACTACCCGTTTGGGCTTACCAGGTCTGTCCAGAGTCTTCCCCCACCCTTTGACCCAACTCACAACCAGATGGTGATCAGTTGACAGCTCTGCCCCTCTCTTCACCCGAGTGTCCAAAACATGCGGCCTCAGATCAGATGATACGATCACGAAATCGATCATCGACCTTCGGCCTAGGGTGCTCTGGTACCATGTACACTTATGAGCATCCTTATGTTCGAACATGGTGTTCGTTATAGACAAACCATGACCAGCACAGAAGTCTAACAAGAAACGACCGCTCGGGTTCAGATCGGGGAGGCCGTTCCTCCCAATCACGCCTCTCCAGGTGTCTCCATCATTGCCCACGTGCGCGTTAAAGTCTCCCAGCAGAACTATGGAGTCCCCTACCGGAGCCCCATGCAGGACTCCGTTCAGGGTCTCCAAGAAGGCCGGATACTCCGAACTGCTGTTCGGTGCATACGCACAGACAACAGTCAGAGTCTTCCCCCCCACAACCCGGAGGCGTAGGGAGGCGACCCTCTCGTCCACCGGGGTAAACTCCAACGTAGTAGCGCCCAGCCGGGGGCTCGTGAGTATCCCCACACCGGCCCGGCGCCTCACACCTTGGGCAACTCCAGAGAAAAATAGAGTCCAACCCCTGTCCAGAAGTACGGTTCCAGAACCAAGACTGTGCGTGGAGGTCAGCCCCACCAGATCTAATTGGTAGCGCTCCACCTCCCGCACCAGTTCCAGCTCCTTCCCCCACAGCGAGGTGACGTTCCACGTCCCCAAAGCCAGCCTCTGCCGCCCGGGTCTGGTCCGTCGTGGTCCCCGCCCTTCACTGCCACCCATAAGGCAGCGCACCCGACCCCAGCGGTTCCTCTGACGAGTGGTGGGCCCATCAGTTGTAGAGGGAGTTTGTGCCACGTAGCTTCTTCGGGCTGTGCCCGGCCGGGCCCCGTGGCAGACCCGGCCACCAGACGCTCGCAGGCGGGCCCCCTTTCTGGGCCTGGCTCCAGACGGGGGCCCCGGGCTTCCTCCGGGCAGGGTCACACTTCCTCTTGCTTGATCTTCCATGGGGTCTTTGTGAACCATTCTTAGTCGGGCCCCTCACTTGAGACCACTTTGCCATGGGAGACCCTACCAGGAGCACTAGGCTCCGGACAACACAGCTCTCAGGTTCACAGGGGCACACAAACCTCTCCACCACGGTAAGGTGATGGTTCCCGGAGAGGGTAATCAAGTAATTACTATTATAAATTTGTTAATATGATCTTAACACTGAAGGCTACCGAATCCTTGTACTTGTTGGTTGCGGACTTCCCAATAATATTCACACAAATTAATGACAGAAACTTCTAGTTACAAAAGAAAATGCATGTAATTTATTAACACAAAGTAAACAAAATCCAACACATTTAAAAACCACTAAACTAAAGCACACAGTGTGTGTGTGTGTGTGTGTGTGTGTGTGTGTGTGTGTGTGTGTGTGAGTGTGGGGGTGCAGGTCTGTGGATGCAAATTGAGTGTGTGTGTGAGTGAGTGTGGAGGTGTGAAAAATCTTTGTTTGTGGGGGGAAGAGCTTGAGGCTTGGTTGGCCTGTGTGTTCCCCTAAGGTTAATTCAAATCAACATAAATGTTTGGGTATCTAACCAATAAGTTCAATGTAATATCACAGTATTGTAAACCCAATTACAAAGTAACAATGAACAGTTCAAAATCAGTAAATATACATTTCCAAGTTAACAGTCTTTTAAGCCATGTGCTCCTGTCAAGCTAAGCTAACTGCCCAGTGGTTCATATGATACCAGATGATGATACACAGCGTTTGTTGCAGTGTGAGAGGTTCTGGATGCTTTGGCATGGAACAGGGGTTTTGCTTCGCGGGTCGGTCTTGATTCAGTTCGGATGAACTGGTCCTTTGGTTCTTCAGTAGCGGCGGGCTAACTGGCGTTGTTGTCTCTGGTAGTTCTTCTTCTTCTTAAAGGGTCTGGCCTTTGTGGGAGCTTGGTTCGTTCCCTGGTTCTTCTGGTACCTCTTTAGTTGCTGGGAGCAACAGGGTGGATCCTTGTTCCTCTTTGGTTGAGAGGGGCTTCACGGCTGTTTGGACAGGCCGTGTTGTAGAGCCTGGATCAGGGAGACCAGAGCTTGTCTGGGTCCAGAAGGTTGGGCTACCCCCGGTCTGGGTGGTTAGCAAGGCAGGAGAGAAGAGGCTGTCTGCACCACTCCCTTCGGAGATGCAGAGACAAAGAGAGCGTGAACCTCCTTCCTTGAGGGGCGTAGAGAAGAGAGAGCGTGCTTTAGCAGGCTCAATAGTTATCCTCAAAAACAGCATAAGACTGCTGAGCAATGGCAGAAGAGACAGGGGGACACATCCTGGGGGGGCTGGCTAGGTGTGAACCCAAGACAATGGCCTAGCTCCAGGCAGAGCAAGGTGTGAAACACAGACAATGCCTCGGCTCTAGCAAAGGAATGTTGGGGGTTTTGACACCAACATTTTGCTGTAGAATCATGTACATATTCACTACACTAACTATCAGATCATTGCGAAATTCCACGAATCTCCTAAAATGACATACACCTACCCCATAAGAATAAAATGCACGAGGCTTGCCTTACTTTTTAAATCTGTATTTAAAAAATGGCAATTTCTTCACTTTTATTTTAAACTAAGTAGCAGTCAGTTGCAAAGTCAATACAGTATATGGTGGTGGCCTAAAACTTTGATCCCACCATTGAGGTGCCCTTTAAAAAGACATACTGTATTAAGAGCATATATGGAACTTTGTGATTGTGAGGCGCTTCTGCTTAATTAAAGCATCAATGACAATACATTGAATAAATAAAGATTAGAGGAAAGGCCTGTGTACCTACATATGAATACAATCATATGAAGCAATGCCTTTGACATGTACAGTATGACATCTGAAAATGATGAATCACATGTTCATATATCATGTAGGTGTTTTTTTTTTGGGGGGGGGGGGGGGATCGGCTGGTAAATAGTTGAATTGGAGAATCTTAAAAATGGTTAAATCATACTTCATGAACATCCTTGGTTTTGAATGGTTTATTTCTATATTCAATCATCATGGGTGAATTGCGTTGTTGAATTTATGTGTGTGTGTGTGTGTGTGTGTGTGTGTGTGTGTGTGTGTGTGTGTGTGTGTGTGTGCGTGTGTGTGTGTGTGTGTGTGAGTGAACAGTACAGTGTATTGTAATTTCACGCTCCTCTTCAGCTTCAGCCTCTGATGGTCCACCCTCCCCTCTGCTCTAATGACTATTGATTATTAATTGACTCTTTCATGAGACGTGCGCTCCTCTTGATTGGTCTCATATCACAGTTCATATGAAAATCTGATCAACCTGGTTCAAGAGTTCAGTCTGGCTTCATCCCAGTGCTCAGTGGACCGCTGTAGCTCGGTGAGAACACAGGAGAAAACTACTCACTTCTTCCTTTCACAGTAAAGGTTTTCAGACAAAGACTAAAACGATTTTTGGTATTGTTGGTATTATGATATGTTATTTCAACATTATTATGGGTCCCGGGTGTCTCCTAAAGTATCAGATAACACCCTCTCTCTTTCTGGAAAAACCTGTGTTGAAAAACCCCAGTCAGATTTCTCTCTCCTTATGATGTCATATGGGGAGAATCCTCACATCAGGCGGAAAAACAGGAGATTCAGCAATGGCACTGAGAATTTAAAAAATAGGCTTTTCTGGACACTACACCATGAAAACAGTTTGTTGTAGAAACCCATATAAACATTTTGAACCTGAAAATGAGCATAACATGTGACCTTTGAAAATTCAATTATACTGCTATTAGTAGTGTCCAACCCCATTCATACCCAGTATTAAAGCTGGGGTATATGATTTCTGATTGGTCAAAGTTAACATGAGTTATACACTTTGAGCAAGGCTCCGATTCTCTGTTCTTATTGGCTGTTGGGACTGTCCATTCCCTTTGGCACGACTTTGTTGGTGAGCGTGTCAGGGAGGGACCATAGGGGAGGGACCAAAGAGAACAAGTGGAGCGGTTAAAGTATTTGAATTCGAATCTCTATCCCAACTGCCATTTTCTCCCCAAATCCTCCACCCCAGCTTTAACATGAGATCTGCATCTGAATTAGTTAGAAGATATGAAACATCTTGTCGCACACATTGAAGGACCTAAAGGCTTCCTCATGGACTAGAGTCTGCTCTGTCTTTTTCTGTAGACGGCCTCCATGCATCCTTTCAGCCACACTCACTGGGTAGTCAATCATTCAGGAGGTTTTGTAGGCGTCTACCTTCATGTTTTGGTGCTCCTCACATTGCGGTCTAGGCTGCATTGTGTTATAGGCACCAGAGAAATCAAAGAACATGATGTTCACTGTGCTGCCTGCTTTGTTCAGGTGAGAGTGGCTTCACTGAAGCAGGTAGATAATATCCTGTTGAGATTCTGGACTTTCTCCAATCTCCATGGGGCAGAGTCCATTTAAAAAAATTACCAGGCCAATCAAGCTTGCTTTCAGACCTAATGTTTGTCCCGTATAGTGGGAAGACAGCTTCTGATTGGTTAATTGAATCGTCAATCTAGCTTTGTGAGACCAGCCATATCTCACAAGCTTATTCGTCAATCCATGTTGACATCATCGACTAGAAGAACCAATCAGGGGCTGCCTTCTACTACTTCTATGGCGGTTTCTACTCCAGACAATGAGGGAGTCTATACTATATACCTAGTCTATACTGGCTTGGTTGAAGGTGTTAATGAGACGATGTAGGAGTTTATGGTGGGGGTTGATGGCTAACAGGAAGTACAGTATGTCTGTGTTCCAATACCCATACTCAAAAAGTGAGTATGGTAAAAGGAATATTTAGGTTGTCCCATTACATTTGTTTAGATGCAGCATGCTTGAAAGTACCCAGATGCCCTACTCCATCCTGTAATGATTTTTAATGTGGAAATCAGCATGCTTTGAGCGTCTAGCTGTTCTGACCCACCATCAACTGTGCAGCAGAAGTTACATCACATCTACTGAGCCTCCATGTGAAATCAACCAGCAATGCTACAGATACATTATAATTAAGTGGCAAGTTCCGGGCTGTCATTGTTACGAAATAAACAAGTGAAAGTATGTCCCCCATTGTATATGCTTACTACATACTTTTTATGAGCAGCTGTAGTGTGGGAAAGAGTCAAAGGAAAGAGTGTGCGATTTGGAACTACTGGGAAAATGTCGAAAGACTTGAGCGTCAGTAATGTGTGAGCGTGTAAGCAGTAGTCAGCAGAGTGCAAGCAGCTGTCTGTGGGGCCAGGGACATGTGATTATGAGAATGTTAATGGTAACACATAAATGCACAAGTAGCATTTTGCTATTGTTGCCGATCCCAGTGTTAATTTTTAAAAGGTACTTTGGTAACACTTTACAATAAGGTACACAAAATTGTAGTACCTACTACATAGATATGCGTTACCTACATAGTTTTTGTTGTGTTACCTACAACATAGTTATTTTTGTTGGTGCTACTTAACACATAGTTTTTTTTTGTGTTACCTACTATAGGCTTTTTTTTGTGCTACCAAACACATCGTTTTTTTTTGTGCTACCTTTTTTATGCTTTGAGCAGCTTTGACAACATTCCATTCATTTCCATTTTTAGTGGTTCGAGGGCAGGAATCCAAAACCTCAGATAAAAACTGAAGCTACTGTCTATCTGCATGATTGGATTACATGCTATATAATATGACAGCGGTGGTGATAGGCAGATTGCTGGTCCATATGTTTACATCACTTCCTGTTGACAAAAAAAGGGTGACAGCTGGCCACTGTGCAGGGCTCAGACGGATAAAGAAAAAGCATCAAGACAGAAGAAAAAGAAAATCCAGATGCCCTGTTTTTATCTATAGGAATCTGATACGTCAATATCTTCATCCTAGATCTCTCTCTCTCTCTCTCTCTTCTCAGTGTCATTTTACTTCTGCTCTATCTGTTACAGTCACATCTCACACCATTACGCCACTCTTTATCTATTTTCTTTACCTTCCTTTTTCCCATAGCCTGCTGTTTTCATTCTCTGTTGTTCCATCTTCACTCAAAATAAGCAGTTTCATGGTTTAGTTATACGTCAAGTAAAGTGTGTGTGTGGAGCCAAATTGCTGGCTGTCTATAGTTGCAGTAGAAAAAGTTGACGTCAGCGATTTGGTTGGAGTGCTACTACAATATCTGCAGCAAATTAGCAACACAAGCGAAACAAAGGCGACATCATTAACAGTGTCTTTTAAACCATATATGGTTGCTGTGACCATTCAAAACATATCGTATAGCCATATAGCATATTGGTTTGAAT
This sequence comes from Hyperoplus immaculatus, assembly GCA_949357725.1. Taxonomy (NCBI): domain Eukaryota; kingdom Metazoa; phylum Chordata; class Actinopteri; order Uranoscopiformes; family Ammodytidae; genus Hyperoplus; species Hyperoplus immaculatus. The sequence continues at coordinate 6,093,662 of OX442365.1, read as the reverse complement.
CAATTGGAAACACTGTAGAGAATAATTGCAACAATGGCTGGTGTGAGTGTGTGTGTGTGTGTGTGTGTGTGTGTGTGTGTGTGTGTGTGTGTGTGTGTGTGTGTGTGTGTGTGTGTGTGTGTCTGTGTGTGTGTGTCTGTGTGTGCGAGGTAGTGAGTGAGGCATTTGATTTCAAGCTTTAGGATCCTAATCTGTGTCTGTTTGACAGCCTTTACAAAGCCTTCAAAGTGCGCCCTCACCCCTCTTCTGTGTGTGCGTGAAGCTGTGTGTGTGTGCATGCATGTGTGTGTGTGTGTGTGTGTGTGTGTGTGTGCGAGCATGTGTGTGTGCATGCATGTATGTGTGTGTGGTTATGTTAGGCCTTAAGACCAGTAGAAAGGTCACTGTTGAAATTCCAGCAGCCCATCTCTCTGTCTGATGTCTTTATGTGTCTGTACAGCGTCTCCATGTCTGTCTGTCTGTCTGTCTGTCTATCTGTCTGTCTGTCTGTCTGTCTGTCTGTCTGTCTGTCTGTCTGTCTGTCTGTCTGTCTGTTTGTCCGTCTGTCTGTCTGTCTGTCCGTCTGTTTGTGTTTTGGTAAAAAAACATTTGAAACAATTGTGAGATGATTGACATGCTTTGTAGACTACATGGTGTGACAGATGCAATGACCTTCACACCAGCCTCCACTGTGTTTTGTGCTAAATGGAAACACACATTTATGATCTGTAGATAACAGTATTTAAATGCTGAAGTTAGCATTTACCTAGTCTTGCAAAGCCAGACCAAAACTACAACAAGTAGCATTTACCTAAAAGCACAGCTCTTCATAAGATGACATACAGAGCTGCTTGCTACTTGATCTTGATACTTCCTTAAAAAAATAAGTATAGGCAAATAAGAAAATTGCATACACCTGTCACTGGTTACCATTTTTGCTCCCTCTTTTCTTGCCTAATTTTTCAATGCAAAAACTATGTTCATCTTGTTTTGCATCCCGAGCTGTGCATAGAAAGGGGTGAAAACCTATTTTAAAACATTTGGAATAAATGCTCGAGTTCAGACTGGTAGCCTGGGCTACTTGACGCCAGGCATCCCCCCCATGTGTGGCTGTGTGAGCGGCGGGGATCCTCTCTGAGCCCCGCCTCGGATGCTGCTGCTGCTGCTGCTGTTGATTTGATTAGAGCAATACACGAGCTGCGTCTCCTTAAAGCGACGCTCCGCTTTAATTAATGACAGTCCCGGAGAGAGGAGGAGAGAGACGCTGCTGAGGATGCAGATGACGCAAGAGAGCAGCAGGCAGCATCCGTCGGTCGCCACCACCTTCTTCTCCCTGGAGGACGTCGCGTGTCGCCTCTTCATTCGTCTGTGATCTAACGGTGCATGCCGACAGGAAAACCTCCAAGACCACCCTCTCTCCTCCTCCGCTGTGATCTCCATCCTGCGATACATGGACTGTCAATGCGTCACACTCGGGCTTCCTGCGCACCCCCCCCCCCCCCCTCGCAGACGCGTCGTCGCCTCATATTTAGGCTAGATTGTGAAATCGGCTGTTAATTTAAACGCGGGCCTCTCCTTTCGTCACACCCTAACCACGAACAGACCGTAGCCGTCATGGCCTGTGTTATCATAACGTCATTAAATCAGCGGATTGCGCGTCGTTGAATCGGCCTATTCTATTTCGGCCTCCCTCTTCTTCGCCGCCCATGCGTCGCCGCTGCCGCTACCGCGTCGCCCCATCTGCCGTGCTCTCCCTTCCCACATGAACACTGACATTTGCGTAAAGCGTGCCGCGTCGTCGTCTTCGCTTGTTCGTTCTGACGCGGATGCGGTGCGCCTGGGTGCTCGCGGTCTCCTCCTCCCCCTCGTCCTCCCTGTCCTCCTGGCCTTTCACTGATCCTGTGTTCCGCGGGGGCTGGTGCCCGCAGCGCAGAGGCAGGATGGTGCGGATAGTCAGCGCGCTGGGGCTCGTCATGTTCAGCGTGGCCCTGCTCATCCTGTCGCTCATCAGCTACGTGTCCATCAAGAAGGACTTCCTCCTCAGCACCCCCAGATACGGAGGCAACGGAGGATCCAGGCTGTCCATGTTCCACGCAGGGTTTCGGTGAGTAGCTACAAGGCCTGCCTGACTTGAGAGGCTGTATATGGGGTATAGGCCGCCTATCTATCTGCTGACAGCATGATAAGCTGAGTGTTCAGATGTTATTTTTAGTTATTTCAGGTGTTGGCTCTAGGACATGCTGACAGGGCAGATAAGACAGTGAATGTAACTATAGAGTTGATGGAGTAGGCTATCCTTCTGCCAGTCAACGTTTCTTGCATTTATTTTTTATTCATTTTTTAAGAGAGTATGAAAGGTAGCGTCAGCGATTCTGGAGAATGCAATTGTTGTCAAAATCATTTTCATCAAAATCAGTGAATATATACTCACGATCGTACCTGTACACTTGGCGTAGGTTACTGTGCTTGTGCTGGAATGACATATGGGGTTAATACACAGCCTAGGCTCTGTAAACTGATATGTAAACAAAGGGTGTGTAAAGGGGACCAACTGTAGCTAGCAACATTCAGGTTGACAGAGCCTAGTCTGTGTGTAACACCAACAACAATTTCAGCTCACACACAGTACGGTAGCGAATCGACAGGTAGCGAATAGTGAGGAGATATTCACTGATTTCTGAGAAAAAAGGGATTTTGACAACAAGCATTCTCCAGAATCTCCTGATTCCACCTTTAAATCCTCATATAAGGTGTAACTTGTTGCATTAAAAGCTTCCCAGTTGCAGGTTCAATCACAGATATGTCTACTCAAATGTCTTTCAAGTAGCTCAGTCAGTCAAGTGTTGCACTGATCAGGCTCAGAGGGGGGCTCTCCTGCCTTAGGCCTGCCCTCATAACTCACCTACTTGTCATTTTGTGCATGTGTCTTTCTGTACAGTTTGGAACTATCCTAATGTTTTAGTCCTAGCTGTAGCTCTGAATTCGTATCTAATCCAGCTGTCCATTAAATTAAAGCCATTTGTACAAATCTCCCTTAAAACAAACAACTTTGCACTTGATAATTACAATTATTGTGAGCAGGGATGCAAAGTTATTAGCCATGAAAAAGGTGACATGATATCTGAAAACTAAACCCCTTTAGAGGGGGTCTGGGAAAAATGTGTGTATTTTGGTGAAAAGAATAAAGGAAAAGTCAACATTTATTTCAGTAAAATTAGCAAAACAAGTTAGTCAGCCAACCGTCTTGACTTAGCCCAGAACAAGTGTGGAGGTATTTACCAAGAAAATTGGTAATAAACTGCTTAGAAAATGGTAAAATGGCGAAAAACCAGCTTGTTGATTAAAACATTTATTGAAAACCGAATGAGAGAGAAAAGGCATTAAATAAGACAGAAAATAACATGGAGACTCATTTCAGTCAGACCTAATTCTCTTACAATAAACTATAAAGATTGTGGCAAACAGGATGTTCATTATCATTGCCACACAATGACCATCATTCAGACACAAATAGATAGCCTACACTGTCCAGTTACTCATAGTTTCTCTCCTGCACACACACACACACACACACACACACACACACACACACACACACACACACACACACACACACACACACACACACACAAACACACACACACACACACACACACACACACACACACACACAGGGGCGTAGCACCAAATTCTGGGCCCCTATACAAAAAGTCCTGATGGGCCCCCTGAAAAGCGGTCTTACAATACACATGTCTCTCTGAGCCAGACAACTCCACAATATTTCATCTGATGAATGACCAAATCATTACTTTTACCGGTGGGTTACCCCATAATATGTCTTAGTCAAGGTGGTCACTGGGCAGGGTCACAGGAGGCGCGGCGCAAAGCGGCGCGGCGAAAATTTTGGGGGTATTTTGCTCAAAGATGCCAATGCGCACTATAGAAATAAACAACTGTTTATTTGAATACAGATGTGCAATTTTGTTTGCTATGTGTGCAAGTATAATTTTACAGACAGTACAAAACACAATTAAAGAAAACTTCTACTGTTTTTGTGCAATACTATGCAGACACACTAAATACAAATAATAGACCATACACTTGTGTAGGCACTTCAAGTGCAAATTAAACTTTTTAAAGTTCCTTTATGGATGGGGGGCTGTGATTATTGTGGACAATAGGCCTACTGTGATGCGATAGCCTATAATTCATTAATGGTTATTATTAGCCTACTTGCTTGATTTCTTTTTAAATACAGGTTGTTTTGGAACATGTCTTTCCCAATTTAAAACATAAAAATAAAGCAGCATTGAAAATTCAGAAAATCAATCTTGTTGGCCTACACTAGCATGCTGTTCTACAAATAACTCAATAGTTGAAATAATAAATACAATGTGTTTTCCCCTTAAAATGTCTAAATGCATTTCAAAGACAGTAACAGTGTGGCACTTCTTTAAACTTACTGAAACTTGCAGGGGCCATCACTCTCATGTATTTATCAGATTTTTCTTTGCGCTGTCTGAGCTGATAGATAGGTTGTGTTGCCACAGTGATGTGGAGTCTGAAACTGTCCTAGCTTTGCCAGCACTTATTTCTGTACAGCTAAATATCCCCATAGAAACATTGCTGCGTTTATTTTCGCCACCAGTTCAATTCAATGTTGGCTTGCTCCTGCTTACTCTCCCGCATACATGGCTTAGTCATGCGCAGGCCCCTGATCTCCTTGCAACCCGATCTCACGGTAAGGCGTGTAATACACACGCATGGACCGGCGGGTGTATTACACGCCTTGCCTGACCAGGGCGTGTGAGTTACACGCGCCGTAGTCAAGATGGCCGCCACGGTGGCCGCCGCGGTGTTCCGTCAATGTTCTATCTATATTCTAACCTCTCCCTGTCCCCTTGCCCTAACCCTAACCACCTACGCCAGGGCGTTTGTCTCCGGGGCTGCAGCTGGATAGTATCCTCCGTTCATTTAGACGGGCGGGGTGCGGTGTGTAACTCACACGCGCTGGTTAGGCAAGGCGTGTAATAGACCCGCCGGTCCATGCGTGTGTGTTACACGCCTCGGCGTGATACCGGGTTGCTCCTTGCAAGGGTCAGGGGCCTATCACGAGCCAGTCAATTATTTCTTTTTTTGGAATGGCATTGTTCAGGGCCTTCAAAGATCGGGGCCACACATTTAGCTTGTTAAAAAAAAATTAAAAAAAAATTATGGGCCCCCCTCTGCCTTGGGCCCCCCCACGACTGTATCACTTTTCTACCCAGTCCGTCGGCCCTGCACACACACACACACACACACACACACACACACACACACACACACACACGCAATGCAAATGGCAGAATAAAACAACAATTGACAAACTCTGCGTATTTATTTATACAATTGAGTCACATAAACAAAGGAAGCAAATTAACACAGTAAAATATAATAGCACTGTGGCTACTTGCACGCTCAGATAATTTGGAGAGAAGAAAAAAGTAAACTTCCCTGTGCGGGCGCTCTGACTGACTGATCTCACCACCCCTTAAATACAAATACTGGTTCTGATTGGCCAAATGACCGTCAAAGCACATATGAGTTACCATCTGTCACTCAGGCTGTGTTCCAATATTCATACTATCTACTATTTAGTATGCTATAGAAAAAAAGATTTAGGATGTCCTGAGTCTTGTGACCAGATTTAGTATGGTTAGAAATACCAGGATGTTTACAACATCCGGACGAGATTTTTAGTGTTGAAAACAGCTTCCTATTTGGGCGATTCTGACCCACAATCCAGTGCGCACCGTGACGCCACATCGACGGAGCCTCGATATGAAAACAAATGGGGGATGCGGCGGATATAAAAGCAAGAGGCAAAATAAGGCGCAATGTTATGATGAAATAAATTAGTAAAAGTATGTCCAAGTGTATGCCTACTGCATCCATAACTAGATTTTTTGTAAGATCAGATGTAGTATGTAGAATAGAAAAAAAGAGGCCCGGATAACCTGCTCTGTATGTAGTACATGTGTTCGCTCAGCCAGTGTTGGCTTGAAGGAAAACAGGGCATCTGTCACTTAATAATACCACAGCTGTGAACTAGTTCAGCTCACTCACTCACAGCTCTCCTGTGGTCAATGCATTGTGTTTGAATCCAATTATCTCAAGCTCATTATGAAGAATTTGGTTTGACATTATTTATGAAATACAAATTCAAATGTAGTCTGGCATCTTTATACAGATGCTCTAGTAGATTTCTTCACTCTTATAGGGACTAGGAGCTAAAGTCTGAAAAACACATTTGTTACCATCCATTGTTTGCATTTGTTTTCACAGTAAGTTTATTATTTATCTTTTTTATTGAAAGGGGAATTTGAGTGGTGATGAGTATGATTTAATACTGTTGTTGTACTGACAGAAGCAACTCTGTGAAGATGACATACATTATGCTGGATTGATCGAGACTACATGAAAACAATAAGATAACAATCACTGCAAGCGCAGCATCAACAACATATTGACAGAGGTGCAGACCAGAAACAGCAATACAATACTACTTCAATTTCCTTCTGCAGTTGAAGTCAATTCGGACCCAATATTTGAGAATACATAATGCACTTGAAAAAAGTCAGAATGCAGACATTCAGTATTTTTGGAGCTACGTCAACCGCAACACACTAGAATACATGTGATTTGTGGTTTAGCAGCTCCGAGGAGATCCCTGAAGCATCAGTAATGTAGTGATCTTATGATGTACAATAGGTCTCTTTGTCAGTTACATTGGCAGTCATGGGAAGAGGCTGCTGGATCAGGAAGTGTTAGCATGCAACATTTTGTATTTAATGATATCCTCAAAGCAGCTACGAGTAACATTTAAATATCTTTTAAACAGCCCCATGTTTCCTCTGATAGTCATAAATGACCTTTAACAGCAAACGAGACCATCAGTGCAAAGAAAGACGTTTTTATATAGTTTTTATTGCTGCGTTTGTTCTGTTCACACACCCAGTCCGATTTTCGGTTTGCGCTTGCAGGCTCTATGGTCACATATCCGTATTGGTCGCAGATTTCAGTGTAGCGCTGCAACGCGATTTGAGAAGCCTATCCCACCAGGTGAGGGAAGGGGAGCGGTAGCCTTGTTTGAGACAGTTATTTGTCGTCATAATGACTGATAACAGGGCTGAACCATCAAAGAAAAAAAAAGAAAATGCAATGAAGAAAAGCTAAAAGGGAGAGTGGTAGACAGGCGGGAGGAGGTGAGGGGAGTGAACAAAACTGCAGTGTTTACTCCTAAATTAATGAGCGGTAGCCTACTAAAACAAAGTTGACTTTGCTTCACCATCATCAGAAGACCATTATTCATCTAAAGTAGTCATTATTTACAACAACATAAACACATTACCTCATCGTGATCCATACTAACTGCCGTCTCTCACTTTCTGTGAGGACACGTAATCTTTCAGCTCCGTGAGAGTAGCCTAGTTAGGTGACACTGCATCAACTCATTGCAATCAGGTGTGTGTGGCACTGACCGGCATTAGTTGATGCAGAGTCACTAACCACTCTCACGGAGCCGAAGAGAGTCCGTGCCCTCACGGCTTTCAACACACGGACATGCACTATATTGCGTCCTCACGTAATCTTTCAGCTCCGTGAGAGTAGCCTAGTTAGGTGACACTGCATCAACTCATTGCAATCAATTGAGACTGGCACGACCGGCACAAGCTAGAAAACAGCTTTACGACAGGCGTCGTAAAAAACAGGCGTCATAAAAATACTACCGCTTTTGTCCAAAGGGGCCGCCAACGGACAAAGTTACTCGTAGTGGCTTTAATGTTACCTAGAAACACTCTGACTCTGCAAGAAAAGCAATCTTAATGGTTTGTGTTATGACAAACAGTGGGATTTATTGCGTCACTGAGAAGTAATGTTTTCTTCATAAATTTGTAATGGCAAAAGAGTCTCAATACTACAATACCCATGAGCCTTTAGGATCCATTGCTATGGAGAAGAAGCCAGAGGAATGAATCAGTGTTCTATTTGAGATGTGTTGTTGCTGCAGTTAGGAACAAAAACACAATGCCATGGTCGCTGAATTCACCCAAGTTTGACCTGTAATCTCAAAGCCATTTAAGCTACAGTTTTGATTATTGGTTTTCTCAACAACACAATCTTTAGCTTTTGCCTCCTCTTAGTTGTTCACAGAAGACATTTTTTATCTCCATGATTGGATGTTTCTTTGGTAACACCTTCTCCCTTAAAAAATGTCTTGATTTTTTGACTTTTTATCAAATAGATATTTTCAAATTGAGTTATTCGTCTTTAGTAGCTACTGATGATGGACAGTTATTTCCGGTCCAAGCTAGTTGAACTTTCCTCTTGCTTATACTGTATATCCATCGCGATGCAGGTTGTTTTTACTCTTAGGCTCCGTCAATGTGACATACATTCCGCCTTTGTGGATTGTGGGTCAGAATCACCAACAAAAAAAAAAACATGCTGATTTCCACATTAAAAATCATGACCGGGTGTACTGTAGTAGTAGCCTGGTTCTACCAGACCATCGTACTTCATTTCATTTGTACAGAAGGTCTGGAATCGCTCAATTGACAAACGTTAACTCACTTGAAGGCGGGTTTCTGTTAAAGTTTAAAACTATTGGATCTGCCCAGTGCCACTCTGGATCTGCCAACCAACCATGTCATGCGCCGGCTTCTGAGCCACTCCTTCTGTTCGCTGATTGGACCGGCAGAAATCTGTCCGGAGAAAACCTAAGAATACACCGCACACCCAGACTGACTACTGAAGGGAAATTAAAATTGAGCGGAAGTAGTAGGCGGGCGGTGCCAGGCTACAGTAGTAGGGCATCCGGGAGTTTTTAAGCATTCTGCATTCAGACAGATGTATTGGGACCAACTAAATCTTTTTCTACCATATTACGTACCAGGGAAGTATGGGTATTGGAATGCAGCCCATCTGTCAGTTCACGTCTCCTATAATTTCCTGTTAGCACAAAGCATTGAGGAACTTAGTTTGCTTGTACACTGACCGCGAAGTACATGTTCTATGAAAAAGAAAGTACAGTGGAATTGGGTTACAGTTTTGTATTATGCTGCACACGCTCCTAATTTTCTTTCTATCTTACATGGACACACTGATGGAGTGATTGCATATTACCCTGCATTTATTGATATTAAATTACGAAATGAAAACCTCACATACATTTTTTTGACCTTCTCAGAAGGAGCTTGTTAAATAAATCTTTATAGATTTTAACATTGAGGAAGAGAAGCTAATGGGACATTTAACCAGGATCTTGTTAATTGTGTGTCTGACCAACTCCAGAACTAGTTTGGATGGTCAGATCTTCAGTGTGCGTTTGTCTGTGTGTGTGTGTGTGTGTGTGTGTGTGTGTGTGTGTGTGTGTGTGTGTGTGTGTGTGTGTGAGTTGTGTTTACACCTGCTGTTTACTGCATTTGGGACAGCTCTCTGATCATTTTTTAAACAGGTTTTAGGTGGGCCACACTGCAGTACAGCCTCCGTGGAAAATCATTCTGTAAATCTTGTTTGTCCGACGTGTTGGGTCAGGTCTGGAGTGTGTGACGCTACAAACAGGGTCGTTCTTCTGATGAAGGTTCTGGAGGCCACAGAGCCGTCCTTGGGTCCCACTGATTTACAGCATGAAAGCCACGTTCATTTTCTCCTCCCGCCTCTAATCATTTTCCATCCTTGCTTGCCCGTCAACGCAGGCCAAGGTTATGCTCCGAGTGAGTTAGATGGGAAGCAGGGAAGCAGCATTTTGAAGAGAGAAAAAAAACACTCCACGACTAGTAGATGGATCCATAGATATCCTGCCATTTTGTATGGGGGATGAGGATTTGTCATCAGGAACTTGGTGTGGGAAATATTTGGTTTTTCGTCTGTATGGGGAGAGAGAGCATTCATTCTATCTGATGGTCTATCTGTCCTGTTGCTATGAGAAGAGCATATTCCAAATGATCTTTAGTGACCTTCTGATATTTCAATAGTCGGATTTCCATGAAGTTTACTTAACTGATCAAAACCTGCATCCTCCCAGACGTCGTACCTAGGCAGTCATCACACGTGCAATGTTTTTTTTAGTCATGATCTAGTATAGAAGAAATCATAATGCAAGACTCCCAGTAATGATTTTCTTCTGCAATAATTTAAAGAAACTCAGAAGTAAAGATAACATACAATCTGCCTTATAGCCAGTAGGCTTAGGCTTACGTTTGAGCCAAGTCAACATGGAGCTTACTGCTACTGACGCCGGCATGCTTACAAGCTAACAATGATAATGCTAAGATGTATAATGTTGTGTGTTTTTCTGTGCCCAATTGTTGAAATGTCTGTCTTCTCATTTTTGTCTGCACTTTGTCATTGTTACAAATAATTGCCATTCAGCTCAGACGATCACCTTTAGAGCTTTTACACAATTTCCTTCAACTGTTCTTACTGTCCTGACAACTATAGCCTAATGATTATAGAGTTGATGATACTGAGTGAGTGAGTGTACTTTTTGTATTTTGTCTTTGTGTCACATTCCTCCTGCAGCGAGAGGCCGCCTCGCAAACCAGACCTGAGGTGAATACAGAGTGCTGATGGTTCAATCAGAAAGACAAGGATCTACTTTGTCTTTCCTTTGGCCTTTATTTTAATATGATTATTTTTACAGGAATTTCATTTTGATTTGTCCTTCTATTTCTATCTATCTATCTATCTATCTATCTATCTATCTATCTATCTATCTATCTATCTATCTATCTATCTATCTATCTATCTATCTATCTATCTATCTATCTATCTATCTATCTATCTATCTATCTATCTATCTATCTATCTATCTATCTATCTTCTCACACTGAGCGACAAACCAAATAGCTTACTTCTTGCTGCTGATGTGAGAGTCTTTTTTGATTGGAGCAGAATCTTTGGTCTTTCTTGTACAATCACCATCTGCAGCTTCTGCTTCAGCTGTTTTTTCTGCCGTGCTGAAACCTATTATCCTCACTTTCCTCTGAGGCCCTTTGTAATGGTGAGGCGTTGGATTTGAAACAGCATGAAATAGAGAGTTCAGACGAATACTTACAGTAATAAAACGTTTTTAGAAATGTTGTCAGATCTCATTTCGTGGAGGTTTGACCAGTGTTTCCCACAATAGAATAGTGTATGACATTATCTCATTATTCCTTTGTTAAATCAACATGTGTTTAAGTTTAAGAATTTTACAGTTTTTCTCAGTCGCTTTGGTGCTTTTCTCACATCACTATTAACATTTGCACAGCAGTTAGTGCATTTCTCAAAACAATTAGTGCAAACTGCAAAACCTAGTGGCTAACCTGCAAAAGTACGTCACTTACTCAAAATGGATAGTCTATTCCTCAAAAGCAAGTATTCATGTCAATGAAACTGCCAGTGTCATCAAAATGAGAAGTCTTGACACCATCGTTTATGAACAAGATAGTCAAATGGCTTTGTCATGTTTTCATTATGACAGTTTATTCTCTCAGTGTTTTCCAATGCAAAAAAAAGGTCAGAACTCGGTGACACTACCTGAAAATGCTCAAGACAGCACTATACACTACTTGTACAGACATTTGAAAACTACAGTAAAGTTACACATTGCTGTAGTTAGGGGAGTAAGTGAGTACAAGACACTGAATACGTATGTTTCACATTTTTACTTTGCAATTCTACAGCATTGTGCAAAAGAAAAATACACTTAAGTCACTTATTTAGAACAAACATAAAAAACACCCTTTTGGTATAGCTGTGCACAAATGTGAACAATATAACAGGACATATTGTAACTGAACATATATAGGTAAATCATTCTGGCACATCCAGACGTCTGGCCACATATTTTCATCTATATCACAACGGATATTATCCCTTTCAATGCAGCGAGGAAAGTCATTGGTTACAACTAATACTTCACACACCTCCTCGTGAGTGAAAGCTGAAGTCCACCTGAGAGCAATTGTTCAATTTAGGAGACATTTCCAGGAAAAAATTATAAAGAAAGGTATAAAATGTGCTTGATGGAATTCGATAACTAGTTCAACAATTTTGTATGTAATGACTCAAGCAATGAAATGAAGACTATTAGTTTTATTGGGAACGACTATTCAGCATCCATATGTATAGTTAATTTTGACTGACATGACATAAGCAAATGACAATTATATAAAACAGCAGAGAATTGTATGAAAGCAACTGATACATGTCCAAAAGCATTTGCAATTTGTTCAGAGGAAGGAGAAATTGCTACTATGATGTGCTCAAACAACTAAATGTTGCGGAGGTTGAACTAATAGTTATGAGAATTTTCATTCTGATCTGAGAAAAGCACCAAAGCGACTGAGAAAAACTGTAAAATGATATCTGTGTGTTGAGCTATCTTTTAAACAAGTTAATTATTTTATTCAAAGGTGCTATTCCCTGCTCCTGATATGGGTCATCCACCTATTGGGGATTAGTAACAAATTAGTCCCACAAACGCCAAACAATATTTTTTTTCAATCTTAATCTTATAAACTGTAAATATATAAATGAACAGCTGACAAGTGAGATCCTTTGAGGTCCTGCAATCCTTAGTATTTCTGCACAGTATTCCTCTGGGTGAATTCTAAACTATTTCATGGCTGGTCATGATTCAACGCCGCACCTCACTGCCTACAAAGATGGCGGACGCTGCAATATCAAAATAAAGACGCTGTGGGTCCGACTGCCATCAGATCCAGGTCAAACAGTATTCACACATATCTTTGTGAAGTTTTTTTTAGATTGGCCGGGCATCTACGAAGTGTGGCGTGCCATACAGGACACTTTTAGTTACAGAATGTTTGAACGATCACATAAGCTCAGTGATCCAACCTCTGACACCTTCTGAACTGAACCTGATGCAGTTAACCCGGGCACGGACCTCGTTCTTCATGCAAGACGAACCAAACTCAGACCCACTTGACCTGAAACCTTGACATTTTGATGTTTAGTCAAATGCCAGAAGTTACGTGTTAAAAAGGCAAAGGAATCTGCTTTAACCAACTCTCTAACGAGGTGGCCATTTCCTCTTTGTCTGTCTGAGTCAGATGAGAAGATCAGGTTCATCAAAAAGAAATTTCATTTCAAGACAAACTCAAAATACATTTTAAATGACAAGGTTTCCATGCAAATATCTGGCATAAAGAAAAGCTTACAATATAAATCAGTACTTGGTTGATCTCCTGGTTTAGTCTTGTTTTTTTTTATACTGTTCATCTTATCAAGTATGTGGACCTCATGTTCAGTCATACATTTTAAGATGTGACATCTGCAGTTTAAATGTATTGAAGCCTTGTGTTGAACAAGCCAACATTTTAAAATGTGGACGGTTGTATTGTCGCCATCTTGTAAGTGAAAGTACACACAACGTAATGTGGTGAAAGGGTAAATGTTTTACCTCACACAGACTCACAGGCTCAAATGAATGAGTAACTTGTTAAGATGGACAGAACTCCTGCAACAGTTTGGCTTTTAGTGCTCGTTTTCCCATTGTGCTGTGGATTTAATATAGGAAATTGGAACCTGGCTGAAAGTCTGGGTTTACACTGAGCTGATAGTGTAAATGAAACTTTCTTAGGCCCGGGCCACACATCGTGCGGCTACTGCGCACCTGCGTCTTGCTTTATTTTTCTAAACTCAATATTAATCATATGTATGAAAAAACTTTGCATCAATGGGAATTATCAGAGGAAAACTCTAAGTAGAAATACAGGGCTTTTATAACTAGCGCTGGAGCAGTAGTGAGGCGTTGCATGTGTGGCCGACAACAGAAAGAGAGAGACGCAGCAGTAACATGCGCAGACGCAGGATGTGTGGCCTGGGCATTAATCTGTTTTGTTTCCTCTGCAGCTAGTTCCCCAACAGGAACAAAACAGTATATGTATTTGCATCACGACTCTTCTAACACTTGCACATTTCAATAAGCTTCTTTTAGAGGAATTCTAGCTTTGTGAAGACAAAAATTTCAGTAATCATTTATTTTCTGCAAAGCGCAGTTGAAAATGTTTAACAAACAACTGTGATTTATCTTGGGCCTTATTTTGGTACAGTAGTTTTGAACATACTTTCTGCAATGATAATGGGAAATAATAGCAGTCAGATGATCTCACTTAACGTTTTAGGAAGAGCTGGGCGATACTGCCAAAAATGTCATCTCAATAAAAATTCATATCAGTCGATATCGATAATTATCACGATAAATCATGATGTCTTTCTACATCTATTCCTGCCACATGATTGGCTGTTCAACTTCTTCTTCTGTTAAATGATGGCCGGCATTTTTATCCCCTTTCTCCTGGGTGATTTACGTTAAATGCATATCAAAGTTTTGTACCTACAGAACCTGACTGCTTGTGTCTTTCTTTGTCAGACACATTTTTCTCTATTTCTTTTTCTATGTAGGTAAATCAGGATGTTTTGGAAAACCTACAAACCTTGATTGAACTGAGCTTAAATTCTCCTTAAAAGATGTTGAAGTGCAAGTGGATGAAGCCGACCTCTTTCTGACCAAAGAACCTTGGTTAACCTCCATGTCTCTATCTCCTTTTGTAGCTCCCAGTTGGCCATGAAGTATCTGGATCCAGCTTTCACTCCTCTGACCAACGCTCTCAGCGAGGACCTGCAGAACTCCTCCAAATGGAGATACAACAGCTCTGCTTTTATACAGCTGAAGTAGGTTACACACACGCATGCGCACACACACACACATGCGTGCACACTCCTATGCTTTTAGCACTTACAGCAGCGAGCACTAGTGTTAAAATGCTTAAATAGAGCAAAGTAATGTCACAGTTAAAAAAAGGGGGGGGGCCGCATTTATATGGAACATTTATCTTTTACATTCAAAGTTTATGTCGAAACTAGATGTGTTGTGTTGTTGCTGTTAGGGTTGGCATTCAAAAGTATTAATTGATTCTGAATCAGTACACGATCTGCTTAAATCCAAACCTTGAAACTCTAACCCAAAGTGTCCTTTGAGATATTGTATCACCATTCTCATGCAAGTTTACCTTGGAAAGACAAAATGAAAAGCAAACTACGAAAAATGTGGTTTAATGACAGCCGGCTACTCCATTGTCCACAAACATTAATCTGCATACTTATCATATTTAATGCAGAATGAGAATGATCGACATTGCATCACTGCGTCACTGTCATTAAAATCATTGTTTCTGATGAGATTGAAGGACAGAATTTAAGTGCAGAGCTGGTATTAACGGGTTTGAGTTCCATCAGATCTGTTCAGTACTGTTTATCCCCTCATAGAATGTGTTCCCCCTTTAATCCGCTGTTTGTCTTTAATTACAGCAAAGTACATTACATTGATTGAATTGTGACTGCACCATACAACAAGCAGAGCTCTTAAAATAAATATGTTTTTATGTCTTGCAGAAAGGAGATCGCTCAGTACATCGACATACCCCACAACTTCTCCCTGACGCGCAGCGCGGTTCGAATCGGACAGCTGATGCACTACGACTACTCCAGCCACAAGTACGTCTTCTCCATAGGGGAGAACTTCCGCTCGCTGCTGCCCGAGGTGTCACCCATCCTCAACAAGCACTACAACGTGTGCGCCGTCATCGGCAACAGCGGCATCCTCACCGGCTCCCGCTGCGGGCCCCAGATTGAGAAGTTCGATTTTGTCTTCCGCTGCAACTTCGCGCCAACCGAGATCTTCAAGAAGGACGTCGGGCGGCGGACCAACATGACCACCTTCAACCCCAGCATCCTGGAGAAATACTACAACAACCTCCTGACTGTGCAGGACAGGAACAACTTCTTCCTCAGCCTGAAGAAGCTGGACGGAGCCATCCTCTGGATCCCGGCCTTCTTCTTCCACACGTCGGCCACCGTGACCAGGACGCTGGTGGACTTCTTCGTGGAACATCGAGGTCAGCTGAAGGTCAAGCTAGCCTGGCCCGGAAACATCATGCAGTATATAAACAGGTGAGACACACAGCTACACGGCAGGGCATTAACAAAGAACCCTTCTCCACCTTGTATTAACTTGTGATCTGTACCTGGGAAAAGTCCGCGTAAGGTCTTTGCTGTGGTAATTACTGTGGACTTTGCCAAATTAATTTTAAAGGGGAAGTAATTTTTACGTGAAATTGTTCCCAATTTTAGAAGAGGAGGGGTGGATTGTTTGCATTACAGTAATTTATTCAGACTCCTTTTGCCTATCAGCAATTTTCTGCATGTGGACCATTACGCCCGATTTACAACTGGTAAGGATGGTCAAAGCTAAAAATGACAGGACACACTCTAATCTTTATTTCTCTCTGTATATAACAAGGTAGGTAGCTGTACCTATGCCCTGTTGTAGTATTTTGTGGGAACAAATGTGTGGCTGTATTGTACTGCACTGTGCTCGATATGGCAAAGAGGAGATTTAGGCTCCAAAGCTGGATTATAAGGAAACAGCTCTTCAGTGAAAGGTATAGCACTGAGTTGTAACTGTGAAGAGGGCTTTAGGTCTGGTGCTTAGTGTTGTAGCAGCAGAATGGGCTGCTGGTACAGTAGCCTAATCTTCACCAATCCCATTAAAACTACCTGCTCTGGACGAATTACCACCATTAAGCAGCTCAGACGGCTTAAAGCACCTCAAGGACTCTTGGAAATGCTTTTGTTGAGGCCAGTTTGGAAAGTTCCCTCTCTGTGCAGGCCTGCCTGTTGGAAGCATCAACAGTGGTTAGATTATGGTTTTCAGATTGAATTCATGATGTCATATTTGCTTTAATAACAATTTATTTAGAATTGTTTGTGAATTAGGGGAGACCGGGGTAAGTAGGCACACTTTTTACTATAGTGAGAATTGCTCATCACTTAAACATCTTTCAATAGTCATTCCTACATTAAATTGAAGCTTAAGGTGTTGGCTTGAAATGTGAACCCCTCACTTTTTCTAACTTATTGTAATAAAGAAGAAATTTACCATCAAAGACACTCTAACACATTGTGACAACCAACCCCATCAAGGGGTCGGTTGTCACACACTATGGGGTTGTTTGTCACAATGTTATCTTTATGGGAAAAATCTTAAAAAGAAGACAAGAAAGCAGAACTACATTTGAAAGTTTAATTTCATTGTCAAGTTGAAAAATAGGCCTACATAACTTTATGCATCTTAACACAAAATGAGCAAGGAATGAACAAAAAGGAAATCTATATTAAGACCAACCTACTGTATGTAACAACATAAAGAACAAAACAAATAGGTCTAACAATAATAGCCTACTCAACTAGGATACGCACATTCACTATCTGAGTTACAGTGATGGCAAATGTAGGGTCTGCTCACTCTAACTAAGCAGAGATTGTGTGCCCACTGGCACACTTCTCCCTTACCTCCCCTGAACAGGTGCTGGAGAACGTTTCCATACAAACCAAACACAAACTGACATCAAAACAAACATCTGATGAAGATTCCTCCTCCTGTCTCTTTCTTTTCTGTTTCTTCTTCCCCAGCTGGGGTGGAGTGCACTGGGGTGCAGTAGCCTTAGCAACTGGTCTACTTTGGGATGCACTGGGTCGTTTTGATTTTGTTGCCCTTTTTCTCTTTTGCATGCTAGCTTCCTTTCCTGCTCTATTCTCTCCTTCTCTGGGGTGTCAGTGAGGATACAGCTTGACATTTTCTTTTGTTATTGGGTTCCTTTCCTGGCTGCACCCTTTGGATAACATGTGACAACCAACCCCCCAAAAAATGTGACAACCAACCCCAACTGGAATTTATTGCTAGCATCAAGGCCAACAACCATCTGACAACTAATTAGCTTGCTAAAAACAATCTAAACTATAGCTTACCCTTCACACTTTTTTAGGGTAACAAGTGTTTACCCATTGTGTAAAAGCCTAGAAGAAAAATACTGAGGAGCTAAATATTTTCAATTTGACATGAAAAACACTAACAGTCCTCTCACCTCAAATGCAGCAGTCTAACTCCAAGGAAGACTATGTAGGTGACCTCTGATCCCAGTTGTGGATATTTACATACCAAAATTTAACAGACAGCGCCTTCTGGTTCCGAGATATAAAAGGAAAGATTTCCTTTCAAGCTTTATTTTTAAACATATGCGAAATGTATTGATGTTATCATGGCTGGAATGATCGAGATACATTTTATTTTCAGCTTGTGGTCAATGACTTTAACATGTTATCATAAAATATGTTCATATGTTGGCATTTTGTTGGCCGGTAATGCTTTCAAAAATATCCTCTGAGCCAATCCACGCTGGATTTCTTTATTTTGGGGACGTTGCTTTGCAGGTGAGACTAATTTAGTTTTGAAAGGACCTCTGGGAATTGCCGTAGGAACATACACTGTATTGTCCACCGTCTACCAGAGGTGGGACTCAATACACACCAAAAGCAAAGTTACATAGTGCAGCCTTAGGTGACTTGAGTCCATGTAATTGTAAGGTCCTTCAAATGTATAATTGTTTCGCCTCACTTGTACTACACAGCTACTGGAAAACCAAGCAGCTGTCCCCGAAGCGCCTGAGCACCGGTATCCTGATGTACACTCTGGCCTCCACCATGTGTGACCAGATCCACCTGTACGGCTTCTGGCCCTTCGGCTGGGACCCCAACACGGGCAAGGAGCTGCCCTACCACTACTACGACAGGAAGGGCACCAAGTTCACCACCAAATGGCAGGAGTCCCATCAGCTGCCCGCCGAGTTCAAACTCCTCTACAAGATGCATATGGACGGGCTGCTGAAGCTCTCTCTCGCACACTGTGCTCAGGACTAAATAACTACAAACTGCTCTCCAATGCTTCCACAGGCCAGGGTTGTCGAAAAATGTCGAAGCAGACGAGGAATGGTTTTCAGGTGGTTTTTGCCAAAAGCAAAGTTCTTGTCTGTAAGGTTAAGTTGTTGCAATGGGTTCTTAAACTGTTCTAAAGTCAAGAATCATGTACTTTAGAGAAAACCTTTTGTATGAACCGCAACAGCTTAAGAAACAAGGCATATATGAAGTTTTATTTTTATTTTTTACAACATCTAAAGGAGAAGAGGACTGCATTTATTTTTTGTGGGGGAAATGGTGGATGCCTCTGGACTTTTAGGCAGCATTGCGCCTCGGAAGAGAACCTCAAATTGCTTTATGGTATTTTTACCATTCATCATTCTTGGCATTTCGCCTGCACATCAGCAGATTTACTGTTTAAAACCAATGTTGTGCGCAGACCGACATAAGCGTAAAAGAATGCTGTTCCTTTCTATTCAGTGCAACCTCATCCAGCAACACACTGTGTAGATCAGATATGTGTGAGCACACGCTACCCATAGATGTAATCGTGAAAAAGATGGTCACCTTGATAACTTTCCAGTTGTAAAATGCTGTCTCATGTTATCTTAAATCACTGTGCTGTGTTTGCTACCTCTGCTTCCAAACTTATTAATCTGTTACTCAAACCTGCTGGATATTACTTCATCATTTCATTGGCACTAAAAATTACCTACCGACCATCAACACAGGCCCTTGCATTTTTTAATGCAGTTCTGCGTCTGGTCAACGACAATGTGATAATTGGTAGTTTGACTACAGTGGCACCTCAACATTTCTAATGTTGCAATCAGACTACACTACATGTCTGCCCTTTGAGATGGTCACATGAGGCCATTGTTCCGTACCAAACCGTACTGTAAAAAACCTAACTGAACTAATTCCACTGTTTCACATCTTATCACATCTGTCTCATTAGCTGCTAAATGCTCCCCTCATTCTTCATCAGCAAGTCGCTCACTTTATCAGGGCTGGAAGAGTACAGTATGTTTATTAGAGCCTGTTTGCTGGAATCAAGGTGGAAATAGTGGTACAGCAACAGCTAGCACAATTAGCCAGAGAAGCTATTTAAAATACAACTGCACACATATGGTTAAATCACCACGTCTAGCTAGGGTGAACATGGCAACCTCAATTCTACATGGGCTATGTGGGTTGTGTTCAAATGTTTGAGCAAATTTCATGATAGTTATTTATTTTAAGGGATAGCCAGACTTTGTAAAGTATAATAATGTTAGCCAGCTGATCGTGAAGCCAGCACTATGCAAATTATCAGGAAGATTCACTTGAAGCCAGTATGCTGCTGTGCCATTTCCTCTGTGTTGTATGGTCATTTTACCCTGGGACTCAGAACAACAGTATAAATTATAATTGGGAGTGTTTTGGATTTTCATTAAAAATTTTGATCAATATTATTGGTTGGTGATTTTAAAGAAATAATTCTTTTTTTGACATGTTTCACGTTTCATTTCAGCATGTACGTACATTTTTTTAAAATCAGAAATGTGTCTGTGTTTGTGTTGTAAGAATCAGTATAAGTTTTGTACAATTGTTTCATTGTAAGTCCTTCAATTGCGCTATATGATGACATATTCAGCGACAAGAGTCAAGAATACAAATAGTTGCTGTTGGATTTTATTGTCATTTCACAAAGAACAAGTACGTCGGAAACATATTGAAGTGTATAGCATCTAAAAAGCTATGAAGTTAAAAATCTACATACAATTCTGGTCTCCTGCACAAATGTTGATTATGCTGTACTTCATCCAACCTGACCTCAGCAACCCTACTTTTGGATTTGCCACACAAAGGCCATACTGCTTCCTGCATTTGGACTGAATTTTGGCATTGGCTGTAAACAATGCATAATTCATGCAATCATAATTCTTGTGGATGCTGGAATTCATAATAAACCAAAAGAATGCATCAAAAGAGACAACATGGATGTTGATTTATTATTTACATTTTTTTGTTAACACTTTTTTAAGTCCATGGAGTGTCACAGTGTGTGTAAGTGTCATTCTTAGTTAATTGGTATAACTGATTTGAAATGCAGAGTGATGTTTGGTCCCCTGTGGTTTCTACATGGGTGCTTTCTGTTGCATATTTCCATAATATCCTGTGATGTCCACTTTGTTCCATAAATTGTAAAATCTGGAATTAGCATCTTGAGGTTATCCTGTTCCTAAGGATTGCATCATAAATACAATGTGAAACCTGATATATGTTCTCATAAGCACACGATTCACTGGCGTATCAATGTGAATCATAATTGAAATTTACTCTTTTTTTTATGTTTTTTTTCATAAATGGTTCTTGTTTATCAATCGAAGACAGTGGTAATGTAGTAATGTTATTTTCTTTATTTGAGAACATTAAAATCTTTTACATTAGTCTATTTTTTTCAACTTTTATTTTTGTTATAGAAAATATCAATAACTCTCGGCTAACATTTTTTCCAGAATGTATTTTTTTCGCATTTTGAATGAAACCCTGAGCCTGGCTCCATCCATATCATAATGTCGTCAGAGCTCATTCTATGAAGAGTAATAGAAACTAAAATCCTATATCAAAGTCAATAAACTGTAGTTTAACAAATATTTTTTATCCATCTGATACTTGAAAGAAAATATAGTCTGTATCTACTTCATTATTCAGCCATTAAAAATGTATTAAATGATCAATATGAACAAAGTGAATCCTGTCTTGTTTTTGAGTGGATTTGGTGGGTTTCTGCTTCTATTGGGCAATTTGGAGGCAACAGTGAACTGTCAACATTGCATGAGGGGCGGGTTTCATTTTTTGACCTTTAACCGCATTGTGGGGAGGAGACAAGTCCATGTGCACTATAGAATAGAACCGAATAGAAGGCAAGGTGCTTTCATAAGCAGTGCACTCACAGTACGGAAAAGAAGCAGATTATGAGGAGAAGTTCACTGATTGGACAAAAGGTGATTTTGTCAAAAAACATTCTCCAGAATCGCTGACTCCATCTTTAAACCTTAACTAATTTAAAGTAATTTTCAGTCATGTCTCTGGGACAGGAGGCATGAGTCGTGGATGTCACTTCATCTCCCCCTCTGTTCTTTTCAGTTGGTTTTACCTTAAATCTATCTCTATATCATCTCCTCATATTCATCCCATCTGTCTCACATGATCTCACTTTTTTCACAGCTCCTCTCATCTGTTTGATGATCATTTCCCATCTTAAACTCCTCATTTAAAATCCTCTCTCTCTTTGGATCATTTGTGTAAGTAACTCTTGTGTTATCAATATTTTAATAATTATGGAAGTGTGATGTTTTCCTTGGTTTGAAAACACCACACTGCAAACCATAATATCTATACTGTTAGTCTGTTAATAAGCTAACTGACAGGCCTTAGATCAACTGATCAGTTGAGGAGTTAAGGAGTCTGAATATGTGTGTGTGTGTGTGTGTGTGTGTGTGTGTGTGTGTGTGTGTGTGTGTGTGTGTGAGAGAGAGTGTGTGCGCAGAGACAGAGAGCTATGTCTTTGTCTTCCATTGAACAAGGTTGACGATAACATTGTGAGTGGAAGACTGATCTGGAAAAAATTTCATATCTGAAAAATAAACTTGTCACACACACACACACACACACAAACACACGCAAAGACTTTTGTGAAATGCAAAGAGAGGAGATGTCGGTAAGCTGTAACCTGTAGGTCAATTCGGGCCGTGCTGCTTTTTAGGCAGTGTGGTGAATGGCCTAACCTCTGAGGTCAGGGAGAGGATAATAAGAGGAGCACGGGACAAATGGAATTCATTCAGAAATCATTCAAAAGTGTTTAATAAGCATGGCAAACAAGGTAAAAGACATCTTTGACTGTTGTCTTTAAAAGACTGTTGTCTTTGTGTGTGTGTGTGTGTGTGTGTGTGTGTGTGTGTGTGTGTGTGTGTGTGTGTGTGTGTGTGTGTGTGTGTGTGTGTGTGTGTATGTGTGTGTCTGTTTGAGTGTTTGCAAATACTTTGTACACTTTGCACATATAGTACTCCTGTCAACAAACTCATAACCAATCACTATCTCCTATAGAGAAACATTGATCCAAAACAACCAATAATGATCATAATGATTTGTTATAACATGAACCAAAATAACTGGTATAATATCAAATACACAAAAACATGTTTAACATAACAATAGCAAGCACAACGAAAAACATTTAAAAAATTACAAAATTTGTACAATAGTGGTATTTATACATAATACAATTTTTGTATATAGTTTTATTAAAATTTTAATATTTTTAATTTTTTTTAGAAATCCTTCAAACCAATTCATTTTTGTAAAGTGGTGAGGTTTAAGGAGCAGAATGCACAAGGACAATGGTGGATGTAGGTCAGCGTGTATGTAAATGAGAGAGGTCAGATGGCGTGCGCCGGGAGGTTGGGTCACCTCTCACCTCTGACCCTTTTAGCCACGCTGCGCAGAGAGTCACAATGCACAGCAGCACCAGTCAACAGCTGGATCCTAAACAGGCCTGGGTAATCTAACAGATTGAGCGGGGAGGGAAATGTATTTGGATTAAAGCAATTTGTAAAAACTGGTGTTTAAGGATGTAAATGAAATGTTTTTTGTTAGGATCAAATAAAGGGTTGGCTAATTTAAGATTATTAGAGTAATTAAAAAAAAGTATAAGACATTAACCTTCCTTTTTTGTGAATAATTGTTATTGTGTAATCAATGAGTAATTCATCTTTTTATGTTAGAAATAATAATGAATAATATTAAATTCAAATTTTCAATGTATGATTCTGCTGGAAAAGAAAATATTTTGGAACAATGAAACTTTAATGATTAATATGGAACCAAAAAAGCACTGGTCTAATATGAGAATTTAAGACATTAAAAAAAAGTGTAGACAATAAATAAAAATAAAACAGTACAAATGTCAAACAGAGTCGGCAGGGAAAATATAAATACAATTAACAAGCATGTAAATAAATAAAAATATTAATACAAATACTTATTGTTAGAGGGCTTAGATAGATAAATGTGTGCCTGTTTTGTAATGAAATAAAATAATTAGAAAATGTCTGTGCATGTGATAATGAGAAACTATACCACATCACACATGATCACATTATGGAGAACTCAGAATATGAATCAGAAAAATTATCTATTTTTTTAGCATTGCTCAAAGTGCAACAAAATCCCGGTAGAAGCTCTTAAATTAAGTGAATTTTTTTAAAACAAAAACAAACTAAGAATAGGTTAAAAATTGTATCTTTAAATTGTCATAACTATAACTATCAATATGTCTAAATTAACATGACAACATGTGACAGTAGAAGACTCTGTGAATGTGTTTGGACCACACACCCCAGCTCCACCAATCAGCTGTCATCTCCGGTTCAACCATGTGGAGAGCTGCAATACTGAAGTAGCTTTTCTTTTTCATCCTCTTCTTTTTCTTCTTCTTCTCTTTGATCAGAAGTGTGAAAACCAAAATCGCAGAATACATCAGTGTACGGCTCAGTGCTAATTGTCGGCGCCGTCTTTGGGTTCCAGAGGAAATCAATAAATCAAATGTTATGATTAAAAGAGCAACATGCCAGAGGACATTAAATAATCATGGAGTGAGAAGGAGGAGGAGGAGGAGGAAGGAGAGCCTGGAGTTAATAAATGATGACTCTGCTGTGATTTGGGGGATTATTTCAAGAAGGAAGTAGCTGACATTTGACACTTTAAATAAGGACAAATACAAAAATGTATCAGAGTAAACGTGTGTGTGTGTGTGTGTGTGTGTGTGTGTGTGTGTGTGTGTGTGTGTGTGTGTGTGTGTGTGTGTGTGTGTGTGTGTGTGTGTGTGTGTGTGTGTGTGTGTGAGAGAGTAATGTTAATGCCTAGGCAGCGACCTCTCTAAATGGATGTTTTATTTATAATGGCTTTACTTAAGTTTAGTTTGTCTCCTCATTGGACGGTTACTCACTTATTTGTCATTTACTAAGGGTCAGTTTACTTTAGTCAGCCGTTCAGTTTTTTTCGCAATCTAGTTTGCTGTACATGATGTACCATGAAACGCAGGTCGGCTTTATCTTTTTCCTACATTTTTAGATTTAAATAAAATATAGGATGAAAAAGAGTTGTATACATTTCCTCATGTTGACCTGAAAAACATGAACATTTAAGGTTCACATTGAGTATTGGGTTGTATTTACATTGAGTACAAGGCTCTCTGTGTGTAAAGGTCAGACTTGATTTAACCACCATTGTTCCTTAGAAATGTAATGTGTTTTGTGAAATATATATGAAATAGAAAAATAGAAAAGTCATGTAAGTACAGTGAAACAGCCTCATTTAAAACGTAAAAAAAACATTTCATTAATCAGCATTTTAAAGTGGCAGTCTGAGAGCTCGATAAAACAGTTGAAATGTGTACCGCAAACTATCACATCCAGAATTTATATTCAGAAACTACATTCAATTCTAAATGTTTCCGAAATGTAATGTGATCTGTACATATATATTTTCTTCAGATTTTAAAATGGCAGCCATGTTCAGAGTTGCATTTTAACGGACATTTTGTAAGTACTGTATATGCATGGCTTGGATTCTAGGTGCATGGACAGCATTAGAAAATATAGTGCTTTTATGTAATGACGACCACACACACACACACACACACACACACACACACACACACACACACACACACACACACACACACACACACACACACACACACACACACACACACACACACACAGTGCTCAGTAGTGTTAACTATAATGTGCACATACAGTATGAGGAGTAAAGCTGGCCTCAGATCACTGGGCCTGCTTCTCTGAGAGGAAACAGAGCTCACATGGAAATTCATCACTGATATTGATCTGAATTAGCATGAGCGGCCTCTGCCTGTGGCCATGTTCTGTCTGATGTTTTCCAAAAAATATACGTGTGTGTGTGTGTGTGTGTGTGTGTGTGTGTGTGTGTGTGTGTGTGTGTGTGTGTGTGTGTGTGTGTGTGTGTGTGTGTGTGGACTCAAACTGTCAGCTTCTGTGTGACTGAAGTGAGTTTAATGAGGGAAGGACGATGGAGCCCTTTGATGATTTAAATGATTAAAATTTCCGGATTACATTTTTTAAATTTTTTTTTGCTATCTAAGCTACATTTTATCCAAATCTATTGGAGACTTCCAAAATAAAAGCTGTACCCTGGTTATTCTTCTTTCATACTGTATATGTCTGTGCCCTCTAAAATGAGTCATTCAATTCAATGTGGATTGGGTTTTCTTTTATGTTGAAATAGAGTAATAGCAAGATTGAAATACAACATGTTTCAATATACATTATACATTTATTATTTATTATACAATAGATGCTAATTCATTATTTTTATGGTTAAATTCACCATGTACACATGTACAGTATGATTCCTGGTCCATTTAATTTTGGCTCCTCTAAAACCAACCAATGATTTGCCAGGAATTTATTCTTTGGTCAGAGTTGACAGAAAATAGGACCGCACCATTTTCTTGTAAAAAAAAAATGAAATATTCAAATGGTTAAAACGTTCTATCTGGAGTATTTCTGACTACTTGGCTACAGCTGCAAAAAACCTGCAAACAACAACATTTGAAATAAATACTAAAAATATTATTTTTAGTATCAGAAATTATGCAAAATCACAATTTTAATTTGAGCTAATCATCCGAAATACGTGTTTTAATTGTATGGGCATTTTTACTAGTGTTCAGTGTGGTATTAATATTACCACAAATATTTGTGCTGCATGACTTATGTGTTATAGTGTGTGATATCATAATTTTTCCGACTTTTTAAAAACAATTTATAAAATATCTTATTGAAATGAATACTAGCCTATAGTGTTTGGTAAGGTTTTGGTATCATTAACAATGTCTTACACTGCTCTCTCTGCATGGCTCTACTGTTGACTGTACTCATTTGCGCTCACTATCTTTAAACTGCTTTGCAATGGCCTCATGTACTGAATATTGGATATGATCATTTGTGTTGCATCAGTGTGTTACTTCTTCCTGTCTTGTGTGCGCTTATGTTGTAGTTTTTTTTGTTATTTCTATGTTTGTATGTGTGACTGTGGCTGGAAATTGCCAGTCTGCTAACAAAAGGCACAATCACAAATATGTTGGTGAATTGTCTTTGTAAATAAAGTAATGAATTAAAGGAATTATTTAACCTTGCATACTTAGTAAGTTTTATTTTTTCCATAACTTTATATATTATATGTGATTTAGGACTGGAATTGGAAAAAGTCCAGATTTTCAATTTGCCTTTGCGCTTAAGCCCAAAAAATGTTCAATAAATAATACAAAATGCATGAAGGTGTGAGATGAAAGGCTGTGGAATAAGAGTTTATTTTAGAGCTTTGCAAAGCGCAGTGGTAATGGCGTGTGCCTACATTTGAATACAGCGGGTCGGCTCCGCACGCGGCCATTGTGCTCCCATTAGGAGGCGATTTCACGGCCAACGGAACTGCAACAAAAGAGGCAGCAGGTCCAGAGAAGTTTGAAAAGACGAAGGAGAGAATAAAGGAGGAAGAGAGAGAGAGAGGAGGGGGGTAAGATTGAAGAATAAAGGAGAGGAGGAAGATGATGGAAGTGTGCCTTTAACAATAGGCTGTGAGATGCTATACGCTGTAGGCCTATTATTGATATTATTACATTATCACATTTACATAACATGTGTGCGCGTGTGTGCGTGTGTGTGTGTGTGTGTTTGAGAGAGATAGATAGACAGAGACAGACAGAGAGAGAGACAGACAGAAACACACCTTTTTTTCTTTTTTTACAGCTTTAGAAAGTTAAACCGCAAATAACTGCTGACTTGTAAATATGAACTTTGATTAAAAATAATGATTCATATATTTATTTTTTTGTGTATCTCTAAATGATCTTTATTAACTGTGGGTATGGTCTCACACACACATACAGTATATACAGTATATGTCCCAGGAATCTTAACACTCAATCTTTGTATACATTTTTACAACACCTCAACTCATTTATAAATGAACATATCTCTGTCTATTTATACAGTAGGCTATATCATTCTACAATACACATTATCTATAAATATCAAATTTGAAATTCTGCTTGGGTCATTATCTTTTCTTGTCTTTTTTTAACTTTGTGTCTGTCTCTCAATACCTACATGTGCATTTACGATATATAGTTGACTTGTTTTCTCCTACAAACATTCCCTTCAAAAAATGATTGTATCTTGACAATAGACGTATTGAACCTTTATTTAAATCATGTATGATCTTTATGAAATGTGTCTTCAAACACATTCTAGCAATAATACGAGTAATAAGCATTTATATCTCAATTTCTTATTTTTTTTCTTTTCGTTTTTTTATACATGTAAATGAATAGGCCTATGAACATCTCCATATGAGTACTGGCTCTGTATTATATCTTATTCCTTCTGATATCTGTACCATCACCTATATACAGCATGTACAGTGTCTAAAATGTATTATGCGTGTATGTGTGTAACCCTACTGTTCATCCTCTCTATATATGTATGTGTATTTGTCTATATGTATTTTTCTAGTTTTGATTTTATTACATATATTTTACCCCGCAAAAATCAATAATATGTTTTATTATTATATATTCATACAATTGCCAGATGTCAGTGTATCTGTATATACATATTTATAGCTGTAATATATTTAAATTCAGTATCTCAAAATTATCTCTCTCTCTTTCTTTTTTTTTATCCCGGTAAATGTTTTTTTTCACTGGGAGTTTTTTCTCAGCCGAGCTAAGGGTGTAAGGGCAGGGTGTCATATTGTATCATATTGTATCATATTGTACCATATTGTATGGAATGTAAAGACTACTGAGGCAAATGTCTATTTGTGATATTGGGCTATATAAATAAAACTGATTTGATTTGATTTTTCTCTTTCTAAATCTTCAGTATCTTTTATTATTATACAATGTGTATTTTTATACATCTGTATGTTTTGACTGTATGTCTGTCTATGCCTACACTGTACAGATCTCTGTATTATCTCTTTAGACTCAATTCATTTCAATGTTATTTCTAGATTTTTTTTAAAGATCTCCCACATAGCCTATCTCGATTAAATTATTTTGATTTCAAAGTAAGTATTTCAAGAAATCATTCATCTATACATGTTTTCTATTTATATGCATATGTACAATTCCATATCAACCACCATTTTAAATTAATTTGAATGATTGACAACCAATACCTCCATAAATGATATCTGTGTGTATAGGTATTAGCCTACATTACCACAGTATATATATATATAAATGTTCACACACTATGATTGTATGCTATACCCACACTTATTCAAACCCTCATTCATTAATATCTGCTTTCTTATAATATTGCTTCTCGCAGCTCATCAACGTGTCATTTATATTAAACACCAAATATGGCCGCCATTAAAAACAGCTAACATACAGTGAAGGCTGAACTCACCCACTCAACCAACCACTGCAGCGGCAGCAGGAGGAGGAGGAAGTTTACGGCCGGACAGATGGACCCCCGTCCCAAAAAACTGCTGGCTCATTTAGAGAGAGAGAGAGAGAGAGAGAGAGAGAGAGAGAGAGTCAGTAGGGACAGATGCGAGGCAAAGCGGAGTTGTGTTTGTCACTAACGCTAGATTAGCATGTGGTCGTCTCCAGCACAAAGCTTGCAGATCAATACTACTGCTGCTGCTGCTCTCTCTCTCTCTCTCTCTCTCTCTCTCTCTCTCGCTCTCTCTCTCTCTCTCTCTCTCTCTCTCTCTCTGTACACACAGCAGATGGCCCGGGACAGACAGACAGACAGACAGAAACGTCCTGGGCCATCCAACCTGACTAGCTTTATTCACCTCCAACAACCTGACACTCACTTTTCAACAACAGTAGCATTGCTCTCTCTCTCTCTCTCTCTCTCTCTCTCTCTCTCTCTCTCTCTCTCTCTCTCTCTCTCTCTCTCTCTCTCTCTCTCAATGACTTCTGCCTTTTTCTTTTTGAAGCAGTAGGCCTAGTTAATTTTCATGTTTGCTTAGTTTGGTTGCCTTTTTGTCTGTGATTTTTTCCCCCGCATCAATAATGTTAAATTCATTTTACTAGATTAGACAAAGTTAATGAATGAAGTCCCCTCAACTAACATGAAATGGGTGAGGCTATGACAAAAATGTAACCACTTTAACAGGATATGAAATGTTTGTATCAAATTAAAAAAAAAAACGCTTAGAAATATGGATTGGAATTTGTATCTTATTTTTTTAGAGACTTAAATATTATTAACAAATAATTATTTAGAACTGTTTTTTTTTCATTATTTATAGTAAAGCCTTTTTTAATTTGTTATACACAATCTCAAAGGATCTCGGTAACAACACAACATTAAAAATTAAGCTTAAAACAATGGTGATCGCTTCATGTAACAAATACATTCTAACAGCTGTGTTATAACGCTGATATTTTAAAATGTCTCATACAAAGTGTATCAAATTAAAACAAATAAGATACAGCCAGTATGAGCCGGGGAATGCAGAAGATGGTACGTACATGTATCTTTTCACAGAGAAGCTAATCTCAGCAGTCAGTCAATATGAATATAATATATAAACATGATATATACATTTAATACAATATATATGTTCAAATAAAAGTGTAGTTGATTTCTCCTTCCACATGAATGCAATATTTTATGATGATACATTTTGCAGTATAGTAGAGCCACCAACCCTGATTTTAGACTGATTTCATTACACCATGCCACTGCCCCAAATACTCACTACTGCACCAAATGTAGATTAATCCACAGCTGAAAACAGTTCCCCTACAAAGGCACTATTACTTGCCGTTTTAAAATGATTTACTTAAAACTACAGCGGCAAGCTATTTTAGGAAAATACTGAGCATTCAAAAAAATAAAACTCTATTTTTAAGGAGGTGTTTTTAAAGATTAAGTTGGTTTTGGTCTGCTGATGGGATTTATCAATAATGATAGAAAGAGAAATGATTCACGTGTACTTTATTTTAATGAACTAACTTACAAAGCACACATATTCAATTATGTAATGAAAGGGTGAGGTTAAAAAGTAATGATTGATATTTCGACTATAGAAATTCCTGTCTCTCTTCTCCTCTTCTCCTTGTGTGTGTGTGTGTGTGTGTGTGTGTGTGTGTGTGTGTGTGTGTTTGTGTGTGTGTGTGTGTGTGTGTGTGTGTGTGTGTGTGTGCGCATATTGATTTGCCCACACCCTGTCAGTCATGTCTCTCGGCCTCTCAGTGTTTGCGGCCGTTGGACAGTTGACCTGCTGTAACCCTGAGGACAGTTTCAGTGACTTTATGTGGAGACTCTGTTGGGACACTTTGAGGCCTTGATAGTGGGCTCATGGCAAAGACTCATGGGAACTGTAGTTATTGTACGCTAATTAATACAATGTACGGTTTTTCCTCCTAAATGTTGAAATTTGATCATAAAACAACAGGTGAATATAGGGTCACACTTTGCCAGTCGATTACTCACATTTGAACAATTGTTTTTTTAATACAATTTTTGTCAGAAATGTTTGAAATATGAGGCAAATTTGGCAATATGTAACTAAATATACATACGTTTGGATCTCTTTAAAAAACAAAAATCAAGATGTTGGATGAAGCCAGAGTTAAAGTCTTTATAGTGGTGTCCAAAGTTTTTACACATTAGATTTAGGATACACCCTATTTATTTATTTATTTTGTATTAAAAAAATACTATGTACAGGTCTAAAAAATGCATTTTCTGCACGTGAATGTACAGAATGTGAATGTATTGATTTGAATTCAATCTTAATGTGTCAAATGTTTATATAAAACAAGTCATTTTAGTGGACTGATTGTTGATGCTTTGGGAACCTTGTTTTTTTTTGTAACGTCCATCCCAATAAAGTAGAGAAGTAGATGGAGTGATGACTGACATTGGAGGGAGAGAGAGACAGAGAGATAGGGAGAGAGAGGGAGGGAGGGAGAGACAGAGAGATAGGGAGAGAGAGAGAGGGAGGGAGGGAGAGGGAGAGACAGAGGGAGAGACAGAGAGAGAGAGAGAGAGAGAGAGAGAGAGGGAGAGAGGGACTTTAAAGGAGCAGCTGCAGGGGGAGGAAGAAGAGGCGGAGGAGAGGAAGTGATGGAGTTTGGAGTCAATATGGCGCTGTAAAGGAAACACCGACATCACTGCCAGAAAGTCAGTATCAAAAAGCACACACTCACTCATTCCAAACATTTGCAACATATTCATAAGTTTTTATACAATTTACAATGCCTTCATGAATGATCTCAGTGAATTGATCCTGATTTTATTTTAGAGTATGGAGTTTTAGAATGACATAATCAATGATTTTATGGTGCCCCTCTGTAGCTCGGGGCCCAAGGAAATTGCCGACCTTAGCCTAATAGTAAGTCCGCCTCTGCTTCCTCTACACATACCCTTTTGTCACTCTTCTGCTGTACCTACCCCCTTCTCTCCATCACTTCATCCTCCATTCTTTTTCCTCACTATTTTCTTACCTCCCTCTCTCTGTATTGTGGAACTTCAGGTCCAACACAAAAATCGCAACCGCCTTGCAAATGGGCTTCTCTTAGCAGTACACATTCAAGTTTTAGGGAGAAACAAACAGACAGACAGAGAGACAGACAGAGAGACAGACAGACAGACAGGCAGGTTGTCCCTCAGCAGACCCCCTGCCTGTCTCCCTGACAGCTGATCAAAAGGAGAGAAAATTGGGTCAGGGCTCTTCTGTCCTCCTGTCCTTAATTACACAACAGTCTTTAAACAAAGCAACATCTGCCCCAAACTAGCCATCCTGCTCCTCCTCTCTTTTCTTCTCCATCTCCATCTCCATCTCCTCCACCTCTTTACTCCCTTCTTTTTACAACCCCTCTTCCTTCCTCTCTCTTCGTCACTTAGAGCTCGGTGCATTTGGTAAATGTCCTTGAGAGAACTATAAAATGTGGGACTGGTAATAGGGCTAATACAGACAGGCGTTCAGTGCAGGTTCGCTTACAAGGAAATTCTTTGTAATGAATTGCCAGAGGGTGAGCCAGAGAGTGAGTGCACGGCGGGGCAGCTCAACATGCACCAATGTGAAATGGGTGAATAGGAGAGATTTTAATCGGTCAAATGGGAGATGTACATGTCCTGTGATAAAGAAATGATGAATAGATATTTAATTAAGGTGATTAAGGTTTTTTCTCAAGCACTGGTCAATTTAGAGATTTTTGCCTATTTTGCTCATAATATGTCTTCCTTTATACTATGTAATATAAATCAAAGGTCCAGAATGTACATGGAGGTGTTTATTTGACTAAACATTGTCTGTTTGCCTCTATATATTTCTCCCATATGAACATAACTAACGTCCGCATTACCACAACATTAGTTTTTTTCTTCAGTACTCTGACCCATTAATCTCAACTTTTAAAGAACATTTGGTCCTGTTGTATGTTTTTAACAGTGTAATATATAAATAATATGACTGCAAGATTGTGAAGATATTTCAGGACACATGAAACGTCACATATTTCAACAGAGTCACAAAACAAAGGCAGAACATTGAGACTGGATGTGATTGTAA
Organism: Hyperoplus immaculatus; assembly: GCA_949357725.1. Taxonomy (NCBI): domain Eukaryota; kingdom Metazoa; phylum Chordata; class Actinopteri; order Uranoscopiformes; family Ammodytidae; genus Hyperoplus; species Hyperoplus immaculatus. The sequence goes on along the minus strand of OX442365.1, from coordinate 6,060,245 downwards.
AATGTACTGTAGGCCTACTGCATGTTTACCCTGAACAAAAACCTAGCAAATAGCTCCCGTTACCAGACACAAATCACCCAATGCGAACATGATGTCAGCTGAAATGAATGAAGTCAAACACAATGGCAATAGCTAGTCTGATTACACTGACAGGGCTGGAAAAATAAACAGACCAACCACAAAAAGAAAGAAAGACAGAAATACAACAAGGAATAACAAGGCTAGTGTATGTATCTTCTGAGCGCATAGCATACTGGCAATTAATGAATTGAATATGGTCATAAGTGTAGAACATCTAGTTGTAGTGTTGTGTGGTAGAGGTAGAGAATATTTTACTTTATCATTACAATTAATCCTGATATCACTACTACTGCATGTGTGTTGATTTTTGTATTATTGGGTAGAATTGGTCCTTTGAAATAATCTAAGTGTCTGATTGTTTTTGCTGCTGTCTTTACTTGTTTCATGATGATGGATGAGAGTGAGGGAGAGAGAGAGAGAGAGAGAGAGGGAGAGAGAGAGAGAGAGGGGCAGACAGAGTTATTTAGCAGTTGTTTGTCCTTGGAAGGGTAATGAATTGTAAAGTGAACGGCTACAGGCCATAATGCTCTTTCAGTGCTGCTCCCACGCTCATCGCTCCGACTGGAGTCCGTCGATAACATCCCAACACACACACACACACACACGCACACACGCACACACACACACACACACACACAGACACATCATTTACACACTGCAGCAGTCTGCACTCAACACTGTGAGCTGCACAGCTGTAAAACCTCTGTCTGAAATCTACACAACACACTGTGCTCAGTTATTGATGCTCATTACTTGATGTTATATGGTGTTATGTTTTAGATCACAATATGATGATCAGTTACAACATGTCATGTCATGTAATATTATGTGTATTGTGTCCGATGGTCATGTCACACTTTACCCCGTCATGTCATATACAATATCAAATGATGTAATTGATTATCAAATGATTATTTTGTGTTGTCATGATTACATTATGTAGTCTATTGTTGTTTGAGATGGAGTCAGCGATTCTGGAGAACGTTTGTTGTCAAAATCACTTTTTGCCAAAATCAGTGAATATCTCCTCACTATCCATACTGTGTGTGTGCTGAAAAAAAGGGATCTAGTATTAATACACAGCCTAGCCTCTGCACATGTGTCTAGCTACCGTGGGCCCCCTTTGTTTACATACCAGGTTACAGAGCCTTCTTTCAGCGCACAAGATATTCACTGATTTTGACAGAAAGCGATGTTGACAACAAGTGGGCTCCATAATGGCTGACGCTCCAGCCTGAAGTCAGGTTTTAAGTTGACGGACATTGTTCCTCAGTGTGGGGGGGGAGTGTTTGTTGTCTATTGGGTCAGTTCTTCTTCTATCATGTGTTTATTTGTTATTTCCTGTCACCTTCCTTTATCTCTCCAATTATAATGAGATGAGAGCTGAGATCAGATCACATTTGAATGGTTGCAGCAGCAGCTACAGTAGTGGTAGTAGAGGAGACAAACCAGCATGCTCGCTTTATTACATTCCCTGACTGAATCCAAAATGTGTGTCTCATATACAGTACAGTGAATTTGAATGCAGAATCTCAAAGTACTCTCCATGCAGACATTGCTGTATGCCTTCAACTCATCACATAAATCCCTACGGTGATTTTACGGCAAAATGTTTGAATATTTTCGTTGTGTTCATCTTGTTTGTAAAATGATGAGGCCTACTATTATGTCTAGCCTAATTTTAATATTTTTCCAACTCTTATTTTGATTGGGATTTGTATTATGGCATGTTGTCACATCACACTATACACGTTTGTGTACAGTATACAGTATATAAATATAATATATATTATATATATATATATATATATATCATTTGCATTTCCACGTCCATTAATAATACAGTGATTCTTGAGAAGTGGGACAAAACAGGGTGCAATGTTGAAAAAATACAAACCCTATGTTTAGGCAAATTAAATTACATGTATGTATCCAACATATACTAAGCTACTGAGCTAAGCTTTGACACAACCTCCCAGCTTTTGTTTTATTTACCGTCATTGGCCTATCACCACCGTCAGATGTCAACTCCGTCAGATTTCCTGTCTGATGGTGTTGACATATTTAACGTTTCTTAAACATAACAAATGGAATTTATCTAGTCGCCATTTTGTTTTTCTGTTGATGTTAGGTGCTAGTATGAACTTCTTCAGGAAAATAAAATGATCAAAACATTTCAAATAACTTCTTCAGAAATTGTAAGTCGGTGTTGACGTATCATGGTTGTGACGCAGGACTTTCAAGATTTGTAATGTAAGATATTCTGAAACTACAACACTTATCAGAGCCTGTCTGACTCTAATGTACTCTGCAGAGGTAGCATTTGACAAGAGGTCCTTCAAAGTGAGAGCTGCCCCTTATTTCGCCTGATTTTATTACATTTTAATGAAATGTCTGACGGTGTTGACCTAAAGGGGTCCCACCACTTAGAAACCTTATTAAACATGAATGTGTTGTCGAAAAACAGTTTTTATTGATATGAGAGATTATTTAGTGTTGCTTTTGATTAAAAAGCTTTTTAATCATTAAAGTACATTTTTAATAGGTTTTATAAAGATTTAAACCTTCTCTGAGGACACAATGTGGGGCGACTGTGGCTCAGTTGGTAGAGCAGGTCGGCCGATGATCAAAGGGTTGGAGGTTCGATCCCCGCCCTGCCACCTGTGTCATAGTTGTTGTGTCCTTGGGCAAGACACTTCACCCACCTTGCCTCGTGTGAATGTTGATAGTTAGCCTGCTATCGGTGTATGAATGTGTGTGTGAATGGTAACGTGGGAAAGGGAAACAGGTCTCCCTTGCAAAAGAGTCTTCGGTCTCAATGGGATTTACCTGTATAAATAAAGGTTAAAAAAAAATAATGTTTTGGACGTTGTGAGAAGATAACAAGTGTCATATATTTGACATAATAATGATAAAATTGAATTTAAGGGGATAATTGTGCTCCAGACATTCTATTCTTAATCCCTAATAACATCTACAATTTTAAATATTTTTAGTTTTAAACATAACAGCAGTTACATATGCAAGACGGCCTTTTGTCCCGGTTCTCAAGAATCACTGAATAAACAAAATGTATATCCATATTCCATATTAGAGAAATGTCATATTTAAATATATAATCAAGCTGACATTAAGACAAAGTGAAATAAGGTCAATTCTAACCAAATATTTGTTTCCTCGCACAAAAGGCTACATAGCCTAAGCTATCTTTTATAATTTTCTCACTTTAGATTTCACTTTTAATGCAATGAGAATATTAAACAAGGGGAAAATAATCATGAGGCCTATTTCTCACACATTCAAACCGTCAAGACAAGTCACTGACTGTAGTTACATTGGCATCATTTCGTAGGAACACTGACTAAACAATTGTCCAGTCTTTTCCCACCCACAGCAGCACCACACTCATCACACCGCTGCGTTCACCAAAGGCGCCGATTGGCCAGACTGCTCGTTCACCACGCCCTCCAGACCTGCACTAGCCTTTCCCATTGGTCCGTCTCACCTTCACTCATCCCGGTGACGCCCATTCTGCCCTGCCCGCCTCTCCCCCTCTCTCCCCCTCCCGAACAGCAAGTTGGGTTGAGCGGTCGGCAAGGGGACCGTGGACAGCTCCCGTCTGTGGAGCAGAGCAACGCAGGAGGAGGAGAGGGCTGGATATTATGGGGGAGCCACCGCACAGGCCCGTACGATCGAGATAAAAAAAAAGGAAAAATAGAAAACACACATTTTTTTGATGTGCGCACACTGGGGAGAATACACAACAACACTGGAGACCTGCTGGAGAGGCCTTATTAGGACGGGGACACAATAACCGGAGAGAGTGAAGGAAAGTGGGGGGATAATACGGCTATAACTGACCCATCCCGGACGGAGCATCGCATCAGGGGAGAGAGAAAGGGAGTATCAGAACAAGAACGAAGAAGGAGAGATAAATTCCGCTCGACCCAATGGACTGAGAGGACAGATGAATGAAGACTGCCTACACTAACGCCTATAGATGCCTGGCCAAGGATCTGGACGCTTTCGCCACCATGAACACGGACATGACAATGGACGGCGTCGGCAGCCTGCATGGCGGGGTGTCGGTGGCCCCCCATGAGGCGGAGCTGATGAGCGGACACCACAGCCCGCACCACCACCACCACCACGGCGGCGGCGGTGTTCGCGGGAGCGCGGCGGCGGCGGCGGCAGCGGCGGCCACCCTGCGGATACACCAGGACCTGGCCGCCGCTGCTGCCGCCGCCTCCGGGGAGGTTTCCTACCGGCCGGAGCTGTCCTTACCGCTCCACCACGCCATGAGCGTGCCGTGCGACGGCTCCTCTCCCGGCGGCATGGGCATGGGGATGAGCGGCACCTACACCACGTTGACCCCGCTGCAGCCACTCCCGCCCATCTCCACCGTGTCGGACAAGTTCCACCATCACCACCATCACCACCACCAGCGGCTCACCGGCAACGTGAGCGGGAGCTTCACCCTGATGCGGGACGAGCGGGGTTTACCGGGCATGAACAACCTGTACAGCCCCTACCACAAGGACCACCACATGTCCGGGATGGGTCAGAGCCTGTCTCCAGTGCTGGGCAACGGCCTGGGCTCCATACACAACACCCAGCAGAGTCTCCACAATTATGGCACCACGACGACGCACGGAGGCCATGACAAGATGCAGCTGAACTTCGACGCGCACCACACCGCCTCCATGCTGGCCAGAGGCGGGGACCTCCACCAACACAGCCAGCACCGAGGCCTCGGTGGCTCCACGGCCGGCATGATGTCGCACCTGAACGGCATGCACCACCCGGGCCACCCGGTCGTGTCCTCAGCGGGCCACCACCCCCACCACCCCCAAGCGCACCCCCACCTCCAGTCTCCGTCCCACCACGGGCCCTTGTTGGCTTCTTCCAACCGGGATAGACCGCCCTCCTCCTCCTCCTCTATCGGGACGCAGCTGGGGGTGGTGAACGGCGGCTCGGGCCAGCAGCAGCAGCAGCAGCAGCAGCTCGAGGAGATCAACACCAAGGAGATAGCGCAGCGGATCACCGCCGAGCTGAAGAGGTACAGCATCCCTCAGGCCATCTTCGCCCAGAGGGTGCTGTGCCGCTCCCAGGGCACGCTGTCGGACCTGCTGAGGAACCCCAAGCCCTGGAGTAAACTTAAGTCGGGCCGGGAGACCTTCAGGAGGATGTGGAAGTGGCTGCAGGAGCCCGAGTTTCAGAGGATGTCGGCGCTCAGACTGGCAGGTAAGAAAAGAGCAAGTGCTGGTGGTGTTTTTGGGGTGTTTGTTTCTGTGTGTCCGAACCATAGGATTGAGAAAACTATATTGTCTGCTGTCGTGAAAGACAATGCACTGCATAGGCTACAACAGTGCAAAACAGACATGGGACAATTCACCATGTGTTTCTAAAAACAGATTAAAATACCCTAATGAAATCATTTATGCAGGATAAAATGACAATATATGTGTGTGCAAAGTGGCATTTAGTGTTTATGTGGGTGTGTGGGAATGAAGGAGTTTTTTATAAGTGTTTTTCTTGGCTAGGGGGACTTTATAGCGGCGGCCTGATGGTAGAAACTGGAAAGACTTATGCAGAGGGTGAGTGGGACCTGATTGGCTTTTTCCTTTCAACTGCTTGTGTGTGTGAAAAAGAACTGATGATCGAGTTTGAGTTCGGCCAGGAGTTTAACATGCTTGGTTAATGATCCGGGAAAGCTCTGGACAAGGTCTGAACCAGATGAAATTGAAATGTTCCTCTTGTGAAAAAATCCAACAAAATGATTTATGCAATGTCGCTGATGCTGTTTTGACTTTATTATTGTTATATTTAAAAATAATAGGCCTGTATGCTATATTTTCTATTCTGCTGGCTTTGTTTTGGTGCGTTCTACTTGGCGCGCTCACAGAGCACTCCACTGTTGACGAATGAAAATGTGTTTAGAATCACTCGTGTTATGATTACCATTATTGATCAATAACAAAAAAGGAGGGGATCGATACGAAATGACAAGGTCACGGGATTTCCCTCCAACAGTCTCCCTCTATCTCTCTCTCTCTCTCTCTCTCTCTCTCTCTCTCTCTCTCTCTCTCTCTCTCTCTCTCTCTGCGCAGTGTGCATTGCACTAACCCACATTTCATCCCCACGTGCCCGCGTGTTAACGGGGAGAAACACTGCACCTGCTGGACTAAATATCACTTAGATAGATAGGCCTATTTCTGCTCGAAGCTTTACCCGCTCTAACAGTAAAATAGACCACTGAGAAAAACAAAATAATATGAAAGAACAAGTGAGAAGGTGAAAAAAGACTGTTTCTTCCAATAATCAAAACTTTACATAAGGAAAATAAATTCAGATAAATGATAGGCCTAAATATATAGCTATTGTAGGCCTAAAAGTTAAAGTTATGAAGGCCCAAGTAAATGACAGTTGAACATGTTTATGTCCAATGTTATTACAAGGTGTCATGCTTTCATTCTATTTACAGGCATTCTATTACTCAGCTGCTGTTGTTACTGTCATTAGACTGTTGCAGGCTTATTGTATGGCAAGGAGAGGTGTGTGTGTGTGTGTGTGTGTGTGTGTGTGTGTGTGTGTGTGTGTGTGTGTGTGTGTGTGTGTGTGTGTGTGCGTGTGTGCGTGTGTGTGAGAGAGAGAGCGAGAGGGAGAGAGAGGGCAGACTGAGAGGCTTGGAAAAGGAGGATTTGTGTTTGATTGTGAGGAGCTAGAAGCGATCAGACAGCCTGTGACAATATAACATGGAGCTTGGTGTGTGTGTGGTGTGGCTATGAGTGGGTCTGGTGCCCCCTCTAGTGAGGAACCTAGATCCTGCCCCCACAACAGGCCTGTATTGGCTGCATGCTTTGAGGGGGACCAAGGCAGAATGGAAAGGATCAGGTGGCTCGGGAAATGGGAGAGACAAATATTATATGTTATTGAGGAATATTGTAACATAATCAGTGCTTGATGTTGCCATGGGGGTTTAGTTTGTCCGTGGTGAGATTATAGAGAGAATTGACAACATTTAATCTATTATAAAGTCTGTAAAAGATAACTAGAGCCTTCACATTTACATTGACTCTTGTTAGAGTTTAAATTAATAAGTGTGAAAATAATTTGCGTCTTATTAGGATTTTCATATTTCAGATTCTTAAAGCAGCGTTGAGTTGGTGTAAATCATTATAGTAATAACACAAGATTAATTAAATTTCACATTGTAACACTATCAGTTTTCTTGATACAAGCTGCCTACATCCAATGTTCTTAAGCCATGAATACATGAAATAAACCTAAAGAAAGTCAGTATCATTCATTGACACAGGAAATTAAAACAAAACAGTCAAATTAAAGAAGGAAGAAGGGATCATATGTGCATAGGGGGGTCTTAAAGGGACATATAAATGTATGGCTTGTATTTATTTTGAGGAACAAGTCATATTTTGAAGTAGAAAGTGAAGGATGTCGCGCATCGTATTGTACAGACAGGAGTCAAAGTGTGTTGAGCTTTTGGAATATAGTTATTAATATCATAGTAATGTTATTAGCGCCATCTCATAAAGTTCCAAAACCATTTTTTTATCCATATGCTGTATATGTTATCATGGTGGCCAGCCTGGGATATTTGTCTATAATGTTCTTCACATCATATGGAAAACAGTAAGACTTTGCTTCACTATAAGTATGTTTGCTTTGGATAATTTCAGTCCCCGGTTCTGCAAAAAAAAAAAACGTATTCCACTATTTAAAATCTTGGCTCCTCGATAACAGTTTTAACGTCCAAAGCTCTCAATGTTCCTAATTCTGGACTGAAAATCTCCAGTCTGTAAAATGGGGTCAGGCCTCATTTATTAGAGCGTCACAATATTGTATACTGTATGTTTTTTTAGAATGGAAATGATTTGATTCTGGTTGTCAGTAACTCAAGATGAAAACATATACTGTAGATGTATGATAGAACTAAATCAAGTCAATGGAGCTAAACAGAGATAAAACCACATAGATAGTTATTGTGTAGATTTACAGCTTCTTTATATTAGTCTGGACATGTCGACTTCTTTGGCTGAAAAACAAAACATTTCTAAAACCCACATATAAATATATGAATAATCCTTATTACCATGAAACTTAAAACAAGGACTGTTTTTCCAAATGCATGCTATTTAGGATATACATGGTAAATTTTACTATATTGGTTTTATTGTAGATGATAATGATTTGGTATGGAGCCATACCTTATATTACAGTTAAATACATTTACTATAGTTGAGTATTTGTATTATGTTTTTTTACTTGTACAATAAGTTACTATCATACTACATATATTTCTACTGGTATCACTAGTATCCAACCATAACGCTTTCAGAATAAAATGTGAAGCTTATCAAGTTATTTTATTGATATGATATGAATTTATATATGATTCAAGGACTCCCTAGAAAGCTGTGCTGAAACTCAGTGAATTATCCTCGGTAAAGTGCAAAATAAATGGATTCTTTTAACACCGGGACACATGATGTTCTCTCTCAATCTATTGCTTTTATGATACAGTATATACAGGTATGTGTGTGTCTTCTTTAATAAAATAAAAGACACTTATCCAAAATGAAAAATCTATAAATGATGAAAAAAAAATATAAAAAGGAGGTTGCTGTTATTCCTAAAACATTTCTAAATGAAGAGTTATTAATGTATACCTTATCTCAACTGTAATAATTCTGTAATATCACACTGTCATACTATAAATCCATTTCATAAAAATACTTGAATGATCCCTAAAATGGACATTTAGTCTTACAACAGCTTGCGTAATGTTCACAAATAGTAGATACAGTATATTCCACATTTTTATAGTTGTATGACGTTGAGTTCTACTAGTTTATTTTCTACTGGCAACGATATATTTTCGCCTTTTCAAAATCAACCAAATAACTAATATTTCAACAAGTATACACTCAATGAACTCATGATGTCTGATTCTATTCTGTAAAACTATCAGTGATATTCAATTTCTAATTACATTTTAAAAAAACCTCTCTCTTTTATTTCTTATCATTATCGTCAAAAAAACTATTTTTTGGAATATTTTTTTTTTATTTAATTAGCTATTTCTTATTCAATATAAGTTCCTGCATTGTTCCTAAAACATTACAAAAAAAAATAAAAAATTCTAACCGGATCGTCTTATTTACTATATTATTATACCTACATTCTATCTTTATGATCTCAATGTGTTTGTGGTGTTTTAATGGTGACTTTCTGGAGATCATATTATACACAGTCAAATCATACCTCTGCCATGGTTTCATTTGACCCATCCTGATATACAGTGGCTGCCTCATATTACAATGTTTGGTCATGATATCTACAGAGTATCCGTTTACATGTTTCTTCTGATCATTACTGTGGTTAGTGTTTAAAATGTGACGAGGAACTTATTTACGATGTAACATGGTTTCAAGTGGCTGAACTGTCTTGGCTGAATAGACTTTTCAAATAGGTGGTGTGGTAATCAATGGAGGACGGCCCAGTGTACGGACAGCTGATCCGTAAATATTGATTGGAAATGTGTGTTTAATTAGCCCAGATTCAGTCAGTAGATTTGGTTCAGCTCTGACCCTCGTATTTAAAAAAAGAAAGAAAGAAAAAATGTGTGTACATGCTAACATGGATGCTTGATTTGACTGTTGGTTTATAAGGGTCTCTTTGATTTTTCGGGCTGGTTTTAACAATATAGTGACGGTGGATGGAGGGTTGAGCACAAGCATTGGTGTGTTCAGTGCTTCTTTGTGTGTTGTAAATTGTCTGTGTGCAGACACACACCAGACAGCTACAAACCTTTATCTGAAAAAACACTCACTGGCTCCAACAACCACCGATCAAACCTGAAATCTTCATTGGGATTGGTTATTTAGTAGAATGTATATATACTCATTTTTAGATAGTAGTGCCAATCGTTTTAGTTTTGCTTATACCAAAATGATACTCTGTCAATTCCTTTTTTAATATAAACTGAAGAATTCAAATATTTCTTATTTACATTATGCATCTTTTAACTAAGCTAGTCACCCGGTCAAGAGTCAGTTGTGTTAACATTTGAACACAATTGTGTAACTAAATAAGGGAAGAGTCTGGCATATGAGTGTGTGTGTGTTGTGAGGATGTGTTTAGCCTAGTTTCTCTGCTGCCGATAGCAGGCTGAAGTCAAAGGTTGCTTGTTGTGAATAGGAATCAATTGTCTTTTGGAGTTTGGACCAATTTTGAGATCAATTCAGCAGTTGTATGCATGACACAGACAACACATTTGGTAAAGGTTTGGAACTATTTTTTTAGCATAGCTGAGCAACAATACTGGGCAACTGACTGGCTTGTTAGCTAACAAGACGCAAAATGTCATTCCGTTTCGGACAGATTTTCGAGAACCCAATTTTTTTTTTTCTGTTTTTCCAGTTTGAGTCTAGGGCAGTAAATGGGGTCCTTTGGTTCAGTGGGTCAATATTTTTTCCATGTATTTAGGTCAGAAAAGCACATACATACTGTACCTCTTGTTGTGAAGTTCCTAATTTCAATGTCTTTGTCATTTAATTTCTTTTGATTTATCATCTAAATTGCCAGGCATTATATGTACCAAATATGACTATTGGCTCTTTCCCTGCGCTGTAACTTTAAAACTACTGTTTAAAAAACAGAGGGAGCAGCAATTCCTTTTATCCACAACGCTACAAGAAACCAATAGAGCCAAGGTCAAAGGTCAAAGCTGCATCACTGAGACAATAGACGGAGCAAATATTCCCCTGACCCCTAAAGAGCAGGGAGGACAGAGAGGAGAGGGAGGGAAGAAATGAGAAAGCCTTGGGTTGATGGTTGGGGTTTCTCCTTTGCTGTTACATTTATGTTCTTAACGTTAAAAAAAATGAAAACATTCACAATAATAAGAGTTATACCATCCCACATCACTTCCCTGGTTCATTTAGCGTCTCCCTCTTTCGGTTAGCTTCCTCCCCCATTTAATCTATCTCTGAATCCTTTTCTCTCTCTCACCGCATCACTCTGAATGTCGTCCTAGTTAAGCTTGTTCAATCAGCCATTAGTTGGTCAGTTGATAAGACATTCGGTAGAAAATTGAGAACCATCTATTTTGATACTAGCTAATAGTTTTCGTAATTTTTTAAAGCAAAAAATGTTGAAACACAGATGTATTTTTTTCCCTTTACTTAAGGATATTACATTGACTTATGGAGGTTTTTTGTGCAAAACAAGACAGTTGAACACGTAAGCTTTAGGTTTACTCAGGACATTTTTTGGGAAATAATTAAGAAAATGTGGACCTGTTATATAATGTTCATCAACTCTTCTTCAATGAAAAAAAACAGTGACACCCTAAAATGCTTGATGTAACATGCAAAAGCTCCCAAAGGCTGCTGTCGGATCGTTTGAGCATTTCTAGGGGACACTTTATATCTTCATTTCATCTGAGAACATTTTCAGGACATCCAACCGATCATAGAGTCAAGGCATTTGGGTTTGATTAATTTTCTGAGATCACTGCATGTGACACGAGCAGCGTGGTGTCGTCTGCATAGAGTTCAATTAAACTGAATCGTTTTAAGGCCCAGGGCTCGCGACTGGCCTTTGAGGTGCTTCTTCATAGTATAATGGTGGCCGGAATACAACCTTTAGCAACTCATAGTGGTTACAGTTAGGACAACCCACAGTGGAAAGTCTGTCAAAGGGGGATTCTTGTCTGACTGTATTGAGAGCTGAGCTACAACCAAAAGTAAGATTTACTTATGGTCCACACAATGAAACAATCGAACCCAATACTGTCAGAAGAGCTCTTTTTGGTCTTAGTTTGTGAGGTTGGGGAGACATTCATGTTTTATGTTCAAGTTTGATCCAAGATGCTTGCACATACATGTTGTTTATACTTGCTTTTAGGGTGGACCAACTTGGCTATACTGTAGGGTCTATTGTGTGGGCTCAACACAGATCTAGTGTTCAGTGTTGAAGATTGCTTATAAAACAGAAGACAGTATGGAGATGTACATTTGATGCAGGAAAAATGTAATGGTGTGCAGTGTGTGTGAGAAGGTAGAGGTCTAGGTATGTGCTTCTGATTTCAAACTGTTATTTTCCTGTCTTTTTTTGTCTTTATACTTTAAATAGAAATAGATGCATACTTGCTGAGTAGCTGTATCTTTTGATCAATCCAGCCTTAGCTTTAGGCCTATAGGGATTTCATTTCCCTATAAATGATAGCCAGCTATATCCATGAGAAATAGCCAGAAAAGCAAGAAAACAAAAAATATTTCTCTTAAGTTGAGTAGCCTTAGAGACAGTCACTTCTGGCTAGTGTGGGTAAAATAAAGCAACCCCTCCAGCCAGGTCCCAAACTCTTATGTCTTTGGAGGAAGGTGAAAGTTACTAAAGCAGCAGATGAATGCCTTTGGTTTTGGAATAACGTGTATCACACATGGGTGCAATGCTTGGGTGATTTGATGTATTACACATCTCTTACCGCTGCACCCTGGCCAGTCATTTTTGCACTTACATGTTGGACCTACACTAAGCACTTAATGTGGCACTCCGTTGTTTGGTTTGTTAAAAGCTAAAGTACTTGTATGTGATCTTTGCTGTTCTGAGTTTATACCTATATTGTTGAATGAAAGCACTTATTGGAAGTCACTTTGGATAAAAGCGTCAGCTAAATGTAATGCTATGTAATGTTATGATTTCTGTTTATGAAACAGTGTTAAATACTCATTTTTCAAAATGTCTACTAGCACACATGTACTAGATCAACATTTTAAGACCAAATTGACTCTTTGTCAGGAACAAAGGGAAATGTTTTAATGTCCACACATAATTTGATCCATGCAATCTAAGTACATTACTGTCAGAGCAGGTTTTATAGAGAGTAAAAATTAAGATTTTTTTTTTAAAAGACAAAAGAATATGCATAATGTGCATCTCAAAGCAATAAAGAAAACAAATCTTAGAAAATATTTTACATGTCTCTCTGTAAGCTTTTCCATCTCCACTCCACTCTCCTTCTACCTCATTTTGTATCTGTTTTCTTTTATCTCTCTCCTCCCTTGGACCTGCTTCTCTCTCTCTGTCTCTCTCTCCCTGTTTCTCTTTTGGGGGGAGGTATTATGTGATCGCCGGGGGAATTGAACACAAGAGGCAGAGGCAGCAGCGGCTCTGATGAATTATTGATGGGAATCTCGGCGTGACCCGCCTCGGTCTGCTCACTTCACTTCTTCTTCACCTCGCAGCCAGGGTTAACCAGGCAAAATGGAGGGATAGAGAGAGAGAGGGAGGGAGGGATAGAGGGAGAGAGAGGGAGAGAGAGAGTCCATTGTTTGGTTGGAAGGACGCTGCCTTGCTTTTTGACTCCCCCCAAGTGAATTATGGATGAAAACACAACAATGCTCAAATCAGCGTTAGAATGGAATTGTTTATGGGCCTCTGTATACAAAGTGGGATTACCTGTACTCTAATGGTCTAACATGCTTAATTGAGTGCATTTCCACGGCACTAATTCCATCAGTAAAACCATTACAGTCTTGTCCTATACTGGCCCAGACTGCTGCCTGCCTTCACTGTCTCTCTTTTTGAACACCAATGCTGTTGCCTTTTACAAATGAATTCAAATCAATTGTGCTTAGCCGTTTTTTTTTTTTTTTTTTTTTTTTTTGCGATAGCTGTTTAGTCACTGTCAGCGAAACGCAACGTTTACAGCAAGAAGTTTCATATTAAAAGCCTACAGTGCCAGCAAGGGACCATGCACTCTGGGCTGCTCAAAAAGCCTTTCAATGCTAATGAAGCATTTTGAATAGTTTTTTGGACAACAAACAGAGGAGGAAGATACTGTATATACACATACACACATACTTATTAGTTCATTGCTTTTTGGTTTTGGTCTTTTCATGGGGTTTGATGACCATCAGAAATACTGTAAGCATTGATAATCATACAGGGGACTTTAAACCCAACCTTTAATGTCCACTTAAGAGTCAAACTGTGCTGAAAATCTAAACGACTCAACCTAAATATTTTCCATTTTACGCATCCTGCATGCGAGCAGACACTGTGCATTATTTATGAGCCGGACCCAGCTTTATGACACAGATTACCAGAAGATACTGTGTGTGTGTGTGTGTGTGTGTGTGTGTGTGTGTGTGTGTGTGTGTGTGTGTGTGTGTGTGTGTGTGTGTGTGTGTGTGTGTGTGTCCTTGCAGTTCCAGTTTGTGGGAAATGGGAATACAGTTTGTGTCCATTTTCAAGCTTTTCTGCTCTGACCTCCTGCATATTCTCAGGCTGCTGTGATAATGGATTCTGCTGAGGAGACTTGTAATGTGCGTTTGTGTGCCAGTGTGGGAAGTGAACGTCGGTTGGAGCTCAGGATTGGAAGTAAAAATAACGGAGCTCCAAACACCAGCCTTTTGTGTGTGTGTGTGTGTGTGTGTGTGTGTGTGTGTGTGTGTGTGTGTGTGTGTGTGTGTGTGTGTGTGTGTGTGTGTCTGCAGACCCTCTACAACCATCACTGTATAGCTCCCAAATAAGACAATCAGAGAAATAGCATAGTGATTTTTTGTTAAGACTGTCCACAGCAATTATGCTCCCCCCCGCCCCCCGCTACCCTTCCAGTGGTGTTAGAAGCGGTATAGAAGGGTTGTGCCCAGGCTAACTGAGCGGCTCGGAGGGGTGTCAGGGGAGAAGAAAATGGGACTGTCGCCGCTTTATTACCGCGGTCAAATCAAACGTGACACCTGCACTCTGAGCTCATCCAGGGCCCAAGCGCTCAGAGCATACACAGCGCACAATCACTGGAACACTGCTACACAATACTACACTCATGCTCCTGCACACACACACACACACACACACACACACACACACACACACACACACACACACACACACACACTCACGCACACACACGATTTACCCATTGTGTTTTGAAAGCATTAGTGCATTGGTGGTAATATCTCTCCACTGCGGTATTGCAAAACTGCACTAAAAAAAAAAAATGAAAGACCTACATTTGCTATCAGTCCTGTTGTCTTTCTCCTCCAAGAGACGCAGTTCATTTTCAATCTCTCTCGCCTTTCACATAACATTATGATGTCATAGTGATGTCGTTAGATTTATGTCCCTTTGGGGCAGGGATACTTTTACTTTGTATCAGAAGGATACGGCCCTGGGGATGTACTCTTTGAAAGACATTGGTGTGGCATTATTTGAAATGGGGTTTTTAAATTGAGATCTGGTGACTGAGATGGCCATAACATAAGGATTCATATCATTTTCTTAATCATCAAACCATTCAGTGATACGATATTTATATAAAATCAGCTTGACCCGCTCATCATTTTTTAAACATGCCGCAGAGCATGATGGGAAGTTAATTGTACCATGGAGTCACCTGTGTGGAAGCATCTGCATTTGTTATGTGTCTCCACTCATTTATTCATGATTTTCCTTTAATGGCATATTAGCGATTTAATCTATAACACTTTTTTGTCAAAATCAGCTAATATCTACACATCATCCACTACCTGTCTGTCATGCAGCTGGACATGTTTATGCTAACAGCGGCCGGAACGTCGCAGATTGAAATAAAAACGCGTTTAGTATAAATATAAACAAACGTTCGCCAAGCGTTTACCTAGCGATAACCTAGTACACCTTTAATGTGTCACTCGTCTGTAGGATGCTGTGTTTTATGATCGGTAATTACCTGCCTATTGATTAGCTGAGTAATGGTCGAAGTTTGTTGATTGTGTCTTTTTCACATCTGAAAACCAAGTTGTTCTTCTTTTAATAGCCTATCTATTTCAAAATATTTCAAACGAACATGAATGTATCAAACCCTCTTGATTTAATGATGCTAGAGCTTAGAGGGGCTCATCCGGTAAACAGTGAAAATGTCTTCAGCTTGGTTCAGTGATTCAGTGTATACTGTATTTAGCTCACAGTGTCAGAGTCTCTCTAGTCCAATCAATATTGGAGACACGTCAGCAACTGAGGGTCAGAGCATGGAGCCTAGAACAAAGGTGGATGAGAAAAGCACTGGGATGTGAGGCCTTGTTTGGACCGCTGTTTTTTTAAAAAGGGACCTGTATAGAGCTAGCCTATATACGCTGATGATTTATTTACAACATGTCTCCACCATTATCGGTGGATTCATTCATTGACGTTTATACGAGGCTGTTTGAATAGACTGAGCCAACCCCAACCTATACCCAATCCCATTAATTCTTCTCCGTTGCTGCAGGGTTTTTTTCTCTCTCTCTCTGTTTTTTTTTGTGGTGAATTCTCTTTCTCTCACTCTTTTTCTATCTATTTGTTCCCTCGTTCCTGGGCTCTGGTTCATTAGTATTGGTGTCGTCGCGCGGGCTGAAATAACTCTGTCCGCAGGCGTAATGAACGGCGACAGGGGGGACAGAGCCGTCAGCCAGCGGGCACGCTCTACGCTCAAAGACAAACAGTGTGGAGGAAAGAAAAGCAAGCTGCAATATAAACACAAGGACTGGCTTTGACCTTGTGTGTCGGAGCAAAAAGCCTGTAAGGAAAAGGACAAACAAGAAATGCATTTGAATTAGGATTAGGATTTTTTAGATAATGGTTTTAATTATGGTGATTACTATTAGTATAAATTAATAGTTAAAATAATGCAATATGAAATATGATTCATCAATCAGGAATGAATTGTTATACATTAATGTGTATTAATGTTGAATATATTTGATTTGAAAACAAAAACATATTTATGAATAATAATAGATAGCAACTATCAATAGAATATGCCAACAGAAAGATTTTATATAACTATTGAACAGTTCAAAAAGTTAACCAATTAAGAATTTATTTAATTGACAATATATAATTTTGTATTAAAGACAATTAATGATATTTATAATAATAACATATATACAGTATGTGTATATGCAAACATATGGAAGTAAATAATTAAATTTAAAACCCAATAAAAAACAAAATTAGAAAAAACAAAAGTGTATTATAAAATGACAGTGATAAATAGACATACGACTATGTTAAACAGTGAACAGTGAATGGACACATTGGTATCAGTGCATCCAGTTTTACATTGCTCAGTACAACATTATTCCA
The DNA here is from genome assembly GCA_949357725.1 of Hyperoplus immaculatus. Lineage (NCBI taxonomy): Eukaryota > Metazoa > Chordata > Actinopteri > Uranoscopiformes > Ammodytidae > Hyperoplus > Hyperoplus immaculatus. The sequence continues at coordinate 6,043,031 of OX442365.1, read as the reverse complement.
GAGAAATGGGGCAAAATATCTGAAGTCTGTCTTCACTGCAGGGACAAACAGTGTAAGTCAATCCTTAGAACAAAGTGTTTTGAGTATGGTGTCTTTGGCTCTGGAGTGAAGAAAGGAAAATAGTTTTTTAAAATCCCATAAGTACTGTTTACAAGTCTACATATTATTTGTAGTTGTAGCATATTATGCTGTTGTTGTTATGGACAAGACAGACAATAATACATTAAAAAAAAAGATTAATATGATAATATTAATATGTTTTAACAATACTCTCACACAAATGATGTACCAAACATCATTTGGATTTGGGGTATTTTCAGTGAGAGTCAGTGGTTCAGACTGTGTGCTGCTGCAGCTGACAGTTCTCTCTATGTAAATGTGCTGATGTGGATCTATAAGCGATCGATAGAGGGACGCTCACACACACACACACACACATACACATACACACACACACACACACACACACACACACACAGAAAACACAAACAAGGAAGTGGAAGCACATTGTGTTTGTTGTCCTTCCTGCTGTTGTCTATGCTCATGTTGTTGTTTTCAGTTTTTTTAGTTTTTTTTGGTTTCTCCCACTGTCTGGGAGTCAGTGGGTTTTCTTCTGAAATGTAAGTGTGTCTGTGTGTGTGTGTGTATGTGCACGCACGCATGAGTTTTTCTGGAATGTGTGTGTGTGTATGTGGTTTTTTTTCTGAAGTGTGTGCGTGTGTGTGTGTGTGTGTATGTGCACGCACGCATGAGTTTTTCTGGAATGTGTGTGTGTGTATGTGGTTTTTTTTCTAAAGTGTGTGTGCGTGTGTGTGTGTGTGTGTGTGTGTGTGTGTGTGTGTGTGTGCGTGTGTGTGTGCGCGGACGGACGATGTGGATCGATGGCTGTAATCCCGAGCAGATTAAAAGAGCATTAATACTGGCAACGATAACGTAAACGGTACGGACCTAGATCCCCATTGATCCGCAAGCAACCTGATCCAGACTAGTTCCTGGAAGATACGGGGGAGGGAGGGGGAGAGAGAGCTAGCATTATACAACAGAGAGAGACAGAGAAGCTGTTACTGAACGCCTTCTGATAAAGATAATAATAGATCAAATATAAATGGCATTATCCATAAGATTATAACACCAATGCTTCAATATGCTATATCATATGCACATAGGAATAACTTATACATTGAAAGGTGATCAGTAAATGATGTAAACTAACCCATAATTTAAGCCATTCATCGGAGAAGAAGATTGATTTTGGACTATGGCAATTTCTGAAGTTTCTATAACTGTCCTTTTATAAAAATATTTCTAGGGGAGGCCGTCTGGTTGTATGCTACCACCTGTTGTCTGTATTTGCAGCGCATTTAATTCCTCTTTTAATTCTCTTTTTAAGGCTAGACGCTATTTTTTTAAAGCTTTGTTCAATTGTGAGATTTAGGTCCAAATTTCATATCCAAAATCTGCTATGTTTAAACTTTGGACACTCATTTGTTGTTAAAACCAAATAAAGATTTTAACTCTGGCTTTATCCAGCATCAACAATTTTAGGTCATAATTACGTAGTTAGTCAAATTTCCATATTTATTCAAATATTTCTGAATAAACTGTAATTCAAAAGAATTGTGTCAAGTAATCAACTGGCAAAGTTTCATGATAATATCTATAAGTTATAGATAAATAAATTTATAGATAGCTAAACCTGGCCTTTATAAATGCTGCACATGTGCTGCTGAGTCTGTAAAGTGATGGGTTGCTTTCCTTGTGTTGTGTCTGTTTGCACGTGTTGTCCTCAGTGCCAGTACATTGAGCTCTCAGGGGCCATGGTGCCAGTCAGTTTATTGGCGTAACACACCCACAGCCATCGGACCTATATACGGTTACACCTGGAATTATTTTCTTCATAGTTGGATGAAGTATTCATATATATATACATTTATATAATACTTACATGGGCTTTCCTTTTTACCTAACCTATGCTGTTTGTATTCCCTTTGTTGACTTTGGGTCTTATCACTTCTTGTACTGTTTGCGCTGATTAAATTCAGACCAAATAATTACCCAGAATACAAGGCACATGTGGTGGGTCAAAGTGTTCTTATTTTTCCCTCCCCTTGCTCAACTCCTCCAGATCGGATAGTAGAAGCATTAAAAAGCAGCCATATTGATGTGTATCAGACAGGCAGGTTAGGGGAAGGGAATCCTCCTCTATTTGATTGTGCCACATAACTGGATTGATTAAGGTGAAAACGGTCTGTTATTGGATTATGTTTCATATTGAACCGATGGGATCCAATTGTAGATTATTACGCTCTTCACAAAGACAGCTTTAGCACAACAGAGCAGGCAGAAACATGTTGAAAAAAATATATATATACATATACAGTATAAGAGATAAGATAATGACAAAAAATAAGGATATAGATAAATAATTACAGGGGATAGCATTTAAAGAAAGTCAGTCAACAAAAAGTGAAGCCGGATAAAAGCCACACACACAAAGTTAAAGAGGTATTTCAATTTTAAAAAGTTCTTTAAAAAAAATGTTTCACTGACTTTTTGTCCACAACACTTCGATTTGTTTTGTGACTTCTTCTTCAGATACTATTTTGAGTGTCTGCTGTCTGTCTACATTTGCTCCAGATTCACGCAGGCACCCGTGAAGTGACGTGAAATCGGCAAATGTATTACTAGCAACAAAAAATGAAAACAAAAGCAATCTTTGGATAGAAATTCGGCTAATGACAAAGGAGCTGTCAATTCATATACCACAAACTCCTGAAAGTAATGCTCCCCCTCAAAAATTAAGTAAATCAGAAGAAGGGAAACACACTTAAAAGTGAATTATATTTATACCAGAGGTGACGCAATATACTACACTCCAAAAAGAAAAGTTACATAGTACAGCTTTAATGTTTGATATAGAAGATAAACAACGTGTATCTGAATCCGAATTTGATGAAAATGGGGGCGGGACCTGATAAGCCTTTGGCTTCTTCCGTCTCCCTTCGGACAACACAAATTATGATGTATGAATATTTGCAAGAGAAAATTGTGTATTGTGTGGAATTGCCCGAAAGAACAATAAATAAATAAATAAAATAAATAAATAAACAATAAAAACGGTAGGAAAAAGGGGTATTTTCTTTGTCTTACCCTTTTTATTCCTACATTTTCTAGATATGGATAACAGTATGTTGACACATTTGACTCTTGTTTATTGCGTGTCTGTCTGTCATCTCTCAGAGCAGGAAACCTGATCAACTGGTATCGTTTGGAGACAAACACAGCGGTTTGCCAGGATGTCTGTTTATAGCTGCCCCCCAAACCCTCCCTTTTGATCAATTCTCCGATTACAAAACAATCTATTGATCAGAGCATAGTATCTCTCTGTCTCTGTGTTTGTTCACTGTTGGAGCTGTGGGGCTGTGGGGCTGTGGGTGGCTACAGGCTGCCAAAAAAACACATGACTGATAAGAGAAAGGTACTGAGAGGGCCGGTTAACTCATCATCTATTAGTCTGTCAGTATGTGTGTGTGTGTGTGTGTGTGTGTGTGTGTGTGTGTGTGTGTGTGTGTGTGTGTGTGTGTGTGTGTGTGTGTGTGTGTGTGTGTGTGTGTGTGTGTGTGTGTGTGTGTGTGTGTGTGTGTGAGATGTCCAAACACAGCTTCCCCTCTGCTGACTTATCCTCACTGTCAATATTAGGCAGGTTAAAGGTTGGTGACTGTTCTCCAACATGAAATTCTTTTAAACTCTCTGTCTCTCCAGAGATGTTGGCACTGTTAACATCAATCCCTCTCCAGGTTTCACCACAATGAGCCAACCCTCTTACATACAAGCAGTCATGTGATCCATTGTCAATATAAGAACATATTTATTAAAGCAATGTCCAATAGTGTCTTTTTTTTTGTATAACGATATAACATATGGGCAATGTTGTGAGAAAAATGGCTTGCTACAAAGTGACTGTGTTTATTTGTGTGTTTGGGGTTTTACATAATGCATTTTCATTTTATACTATAGGCCTACCACATTTATGTTATAATGCACAATATTGGGATGGGCAAAATAGTCTGATTAGTTTACTGCTGAGGGAAAGTGAATAGTGGTTTAAACTAATGCTGACCTGATAGTTTGGGCCTGTCCCTTCTTCCTCTCTGCCTGTTCAAACGGCTCATATTATTTCAGACTGTGAAACAGGTTTGTGTTGCTGCCCGTTTGAGCTGCTAAATGTCTTTGGCACAGTTTGTGGTGCATGTTTTTTTTTTGTCAGACAGTAAACAAATCTAACATTCTCATACTTTGCTGTTGCTCTTTTCGCCTGTATTCCTAATCCACTACAACCTGAAACATTTCAGCCTACAGCCCACCTTCAGTCCTGCAACATGATTGGCTGCTCCTCCTCCTCTTCTTCTTCTGTTTAATATTGTGTGGCAACTAGTGTTAAGGACGATGCATTATATAAGGGACATCTGAACTAAATTGTTGTTTTAGCTCACAAGCCAGAAATGTCATGTACCACAGCTCCAAGGCAACGATAAAGGCCTTATTCAAGTCCAGTTCATACGTTCAACCTTTCAAACTGCTCAAAAGGTGACGGAAAACCAAAAAGAAACATTGCTGAATGATACAAAATGTTAAACGAGAGAGAGAGAGAGAGAGAGAGAGAGAGAGAGAGAGAGAAAGACAGTGGAGAGAGAGAGAGAGAGGGTGGGGGGTGGATGACATCAAACTCCTCTGAGGCCATTTCCTCATCAGCTCGGTGACATCACTGAGCCACCAGAGGCTGTGATTGGTCAACCCCTTTTTTCCTGGTAAACAATTGGAGATACATTACAGTGTGCCAATATGTGTGTGTGTGTGTGTGTGTGTGTGTGTGTGTGTGTGTGTGTGTGTGTGTGTGTTCGAGTGTGTGTGTGTGCTTGCGCGTGAGCGTATGTGCGCGCGTGCATGTGTGTGTGTGCGTATGTGTATGTAAGTGGTCAGAGAGAGACCTTTGTCCGGTGATGTCACCACAGACCATGTGGATGTACAGATTATACACTGATAAAGCATCCCTCCGCACGCATTGATTGGCTCATACACCTCTCTCCCTCCCTCTTTGTTCTTCAGCACAATCAGTCATAGGGACAGATCTATCCATTTGTCAATATATACGTATGTGGGTGTATATAGTGTGCAGGGTGAACTCAATTTAATATCACCAGAAAACAGAAAAGCCTTCATTTTAGACTTTGTAACATCCCTTTAAAGCCTTTCATACTGGCCCTGAGGTTGATAGTGGACAGAATAATGAACTAGTCTGTTGTTAACATCAGTGATTAAAGGGTTCGACCCCCTGAGTGGATACTAGGGATGATGTAATTCTCTATTTTTCTTAGCGTGAACAGAAGCCTGTCCTTGGCACTTAGCCCCAAGCCCATTGATTCACCTACTGATGATGGGACTCTTTTAAAAGTAGTTCACACATAAACACTTCCTTTTTTGTTGTTGTTGATGTTGTTGTAAGAGGCTCAGGGGTTTCCTTATAATGACTGGTCAATGTTGTGTTAAGAAAATGTTACCCAAACAGGAGCACATTGTTCATTTGATGGGGACTACTTTCTGACACCTTTTGTGTCTTTTTGTAAGTATTTAGACACTGTCCAGTATACAGGACAGTGTGTATACTGTTATATGATACAGCTGAGCTGACCATAACAAGAATCTAGTTAGCATGCAGTAGGCACACAGTTGGGACATACTTTAACTTGTTTATTTCATCATAACATTGCGCCTTGATCTTGCCTCTCGCTTTGATATCCATCTATCACTGGTTGTTTTCATATGGAGGCTCCGTTGATGTGATGCCACTTACGGTGCGCACTGGATTGTGGGTCACAATCGCCCAAATAGCATGCTGATTTCAACACTAAAAACATCGACCGGATGTAGTAGGGCATCCAGGTATTTTCAAGCATTCTAAATCTGGCTAAAAGAATTGAGACATTCTAAATCTTTTTTCTACCATACTAAATAGCAGTTACTTTGGTTTTTGGAAACCAATGTTTGGTGTCCATGGCTACAAAGGAACATGTCACCCAGGGCATCAAGGTGGTCCATTGATGTGTTTTAATACATTACAGATTGCTTACACACATGTTGCAGACTTTGGCCGACTGTGTCAAAACTTAACACACAGGCCGAATGAGACAAAGCACATGGAGATAAACTTCTAACTTATACGGCAAAATGAAACTCTTGAAACAAAACCTAACAATCCCATCTCAAAACTGGTTTTAGCATCAAAACACTACACACATGCACCTTTGAATTACTCTTTCCTAGCAGCAACAACACACAGATGTGCTTTATGCAAAACACAGCTGTATTCAGTACTTTGGATGGTTTTTGATTTTAGAAGTCTCATACTGATTTTTTTTGGTGAAAGATTGATTCACTACAGCTCATCTAGACATATGAAAATAAAAATAAAAAAGCTTCTGGAAAAAAAAGTGTATTTTGCGATGTCATGGTTTTGGCAAACAAAAAACCAATAGGTAGGATGCAGTTCAAGAAGCAATTCAGTGTATCACTACTATACTGTAAACTCTGAAACAATTACGAGAAAATGAAAAAAAAACAGTGTTGTAAGGAATGGGGCAGGTGGATTATGAACCCTTTGGATACCGCCTCACGCTTGCGTCTGGCCACATCGCCTCATCGACATCACATGCAATGTCATCCTTTGAGAGCCAACAGCGAAACATATTCCTGATATCCAGTCTAAATGACCTAATTATGGAGCTATTGAGTAGTTGGGCTGGACTTTCTGCCCGGGCTCCTACATTGATAGGCCATGATCTATAACATGGTCCACTATAGTGACCCTGCCTCCGTCTGTTGTCTACTTTGTCATCGTCCTCCTACCGCTCTCTCTTGTCCTCTTCCCCTGACTCTTACTGTCTCACAAAGAAGCTGAGCTCACCTGAAGTCTATTTGTAATGCTAAGGCTCACACTGATTGGTATTCAATTAGCTTTATTTTGTACATTTCATGTGTGTGAGTCTGTGTGCTTTTCCAAGTTTAGTTGTGTTTTGTATTTTAAATAGATGTGTTTTCCCAATGATTGCAGGAGATTTCATTTTTGAACAATGTGTCTTATGTAAAAAACAGTGTGTAGTGTTTTGCAAGAAGTGTGTTGGAGAATTTCAAACACAGTGCAAAGCATATTTTGTGTTTGTGGGGTTGGTGCTTGTGTTTAGGGCATGGTCACCAAAGTTAAAGGTTGTGATGCTTTGGGCCTAGCAACCACTATTAGTGTGTAAGCATTAGACAACAACTGTAATACATTTTCTAGACAACAATGGAGCTCTGTGGCCATGAGGAAGAAGACATAACAGGCTACACACACACACACACACACACACACACACACACACACACACACACATACTGTGATTGAGGCATTTAAAGCTGTTGCAGTGGATATAATGACACTTATTCTTCAGTGTGCTCCATACGTATATGTTGTGCATTCATTACATTCCTTTATCTGCAGAGCTGAGTGCAGACACATATCGATTATGTGATTAACCAATCAACATAAAGTTAATTACAGACATTTTGATAATCAATGAATTGACCACTTCAAGTCACTATGTGAGAATAGTAAGTACTTCTGTACAGACATGCTTTATTTTTTATTTTTCATGTGTGTGAATCTGTGTGCTTTTCCAATTTTAGTTGTGTTTTGTATTTTAAATAGATGTGTTTTCCAAAGGATTGCAGGTGATTTCCTTTTTGACCAATGTGTCTTATGTAAAACACTGTGTGTAGTGTTTTGCAAAAAGTGTGTTGGAGAATTTCAAACACAGTGCAAAGCACATATTGTGTGTGTAGGGTTGGTGCTTGTGTTTAGGGCATGGTCACCAAAGTTAGAGGTTGTGATGCTTTGGGCCTAGCAACCACTATTAGTGTGTAAGCATTAGGCAAAAACTGTAAATGGTACAACTAGAATGTTCTACAAAACATAGTGTTGTAGGGGAATGATTGGAAGATATTTAGACTATGGATCCTGTCTCCTGTTGGCATCTGGCCACATCACCTCATCCACGTCACAGGCAATGTCCTCCCTTGCCAAGTAACGGGGGAAATATCGCCTTGCATGCCGTATCCAACCACTTGCAGAATTTTTGGGAAAGATTGATCCACTATATTTTGATTTAGACACATAAAAAATATAGAAAAGCTTCTGAAAAAAAGTTTATATTGCAATTTCATGGTTTTGGCCAAAAAAAGAAAAAAACACAACGAATAGGTAGGATCGCAGTTCAACAAGCAATTCAGTGTGTCACTATGAACTCTGAAACAATTACAGTAAAAGAAATTAGTGTTGTAAGGAATGGGGTGGGTGGATTATGTATCCTTTTATGGATACCGCCTCATGTTTGCGTCTGGCCACATCGCCTCATCGACATCACATGCAATGTCATCCTTTGAGAAGCAACAGCGAAAATATTCCTGATATCCAGTCTAAATGTCTTACAGTAATTATGGAGCTACTGTGTTGTTGGGCTGGAATCTCAGACCAGCCTCCTATATTGTTAGGCCATGATCTATAACATGGTCCACTATAGTGACCCTGTCTCCGTCTGTTGTCTCCTTTGTCATCGTCCTCCTGCCTCTCTCTCTTCCTTTTCCCCTGACTCTTACTGTCTCACAAAGGAGCTGAGCTCACACTGTATTTGTAATGCTAAAGCTCACACTGATTGGTATTCAATTAGCTTTACTTTTTTATTTTTCATGTGTGTGAGTCTTTGTGCTTTTCCAAGTTTAGTTGTGTTTTGTATTTTAAATAGATGTGTTTTCCCAATGATTGCAGGAGATTTCATTTTTGAACAATGTGTCAATGTGTAAAAAACAGTGTGTAGTGTTTTGCAAGAAGTGTGTTGGAGAATTTCAAACACAGTGCAAAACACTTATTGTGTTTGTAGGGTTGGTGCTTGTGTTTAGGGCATGGTCACCAAAGTTAGAGGTTGTGATGCTTTGGGCCTAGCAAGCACTATTAGTGTGTAAGCATTAGGCAACAACTGTAAGTTATTACATTGTAATCCATTCCATAGTAATGGAACCACGAATGCATTAAATAAACTGTATGTACAGAATCTGTTAACATCTTAGCTAAAGCTTCTCAATGCTCATTTGCTGAATTATGAAGGAAAACATAAAGTGAAGGTGAAACTTTAGGATGTGGAAATGGAGGTGGCTGGCATTTGCTACTCTGTTGTAACATTTCACAGGCCAAATCATTCAATGGTAAGTTAGAAGAACAAAACTTAATCGTTAAGAAGATAAAGCGTTCCTCAGCTGATAGACATACATTCCAATACTGTATTATAAAAGGAAAATATCCTTTAATTCATTCAGTGTGTGTGTGTGTGTGTGTGTGTGTGTGTGTGTGTGTGTGTGTGTGTGAGAGAGAGAGCGAGAGATGGAGAGAGCGAGAGAGAAACAGAGACAGAGTGTCTTCAGTCTGTTGTTCCATTTCCGGTTATCCTCTCAAAACGTAGGGAGGAAAGCATTGTGGTGCATTAAACACGCACTTGCACACACACACACACACACACACACACACACACACACACACACACACACACACACACACACACACACACACACACACACACAAACACACAAACAAACACACACAATCTTCTTAAAGCAGTGTGCTGATTGCTAAATGCTTTGTGTCTGTGTACATGCGTGCGTGTGAGTTTAAGTGCTGGGATATGAAGTGTGTGTGTGTTTGCCAGGCAGCCATGCTAGAGTCTGCAGACGGTATTGCTGCAATATTCAAGCTACTAGTAAGAACCTTCAGTTTATTTGCATTGGTGCTTTTCATAGCAGTTATCACTTATGAATTGCTCACCAGCATCATTGCTATGCGTTGTTGTAACACACAACTAACCAAGGCTGTAGCAAAATTAACACAGTCTCACAAGCACTTTAAAATACCAATGGCAACTTCTGAAAAAATGTTTAACCCTTTACAGAAATAAAACGTACAAAGGCCAGAGGTAGAAGCAGTAGAGACTTGCAGTGACCAGCAACATCAGTCGGTCGACACAGCCGTGGTGAGTGTGAGCCCGTAATTGTAAATGTATTGCAGTCTCTCTGGATCAAAATGTGCTCTATGGGTGATTATTGCATCACTTTGTCACTAGCTGGAATGGTATCTTCAGTGCACTGATTCAAGCATGTGTGTTTGTGGTGTGCATGTGGGCTTGTGTGTGAGTGGTGGCACTGTATGTATTGTATTTTTGCTCAATTTCGGATTAATTTGTTGTTTTTTTGTGTTAAATGCGTTTTTTCGGTGTTGATTGCACACCGTTTAACGGTTGGCATGAGGCGATGGCTGAGGCCTCAATGCGTCATGTCCTACCGAAGAGAGGGACCTCATGTAAAGGAAGTAATGACACCAATTCTTGGGCTATTTGATCTTTTACTGTTAACTAGCCTGGAAATGCAGGCCCACATCTAGAACAATGTAGGGTCTGGATAATAGACATTCCCAACTGACTACGACCAATCAGAGCAATGGAAAAGATTATGCCGTTTGGCAGCCAGTGGGGCTAACTGGTCATTAAACTTTTGACATATCCAATCAGCAAAACAGCAAATACATCTTTCTTGCTATTGAAAGACTTAAGTGCTGTCTTAATTTTTTTAGAGAAAAAACTGAGTCAAAATCGTTAAGTGTCGAGGCCAAAGCCTTTTCAAACAGTGTATCTGCAGCCATCATTGTTGTTAAATGTTTACTATCAAGACTTTGACGATGCAGCATTGTCGTCATCTGGTTGCGCCCGTCACTATCAGATAGTACCATTTGATTGGTGACTCTGAATCTTCCTGACATAGTTAATGAGCTCCAATGATTTGAGCCCAGAGTAAGCTGCAGAGCAAATTTAAATGTGCTAGCGGCGAGTCTGGGTCAAAAGCCCTTTAAAACTGACTAAATAACATGCACTGCCTCTGACGTCACAGCTTATTTATGATTTCATCAAAACATTGCTCAGCCCTGCCGGCTCGTCACAGTGTCGAAATGTGGCGCCACACGCAAGCGCTGGAGTGTATGTATGAAGGGCGACTTTACTACTTACCCTGCACTTATATGCCCTCTGTGTAATGGATACCAGGGCTTAAGTGGTAATGGTGCTATAAAAAAAATACACAGAGAGAAGGAATAACATTGAGACATGGAGAGGAAGGGGAAAGATGGAGGAGACACGGAGGAAAGGAGACAGGAAGGAAGACAAGAAAAGAGAGAGAGGGAGGAAAGGAGAGAAAGGGAAGACAATGAGAGATAATAATGGAGAGGAGGAAAACAAAACCATTAGATGCTAAAGGGAGATGGGACAGGTGAGAGCTGTAAAAGAAGAAAAAGACAAAGGAGAGAGAGAGGGAGGAAAGGGATAGAGGAGACAGTGAAAATACTAAATGACACAGGGAGAAAGTCCTGAGCCGAAGAGAGAAAGAATAAGAGACAGCCTGTCTGTCTGTGTATGTAGTGTCCTGACACCGGCTGTGGCTTCATATTCAGCTGCAAACATCCTCAGACTCTAGCCTGGCCAGACCAGCCTGATCTTGTGTGCTTCAAAATCTCCCGCAGATCAGTCTGGATTTTCTCCAATCTCCGTGGGGAGGACCTGGTCAAATAAAGACCGGGCCAATCAGAGCCCACTTTCAGACTGCTTTTCCGTCCTGATTGGTTAATTTAGTCACCAATTTAGCCTTCAGTCCGACTGGACCCTCCCACTTTCTGTCCGTTAGTGAACGGTAGCCCCTGATTGGTTCTTGTAATCGTTGACGTCAACATGGACCGATGAGTGTGAAGCTTGTGAGATATACAGTAGCTGGTCTCACAAGGCTTGATTGACGACTACATGAACCAATCAGGGGCTGTTCTCCATTAAGGGACACATGTTAGGTCAGAATGTGGACCTGATTTGACATCTCAATAACCACCACTTTGACTCTCTTTAACCGTTGGCTCTGTGTCTAGCTATCATACAGTAGAAACAGACAGAGTTATGCCTGAAAATGCTAAAAGAGGGAAATGCTCAATATTGCAAGAAGGAAACCTCCCTGTTAGCTCAGTGTGCATAATTAGCTATTAGCATCCTGAAACCTGTACTGAGTGCTGGATTAGAATAAGGTGAGGGATGGGTAATTCCTATTCAGTGTGTGACTTGGTAATAGCTGATCCAGGATGATAATGAATTTTGTAAATATTTTAATTTTTTTTCTTTTTTTGTGAGCAGTTCCACATTTTCCATTACATATAGCATTTAGTGGGAAATAGTGTCCATTAGCGACGGCAGCGACAATGCATGCACATTTGACTGTGAGACTGAGGCTGCCATGGTGAAGCTGCCGGGCTGTGATATATCTTTGTGGCGAGAAGGGAAACAGTGTCTAATGACTGCTGAGCTCCTCTTTCTCCTCTGTCTGTCTGTCTGTCTGTCTGTAAAATGAAACCAAAGCTTACTGGCTCACTCACTTCCTCTCTGTAAAACTTTTGCTTTTACTTTTAATAAACCTATTTTTTATTAACACAAATGCTAAACGTAAAAGTGCATGATTGAAATATAAACTCTAATAATTCAGATAGTTACAATTGTTTATGGAATTGATACAAATGATGACGTGAAAACAAGAAAAAAGCAAAGTTGAGAAACATTTGCTGATTGGCTGGCAGGTGTGTGTTATAACCGTGTGACACACATGTAGGTGAGCTCAGGTTTAATCACCTTGAACACCTGACCATGCTATAGACTGGATAATCAACTTATTGTTGTTATCCGGTTGTGAGGCACGACCCTGTAGAAGGTACACCTACTCGTTGATTATTCCTTACATGTTCAATGTGTCTTTTATATTTAGGCAACCTGCAGTTTCCCTTTTTCAGACTTTACTCCAATAAGATAAATAATCATATTTTGATTTATTCAAGAGAAGTTGTCAAGAACAAGTTAATATCACAATAGAGTTGTTGATAAGAGGCATAGGACATATATTGATAGCTGGTTATTATTTATCTAGCTATGGGAATACATGTTATATTTTCCAATAACCAGGGGGCCTCAGGCTGAAAATAATTGGGCCTAGCATAGAGCCCTGAGGGACACCATTTTTAAATCCACTGCAGGTGGTCGCCCATGGCCACAATTAATCATCAACACATGAAGAAGTACTCTGGATGGCTTTGTTTTCTTTAGGATTTATCACAACTAGTTCTGAATAATTACTCCATTCATTGATCAGCTGATTGATAGAAAATCAATTGGCGACTGTCACAAACGGGCTCAGAGCGCCAACAAGAAGGTATATGAACTTTTCAAAAGATTATATCCTTACAAAAGTCTGGAGTTGTCACATCCCTCCTTTTTCTTCTTTTTCTCTTCTGCCATTTATCTTCTACTCTCCATCTCCGCTCTCCCACATAAGCTCTCTGTCTGTCTGTTCTCTCCATGTCAATGTATTCACTTGAAATGGCTGCTTCAAAAACACACTCGACTCTTAAAACATCCACATAATGCATTGATGTGTTTGCTCTTGAGGCTCAGCACTTGACTCAACCCTATTCAAGTGAATAGAAAAAAAATTTAATATTGGAAGACTTGACCCCCTTGGTCAGCAGTGGGTGTAGACACCTGATTGTGTTTCAAACTGTAAGTCTTGTGTTTCTCAATAGGTGTGAAGAACAGATGTGTTAGTATGCGTGTCTGAGCATCATTTTAGCACTAATTTAGCCTGGTCCCACTCTAGTAATTAATTTCAAAAATGTCACAGTGATAGTCTTTGGAATGGCAGAAGGCTGGATTCATGTCATGTTGGAGTCACTTTAATTAGTTTCAGACAGATAAATGCTGCTCATGTGAACTTTCAAGTTGTAATTGGCTTTTAGTTTAGGAACGCCAGCCAAGCCTTTCATTGTGATAAATGTAGCAGTTGTTTGGAAAGAAGGGGCCCTTGATTTCAGAGGGACGCAGGTCAGCTCTTCCTGATGAAAGAACAACAGTTGCTGGCAGACTTCATCATTATGCTAGATAATTAAACTAGCATTAACATTAAGTCCGATGTCGGCTGACATTGTATAGGCACAGTGTGTTACATATGAGTATTTTAGCGGCTCCATTTAGCTCTCTCCCATTGGAAGAATTTACAGAAGCTATGTTGGCTCTCAAGGACAAGAAGCTACTTACTAACAGGGTTCTCAACTTTTGTAAATTGTTTAGAGTGAGACAGAAGCGGATTTCCCATGCGAAATTTTCCATTTCAGCTCCCACAATTTCTCTTGCTTTTTGCTCTATAACTCCCAAACCGAACATCCCACATTCAAAAACTTTACACCCCCAGATTCTGTGAAGTGAGCGGCCGGCGCCACAAAATGCGCCACTGAAATGCGTGTGTCTCACTCTCATTGCGTGAGAGTTGAGAACCCTGTTACTAAAGATGACCATCATCCACTACTGCCTCAAGTCTTTCCACAATATCAAGTGATGAGGTGAAGATGTAGTTATGTATTCTATAGAACCTATTGTTCGTCTTAAAACAGTTGCTTTGAATAGTCAGCCAGAGTGAATACTTGTGTGTTTATAAAGGCAGGAATCTTTCCGGTAGTGGCATTTCCAAGCTGTGTTTGAACCAGACAGATTAGGACATTTTGAATGAAGCCTTGGATGATGCCTTTACGTAATGACATTGAAATGATAGCGAGGAACATGATTATGAATAGATGACTGTAATATTGATCATAAATATGATGGTGATCTCACTGAGCATAGTTTCCATGGTGAAAATGAACGTGATGCATGGAGTGTTATTGTGACATCATTGTTATGTGACTGTGGTGAGGAATATGTAGGATAAGTGTTGAGTATTAATACAATAGTATTGATTTTGATTGCGATAGTTCCGGATCAAGAGCACAAAAATAAATGTTGCTCATGAAGGTTTTGAAATAGTCATAAAAGAATAAAAAATAGTTAAAGGTGAATCAGGCAATTCTGGAGAACACTTGTAGTCAAAATCACTTTTAGTCAAAATCAGTGAATATCTCCTCACGATCTGCTACCTGTCCATACCGTGCGTGCCCTGGAAAGAAATTCAGCATTAAAACACAGCCTTGGCACTCAAGTTTTGATTTTGTTAATGGTTGTTTTTTTTGGCTATGGCTGAATAATATCTTGGCAGGGTATGATTTGACATTTGTGACAACAGTACTGATACAATACTCACGATTTTAAACCAATATTGAAATCATACTTTGTGTTATACTTTACCTAGAAATATATTTTTATTTTTTCTCCTTAGTACAAAAAAGTATAAAACTGTCAAAATTATGATTTAAATCATCTGAAGAATCTGAGCACACAAGTGTGATCAACATTCAATTCTTTACCATTTTTGGATCACTGCGACAGACACATTTTGTCTGGGTATTCCAGTCTGATACCCAGCCATAATAAAGATGGCTATGCCACGATAATGATAACTCAAATAAAAAAATAAATCAAGATAAACATTGTGCTGGAGAGGCATTTATGAGAATTTTGCATCATACGGTGACGTCAAATTGGGTGTTCAGATGAAACAATAATTTTGACGACTATGATTTTAGTGTTAATTCCTATCAACACAATAGAAGATGGAGGTTTACTGTGACAGAGCAACCAGACAGCTGATTCACACACACACACACAGGAAAAAAATAGAAACACAAGATGAGCAGTTCCGCACATTTTCCTGCTGATCTGGTTTGCAGTTAGAGACGCATTTAGCAACACACTGATGTGATGTCTGCAAGAGAGAGAGAGAGAGAGAGAGAGAGAGAGAGAGAGAGAGAGAGAGAGAGAGAGAGAGAGATTGACGGGTAGAGCTGATGAAAGACAGAGGAACCCTGCTTTATTGATCCTATTGATTCAAGCCTTACCTTTAAAGAAAAGCCACCCCTCCCCCCTCCTCACTCCCGCCCCCCCTTCCTAAAACCGGTAAACCCCTTTTGAATAATATAATTGCGTGTTTGATCCTTACTGTAACCTGGACCAGCGGGGGGGAGAGAGGCTGATTGGATCACTCAGGCGTGCTCTTCTCCATTGAAGGCAGGTCTGCGTTTGTGTGGGTGGGAGTTTTTTGATTGCTCCCTTTTTACGCGTAAATGTGTCTGCACTTAAAAAAAAAAACATTGTCTGGGGTGAGCTGCCGCTGAGCTGCCGCTGAGCTGCCGCTGAGCTGCTTGTCATCGTACAACAGTAAGCAGCTAACAGGAGGAAGAGAGCTGTACATTTGTATCAGGACCACCAAAGAGAATTATCGGGTGCCCTGGCCAGTGTTAACAATGCAAAATGAAAATGTGTAAATCCAATTGAGGACGACCACTGGCCCTTCACGACAAAATAACGGCGGCTTTGATTCTTAAGAATGAATGAATGGCATCGATAGTTAACCATGCCAGGGAAGCAGGGGTTGCATCTGTATAGATTTTATATTGAAAACAAAGAGCTGCAGTCTCTCTTCTGTCAGAGCTACTATGATCAACACAAGTGGTGTGCAAAGGTGCACAAATACATGACATTATGAAAGAATATTGTTCATATACACACGGTTATGAATGTTAATATGCATTATATGTGTATGTGTGTAAGAAACTCCCTGTTATAAAAGTTTGCCTATTATTATTATTGTTACAAATTCACTTCAAAACATATTTTTTTTATATTACATTTTTGTTTTATTGATTCATTCTTTTCTTCTATTTGCATTCACATTTAGTTTTGATATCATTATTATTATATAATTATTATTTTAGTGGTTTAGATTATAATATATAAATTATGTTATTATTATATTATTAATATTAGGAAGACAGGATATTGTACCAAGACGAAATTTCAAAAACAGACAATAATTATCAGCCATTAAAAGTCTTAAAAATCACCTTAATGGATTAAAAACCCTCTACACAGCTGTTATTAGAAGAAGCCAGGGTAGTAGAATAAATAGTGTTAGCAGTTGTAGCAGCATAAAGAGATGGACCACGGAAAAGGCTGTCAACAACAGTCATTTACATTTTAGCTGACAGTCAGATGTTTTATCACAAAGATCGCCCTGCAAATAGTCGGGTCTAATGTCCAAAGACTTTGAGTTAACACAAACAAAACTGTGACACATCTGTTGATGTTCTTCTATATACTGTGTAATATGTCCTGGCTATACATGAGCCTACACATGTTTATATATATATATATATATATATATATATATATATATATAAATAATACCTTGAGCAGCACCTTAATCCAAATCCAGCTAAAATAATGAAGATAACAATCCAGCACTTTTGAGAATTTGGGAACAATGGGTTAGGGTTGAGATAAAAGAAAAAGCCAAATAATAAGCTGCAGATATTAAAGTAGTTCATTTAAAATGAGTGATGTTATGTCCATTCACATAAAGCGGCTTTCATGAAAATTATTTAAAAGATTATTTTTAGTATTAGTGCAAGTAATCATTCCAGTATTGTTTCATTTTGTTTGTCTTTTATTTACAATTTGTCGTGTTTGAATATGTGATTATTCAAAGCAGACGTGTATATTTCGCTCTGTCTGTGTGCACTGTGTGTGTGTGTGTGTGTGTGTGTGTGTGTGTGTGTGTGTGTGTGTGTGTCTCTCTCAACTGGGCATATTTTTTTAAAACCCAGTGTGTTAGTGGCTCTGCATTCTTCATATGCATAGATCAATAGTGCCACCTGTCAGTGACAGACCGTATAACAACTACAACAGATTGACAGTGTGGAAGAGGAATAACTCATTGTACCACATTTCACCTGCAGTATATGTAACCGGAGAACAGAGTCCACAAGTACAGCAGGGCATTTACATTTAAGTCATTGCACCCAGCAACAATTAACTATGCTAGGTATTAGATTCTCACATTAGTAGAACACTGAGTTGTGGAAATAACAAACAAATCCCAAGGTTTCCAAAGATACCAGATTTCCAAATATGTATTTGGGGGAAACATGGTGTCTCTGGTTTGAACGGGTTACTTAAATCAGAATTGTGCTTCCATCAGGAGTGCTTAAAAGGTGCAATATGTAGTTTCAGCAGAGGGGGACTTTTTTTTTTACATTTGAAAGCCTGCAGTTAGTTTACAATACATATTTACTATACATGTCATTTTTAGTATTGAACTATTATGTAACCATGAATCAAAACCAAATTATTCAGCGACTCCTGGAATCAAACGTAAGACTAGATTATTTTCGTATACAAAACTGTGGGCCCTGCTGCTGTAAACAACAACAGAGAAACATTAACTTAGTAACAGTAAAAACTCAGGAAGCTTTGTCACTTTTAACAGTGTTTCAGGGATCCAATTTTCCTGTGAGGAAAGTTTGTTTACTAAGTTTTGAGAATATACCTTAGACAATGTTCACTTCACTGACACACCAAAAGTCACACAGTGCACCTTTAAAGCTACTTTAACATTTAACATGATGAGACAAAGCCAGACAGCAGAAGAGAAGCAAGAAGAGTCCGCTTTCATTATTCACAACCGTCATCAACCGCTAAACGTTGTGAGACAGAAGGAGGGCTGTTTGTGCACGTGTGTGTGTGTGTGTGTGTGTGTGTGTGTGTGTGTGTGTGTGTGTGTGTGTCTACAGCACAGATACAGTAGTTAAAGTAGAAACATGATAGTTTTGTAACTGAATGGAGTCCTTAACCTGATTGGTAGTGATCAGCCGGGCTCTGACTCCTGCATACTTAATTCGGAGAGTTAATCAAATCACACCCAGACCTCTTCCTCTCCCTCCTCGTGACTGTCTGATATACTGTACGACAGCAAAGTCATTAGAGGGACTGTTATTACTATTAATACTGTTTTGTTTAGTTTTTCCTCAAGCTCATGGTCCTAAATAAGTCCAAGAAATCCCAATAATTCCACATTCTAAACAGACATCAATGTAATGCGGAAAAAACTAAGTGAAGTCAAATCTGGCCTAAAGCTAAATTATCTTTTCGTGTGCCTTGTTTATACTTTTGAATATTGTGTACAAGTCATTCAATGTAATCTATTATTAGACCAAAAACAGCACGTTAAAAGCAACATTGGGGTACTTACAGCAGACCATAATGGGCATACTTGCCAAGATTTATTAAAAAAATGGCCGGGCCAATTAGAACCGGCTTTCCGACCTAACGTTCCTTCATTCGTGGAAGGCTGCTCCTGATTGGTTTGTGTAGTCATCAATATAGCCTCCAGTCAGACCCCGGTCTGACTGGAGGCTATCTGTCTCTCCACTTTCCATCCGTCCGTGGAAGGCAGCCCCCTGAATGGATCTTGCAGTCGTTGACGGCTGGTCTCAGGAGGCTAGATTGACGACTATGTGAACCAATCAGGGAACTGCCTTACCCCGGAGATTTGAAAAAGGCCAGACTTGATCCGCGGGAGAGAGAAACAAATGTGAAGCTTGCGAGATCACCATCATCTCACCAGTCTAGAATCCTCCTCCAATATTGAACTGTTGTCCAACCATCACAAGAAACAAACACTAATACTTTCTATGTCTCCTCTGCTATCCTGCTCTCCTCCCTGACCCTACCCTCACCCTCCTCTTTTTCCCTCGCAGCTTGCAAACGGAAGGAGCAGGACACGGCCAAGGACCGCAACAGTACGCCAAAGAAGTCGCGGCTGGTCTTCACCGACCTGCAGCGGCGCACCCTGCTGGCCATCTTCAAGGAGAACAAGCGGCCGTCCAAGGAGATGCAGATGACCATCTCCCAGCAGCTGGGCCTGGAGCTCACCACCGTCAGCAACTTCTTCATGAACGCCCGCCGCCGGAGCCTGGACAAATGGGCAGACGACGGAGGCAGCCCCGGCGGCCATTCCTCGGCGTCCAGCACTTGTACCAAAGCGTGATAAATAGATGATAGCTGAAGGAGAGCCACAGGGAGGGAGGAGTTGAAGGGGAGGGCGGGGTTAAAAGGGACGCGGGTCGAGGTTGAAACCAGACTTTTTACATTTTTGTTGGTCTGTTTTTTTTTGTTTGTTGCGTTTGTCGATGCGCGACAAACCCGAGAGAGAGAGGGGCTGCTCACTGCGCGACCACTTGCTTGTAGCCGAACCGCCTTTTTCCAAATTCCATCCATACATTCATAAAGAGAAGCTGAAGGGGTAAACTCATCCATCAACCAGAAAAACATCTGCTGATGTCTCCTTTAGGACAAATGGGCTGACACACTAGCCCAAAAATACCAAAGACTAGAAGACAATGGGTGTTTTCTATTATGCAATATAAGCTAGGAACCAACCAAACCAAACGAGATAACCAATGAAAGCTTTATGACTGCAGAATGTGCTAGAAGTTTTTCTCACAGTTCTCTGTGGAAATTGAGTTGAGGACGTTCACATTCAGAAGTCGGGTTTTTGAAGATTGCACAGCCAAAGTTAGTTTAGTTTGTGCAGCAAAGGGTGAAGTTGGACTGTACATTCAATCTATTTTTTTAACCAAACCAAAGACACATGAGGAGGCATTCATTCTTGACCTTGGGAATAGTAATTTGACAATATGATCTCAGCATTGGGCCCATTTACTAGCTTGGACAGAGTGTGCTCAGTATGATCACAGGCAAAGCTAGTGGACCATATGTTTTATCTAAATCAGTAGGTTCACGATTCACGATTTTGCTCAAGAAACTGGTCAGTTTATAAATGTACCCGGGTAATGGAAGAAAAACAGTCCCGTGGTAATTTGGCTGTGCAGTCTCCGATTTCAACATTAAAGTTAAAACCAAAGTCTGTTTCCCCCCCAAGACCAAAATTGAAGTTGAGTTGGCTTCCGAAATGTTCCGTGTCCATTCTAAAATGGAAATGTATAGCTAAAGTTGACCTCAAGCACAAACAAACCGACAAACACACAAACATTCACCAAGGCACATGCAGCTTTCCTCATTATTTGAGCCGACATGTAGAGTCACAAGCTTTCCCAGCCGTGTCAGTGGATTATATGTGAATATATACAACTTATGTGAGCACAATCTTGAAGCACATTTTCTTTGCAATAGAACCGGGGCTCTCTGCCAAGCCGAGTGGTTTTCACATCTTAGAAAAACTCAGGATACCATTTTTTTCTAAACAGTGGTTGAAATCCATTCGGCAGCCGTCGTTACACACTACAATGTACGAATGCACACCCACACACGTAGACAAGTAAATACACCTGCTTTACAGCAACACACACACACACATACTCAACTTGAAATAATCATTCCCCTACGTTCCCCGGAACCCCCAACCCTGACAGAAAAGCATTGTCAGCTGAACCAAAGCTAAGCTCCATTTTACCCTGGCTTCACCCACCCATCATACCAACTCATCCATCAGGGCAGTGGTTTCCACTAAGCATCTTAGCATAAGCAAAACCTTTGTTTTCAATCAGAACAAATAATAACTAACACAACTCAAAGCTAGTGCTGTATGTCGCCGATAGCTGACATTGTTATCAATTGCAGCAGAATGTATGCGCAAACAATTTGGTGAACTAGAGGTAAACATGAGATTCGAAATGCAAAAACTCAAACATGCACCTTCTTTACAACTACAGCTCTCTTCCAGATACAAAACTGCAGCACAAAAGAGCTAGTTTGACACCTAAGGCCTCTGCTCGGAGATGTAACCCATAGTAGATCAAGCTGTAGTACTAAGATGCTTTTTGGAAAAACCTCAAGCTATCACAGATATATATACCCCCCAAAAAACAAACCAAAAACTCTAGTGACAGACACAACAGTAGAACCAGTGATCCGTGTGAACCCGTGGAAGACGAACTGGCCGGGCGAATCAGGGCCTTTGTAATAGTTAAAGAGGACAATCTTAAGACGATGCCTGGCAGGTTCGTCTTTTCCAGAGGGTCAGCGGGATGGAAGACAGAAGACCGGTATCAACACTGCAAACAAATTATTATGTTAGTAATACTGTATATTCAGGCAAATATTTGTTTGCAGCTTTGTAGAGTCGGATGCTTGGTTAAAAGATTGCAGCCAGAAAGATTGACTCAGACATGGAGGCAAGATTTCTCTGTCTGGTTCCCTGACAATCTTTGTGTTCATACAAACTTCACCAAGCATCCATCACAACCAAATCCCACAATGGCCATAGGTTTTAGTTGGATATTGTCACACTGTACAGCCTGATGTAAATACTAACGCACCCAAAAAACCTCAAGCGCCACCACCACCTCCTTTTTAACAGCCTTTCTCATCCACAATCACCTCATCAATCATCTCTAACTCAAGCTATCGAAACCAAAAAAAGAGAACCAAACCAAAGGAAAGGCGTCAGTCAGCAGCCCCTGCTCCTTAGAAACCCCCAGGCTGAGTCCCAGCCTGGTTAGAGGCGAGCCAAAGGCTTTACGAACGATTTAAACAAAACAAAATGGACACTTGAGACTTTTTCTATTTATTGACAAATCGAAACCAAAGAAAACCTTTTTCTGCACCTAACTGTTCCAAAAAATGGAAAAAAAACGAACTGAAGATGGAAGAGAATTATTACCAAAAAAAGACAAAACAAAAAAAAAACACAAAAAAAGAGTGGTGGCGACAATGTCGAGGAAGGAGGATGATGACGACGAGGAGAACGAAGGATAGAAAGACGGATGACACCACGGAAGAGGAGAAGTAGCTTTGTTCTGACTGATGTTGCGTCAGGCCATCTTTAAGGGGGAAGCAAGTTGGGGACTGAAAAGGGTAAAACCACACAGGAAGGAGGGAAGGAACCAATGGAGGACGTCCATTTTTCTTCCCTCTGACCCCCCAGAAAAGGCAGAACATTAATGTGTCTCTCACGGTTGAAGAGTGTCTTTAACGTGTGCCTATGCAGTTTTTCAAAGTAAAAAAAATGGTTAAAAGAACAACAGAAACCTCAGCAGCTAACAAACCAAAGATTCACTGTTAACTCCGGCAGCAGTTCTCCTCCCCCCCAAAAAAGAAACGCTCTGCTTTCACAAACCAACATACACCCAAAGCATGGTGTGCATCCATGCTGGGAGTGGTGTGCTGTTTATTTATTTTTTCAAATCAGTTTCTGTAATTGTTAAACTGTTACTAAATCTGTACACAAAAAGTTAGCATGTAGGCTTATCAAGCTAGTAGCATTTCCTTAATCATTATATCCTTATTAAACTTTAAAAACTTAGCCAGGATGTTGGATAACAATTTTTATTCAGCATATGCGGTATTATCTATTGTATTATTATAGCCTATCAAGCTAATTTCCCGACTGATACAGGTCTGTAGCCTACAGTATTGTGTCTTTCTAAGCTAAAAGCTCAAATGTACAGTTTGTATCTGGTATTAGGAATTTGGTCGTTCCAGCATGGCATCAAACACATGCAGCCATCATAGTAATACAAATCCTTTACAGCCATACACTTTGCCCCGGCCATGTTTTCACAAACTTCTGACTCTCAAAAAGAAAAAAGAAAGATGGCTGCTGTTGCTGTTTGTGTGTTTTTTTGTGTCCCTTCACAAATCATTACCTGCTCTACAGGACAAAGTCTACCTCTGACAATCTCCAGCAGCGGTTACAAAAGGTGCCAGACAACAGTACAGGGAAGGTTTATTTTTTGTCCCTGTTTAACTTCCGTACAGCTCGACACATTCAAGCTGAAAGCAGCAAAAAACCCAACTGGTTGTTGACCGACTCAAACGCTTCTATCTTTGCTTCCACCAAGTCTGGGGACTCAAACATGCCACTTTTTCATGTACGGCTGGCTGTTGTCGGGCACACTAGCTACTGCGGAGAGAGTGACAATGTATTATTGCTATGTGAAACGTACAGTGCATACCAAAGATTTTTTGCTGTACACAAACAGTAGCACACTGACACATTTTATTTCCTCCATACCCCTTTAAGACTTACATTGATCACGTATTTTTTAAATTCAGTCACTTGATTGTGTAGCATTGTGTAACTCACGGTCTCCAAATTTTTACTTTTTCCACCCAAGCTGAAACCAGCTGATCCTGCAGTGATTCATTGGCTACGGAATACAAAACAGGCTTTGTCACTTTTATTGTGTGATATATCCAAGTGTGAGATTTAATATTAGATATTTGAAATAGAAAAACAACCAAAAGAATTACTCATGTTAAATTCTAAATCAGAAATGTGACCAAGAAATGAATGGACTGGAGACAATCCAGGATACAAAAGTCTGTGTAGTTGAATTTTGGCTTTTTTGGCTGAATACAAGCATTTGATTGGGTGGAAAAACATAAATATCTATCATTACATCACATCACATTAGCTAGTAATAGCCCACACTGCCATGCTGGAAGAAGAGCGTCACAGAGGGATGATTGAACACGATAACTGTCCGTAGCTAACGAACCCTTGTTAGCTTGTTCTTTAGGGGGGAGGACCTGCGCTGCTGCTCCATATATACAACGACAATAAATTAAACAAAACCAAAAAATACCATCCGCTGAGAGAAACTGCTGAAATATCGGTCAAATAGCTTTATCCTTAGTTTTCTCTCTCTTTTTCTGTATGTAAAGCTTCTAGTCCAAAGAAATCCTCCGCCCACCTGACCCTCCCAATCCTGCTGACCACGCCCAATGGAGGGGCGTGGTTTAGGGCTCAGGGGGCGGCGGCCATTTTCCATTCCCACTTGCAGTTCTGTCTGGATGTAACACAGGCTAAACCTGCCAAACCAAAAAGAGAAAAAGAAAAAAAAATGGGTATGAAACCAAAAAACTGTTCCAAAGAGGTTTTCATTGCTTGTTTGTTTTTGAGTACTTAAGAATGATTTGCCAATACGTATGTGTCTACTTTTACTACTATGTTCCTTCTTAGGTTTTGCAATATGTGATTTTTTTTTAAAATTTAAAGTAATTTATGTTTTCCTTTTTAATTGTGAATTAATTTAAGCGAACAAATTTTGTTGCCAAATCTCCCTCTGAACCCTTTTACCCTTGATGACGATTAGCTTTGCCAAAGTTTACATTGTACGTTTCCTTTACTTTCTGTTTAATGCTGTATTTATTTATGAGGTGTTTTAGAACACAATAGTTTTGTACTTAATAATAATTTAATGTTATTTAATTAGGTGTAATTGTTTTTGATGAATATTTATGAGTATTTAAGAATGTTAGTTGCATCAAAGATGCAGTGCTTATGCCAGGCCTGTTAATTTATTCTTAGTTAGCTTTACTTTAAAAAGCAAATGAAATGTTGTTTTATGAATGTTTAGACTAAATGACAGAACAATGTAGGAATGTCCGATTAGACTCGCATACTTCTGAATGTCAACACTTGCTCTCACTCTTTAGCCAATCTAGTTTTTTGTCCTGGTACTGATTTCTATTTTTCTTTTTTCGAAAATGAAAACAATCTCTTTATGACAAATAATAGTCTACCAAATGATGAGCACTGTATCTGTTTTTCTTTTCCTCCTTGTGATTTTTATGGCTAATATATTGGTTGCTTCGTTTTTTTTATTTGTTTGCATCCTGCTGACCATTGTTGAACAAGCAATGAATTTCAGACTGATGTTCCAGTGACACTTGGTCAGGTGAAGTGAGGGCCACACGTTGATATAAACCGACTCACCAAAGATAACTGGCAGCCTTGAGAGGCCAATATACAATGTGTGTTCGCATCCACGCAGCTCGTACGCTGGTAAAAGTCTCATTGGTACGTTTACTTTATACAATTATACAGGTTTTTCTTTTCTCTTCAGGCCATTAGATTATTTGTTGCATTTTTTTTGATTAATGAATGCACGAAGGGACATATTTACTTTGTGATTACAACCCCTTTGAGTTGTTACACTACATATTTACTACTTTCTTTTTCCCTGAGAAAATCCAGTGTTTTTGTCAGGGTGTGTCAGGATTTGGATGCATATTTCCCCTTTGTAAGCGGGGGTATGTTCAATCTACCATTTGGTTTGTTGCGTGTTACCAGAGTATCGGAGTGCGAGACTGCGTGAATGCAAACACACAAACTTGTTTCACTCGTTAGGAAAGGAAAACTGAGGAGTCCCTTAAAGCTAGCTGCTTCCAAGACTGACTTTGTTGTGTATGTAAAAAGGAAAAAAAAACTTTCTATTTCAATAGTGAGAACCAGAGAGGCTACCTCACTGACTTTCCATTTTTCCTTTTAATCGTGTTGATGAAACCAAAGAAAACCAAAGATTTTTGTCCTATTCGGTACGGTCTGCGCCCAGCTCCGGGCTTCTGTGCTCTTTGTCTTCTTAAGGACGATGCCACATTTTGTCCTCTTTTTCTACTTTCTACTCCCTCTCTCTTTTCCTCTTTCTCTCTTTTCCCTCCCTCTCTAATGTCCTCACATTGTCGTGTCCAGACAATTAAGAGAATTAAGTGTGAAGGGGAATGATGCAGTTGTAGCAGGTTGGATGCTAATTATCAGGGAGTGCAGGCAGAAATACACAATTCCACAGTTAGAGTAAATTGGAATGCTAAATTCAAATAAATGGCAAACAAAAGATATATTCTACAGACTGAAAAGAAGAACCCCAAACTTATTTAAATTGTTAGTAAAACTTATATTTCAAATATGGGCCAAATTGGAACTGATTTGGCCTTTTTTGCCTTGACTCTTCCACTGCTAATGAAAAAGACTTCAATTTGAAGGCCTCAGTGAAACAAACTAAGTAGCACAACAAAGGCAACACAAGTGTGTATAATTGTTGTACTTATACGGGGTCATCATACCCACCATTCCATGGGGTTTCACATGTCGTTCAAACTGTCTTACTAGCACTTTGTGTGAAGTATAATAAGGCCTTTAGACTTCAATGTGCTTGGTGGAAGAAGTACTAATATCCCTTACTCAAGTAAAATCAGCAATACTTCAATGTTAAAGTACTCCATTACAATTAAAAGGCAAAAATCCCCAAAAAGCTGCAGATTCAAGGAGCCTCAATGAGGAAATATTTAGTCCTGACCCCAGGAAAATAGGCAGTTCTTCAAAAAGATTCTCTGAAAGTTGAGGTATGGCTCAGATACCCTTATATCCTGATTGCCTGACAAACAGCAAGCGGCCTATGAGCTATTTCCCCCCTTTTCTACTTTACCTTATCCTGCTAATGGGAATTAGATGGCTGATTGTTACCAACTGTGTGCTGCGTAGCAACGACAATGACGCAGCGCTGCTTCAGCCCTTTTCTGTTTGAGCATAGGACGCCAAATGAACCAGTTATTGTCCTTAGAATTATCTGTAGAGTCTGTCAAATTGAAAGAGGAACCATTTATTATTGAGTTCCACAAGATCTCGACACAACTAGAACTCCTACAGCTTGCGGAGGTCCTGGTTTTCGGCACAGCTAAATGCTAATGTACTGCAGTTGCTAAAATGCCTATGCTGAACACCAAAAAAACAAAACCTCATGAAAGCAAATCTGAGTTGTTGTGGAATTTTCGCATTTTGATTTGTGGAAAATGAAGGCTAAAGAATCACATCATATTTACAAAAAGTGTCAAAGAGTTGCATTACAAACTTAACAAAACAGTATTTTTTCAGTATCAATATGCAAGTATTATATATGTACACACACACATGTACACGTCCAGTTGTGCTATTTAGCTTCCCTCCGTACAAGCACTTGGCTTAATAATCAACGAGGGAAGCCAAATGGCAACACAGAGGCTACATGGTTTGTTCTGGTTAGCGTTGAGCTAAGGGTTGAGCCAGTTTTCCGACTCATGCTATCTTTGCTAGCTTTCCTGAACTGAAAAAAAGTAAACGTAGAGAGCGCTTTTGTTGTAAAGTATACGATAACCTTGGAATGAGTGCCTTGCTTGAACCAAAAGCGAAGTCTACGCCTCTCAGTTGTGCTATAAACTTTCTATTCCTGTGAATAAAAAAATACCTCAGCGCTGGCATGCTCAGCTCCAGTGCCTGAGTTCCCCCTCAATGCAATCAACGTGTGAATACCAAAGGCTTTCTGTTCTTTTTAGATCTTCTCTTTCGATACGACCTCTTGTCTTTCTCTTTACTCATTTAGGGTTTTCTTAGGAAATATCAGAAAAAACGTAAAGTACTAAACACTGTAAAGTGTAATTTTAAAATGATCGTATGTTTGTTTCAAACTGTTCTCAGTAGCAGATTAGCAGGAATCAACAAATGTAAAAATGTTAAGATTTTGAATATTTGGTTTTTCTGACATATGGAAGGCCAAAGAGACCAAACAATAAAAATGAAATCAAAATCTATACCCAGCGTTGATGGAAATGCAGCTCGTTCCCTTTCACATTCCTCTTTTCTTCTCTTCCTTCAAATGGTTGTAAAGCTTTAAATGATGAAAAACACGGAGACAAAGTGTAGCGAGGGTTGTGCGCAGACCGTGCTCTCTTTACCAAACTGTTGCAGATATACCTCATAGACACTAGTGTTAGGATGATGTTATAATAGCGTATGTCATAAATTATTCACTTGCTCTTCTTCCTCTTTTTCTTTTTGGGTAACTTTAAACGAACGGAAAAAAGCTTTACACATTTTTTAAGTTGTGATTTCTTTTGTAATAGCTAAAAAAAAGGTGCGCTTAAACCAAAAATGAGAAATGCTTGTCTTCTTCTATGCTCTCTTTTTCTTGTTGATGTATTACTGTTTTTGTCTTTGTCCCATCTGCCGAGGATTGAGGGATTTATAATTTAAAATCGAATTTTTTCTTTTTTTTTTCTTTCACTTTTATAGGGGTCACTGTCCCCCTCATGTGGATATTTTTTGGGGATTGGGAACGTTGTTTGGAACGATGCCAGTTTCACTTTAAAATCAAGCCACGATTCAGTTCAATTTTCTGCATCATTTTTTAAAACTTCTGTTATAAAGCTATAGCGTCACAGTTACATTATCCATTCAGCCGTGCTATAGCCCAGATTTAATGCATGAGTATATTTACGATTAGCTAGCCGTGTAATGCATTGTGATTCTTATTATTAACCTTATAATTATCATCCTCTCATTTCATTGCCCCGTACAGTATGCCATACAGACAGAACTTTGCATTGCATCTTGCGTTAGTGTGACCATTGAAATGCTGATATAAAACGTTTAAAACTCCATTGAAACTAATTTCATATGGTGAAGCCTTAGCGTCTACACTGAGAAGGGATCATGAGGTTTTCCATTAGACTTTACGGGTATATTTGTTAGCTAATTTGGACACCAGCCGTTCCTGGGATGGTAAAATGTGAGGTAGACAAGTGGCAGTGAATACAGGTGCGCTGTCGATGCTTTAGCAAGGTTCAACTCCTAGACTCAACAGCTGCCAAACCTGAAAATCACAAATCGAAAAGCGTTGAGGGATTTAAAAAAGGATATTTCTGAATTGGATAGACCATTATACTTTCTGGGTTTATTCAGTATGCAATCAAAAAACACAAAGAGACAGAGAACAAATGGGCCAACGAACAAAATGTTAAGTAAAGACGAAAGAAAACATTCATCGTCCATCCAAAAGATAACAACAGTTTAACTTTTTTAATTCACTGGATGAAAACGATGCTTAAGTTATTTCAGTGTTTCAAAGAGGCAGAAATATAAAACTGTAGATATTTGCTCATCTTAAATATGAACAAGCTTGAACCAAAATAAACCCCTCAGTGTTTTGTGTTTGTATTAAAGTCTGTTAGCTAAGGGAAAACCAAAGTAAGTACTTTTGGCCCTACTTGTCTTCCATAACCATCAGGGCATTTATGACATCTAAGCCTGTTTTCTTTTCTAATTAGAATGTATTTTGAAAATGACGTTGTTTTCTTTTGTAAACCTGCTGCAAACTGATATTTTTAAAGAATTAAGCTTTTGGACGCCCCAATCACAGTTGAAGCAGACAAAGTATTGTATCTTAATGTCTAAATGTGTAAGTTAGATAATCCGCAGTCATGCCTAAACATGCTTTTAAATTAGAGGAATCCCCTATTCGCTAAAAGGATGTTTTTTTTAAATAACAAGTCAAAAAGCATTTGATTTTGACATCAGCAACGACAGTCAAAGTGCTAGATCCCTGACGTTAGTTTTTGCTCAAAATCACAATCAGTCCACTTTATAAGTTAGCGTTGGAATCTGAAGGCTTCACAACAGGCTACTCCTCCTGAGCTAAGCAGTTTCCTGTTACCCATACATAACATTTGACCAAAACCATCCAATCACGTGCTCTCCCGCATAATACCTCGCCTTTACCCAAAAACAACGCGTCATACCTTTTCTGTTCACTGACCCTTTTTTCCCCCTTGTTTATTTGTTTCTTTTTCTCTTTTGCCACTTGCTTTCAACGATTGTCATAAGGTAATCGAAAAAAAATCAAATGATGCATTTTTCTTTTAATTTATTTTTTTGTTGTTGAATTTTCTACATTTGGTTGGGACAGAAAAAGAGAAGTGACTGAAAAACTTGTGGTGTGGAATAAAACGATGATCAAAAACGTGAAGGAGATATTTGAAGAATTAATGTTGTTCCACTCTATGTATAAAAGAAGAAAAAAATCAATAAAGAAATCACAATGGTCTTATCCATGTACAACCTATCCTCCTGTTATTCTTTCTCGAAGGAAAATCTGCTGAAGGGATACACAGTGTCGGGTTCATGTGCTTAGATTTCATATTTGGGGATTTAAAGCCGAAACACTGCAGGTGAATAGGGGTCAAATGTTTAACTTATAGATATCATAATACACATTTGCCAGTGTATTAGTGCCATTAAAACACTTGTTTCTTGTATTAGATTTTTGGTAACACTTTATAATAATAATAATAATAATGGATTGGATTTATATAGCGCTTTATTTCTATGTGACTCAAGGCGCTTACAGGGTTCCGGGTTCCAGGTTCCATTCATTCACACACAGTCATACCGGTGGTGGTAAACTACCATAGTAGCCACAGCTGCCCTGGGGCAGACTGACAGAAGCGAGGCTGCCATTCAGCGCCATCGGCCCCTCCGACCACCACCTCAAACATACAGCAGTCATACACATTCACACGAGGCAAGGTGGGTGAAGTGTCTTGCCCAGGGACACAACGACCATGACACGAGTGACCGGGCTGGGATCGAACCGCCAACCCTAGGATCATTGGCCAACCAGCTTAACCACCTGAGCCACGGTCGCCCCACTTTATAATAACTATCCGTTGTAACTCGTTAATAGATCATTAGTAAACTGTTAATTAATGATTATTAATGATTTGTTAAGTGTTTGTTAGCAGTTTGTTAAGGATTTATAACAATGGTAGATAGTTAATAGCTTAATAATTGAATCAGTTCATCTGGGAGGTAATCCGAGATACCGACGAGGCTGAAATAGGCTATAGACTATACACAGTGCATGGGCAACTGAGGGCAGCCCCATTTTCAAATATTTTTAAATAAACTCAATACACACTGTGCATACCATGGACTTGAACGTGACGTGATCAGTTAATCTCGGATTACCTCCCAGATGAACTGATTCAATTATTAAGCTATTAACTATCTACCATTGTTATAAATCCTTAACAAACTGCTAACAAACACTTAACAAATCATTAATAATCATTAATTAAGAGTTTACTAATGATCTATTAACGAGTTACAACGGATAGTTATTATAAAGTGTTACCAGATTTTTTTCTGAAATGTTTGAATAAATATGCAAATTTGGCAATACCTTTTTATTTTTTTTTGATTTTCACAACATGTTAGAGTCCAACGCTTTTACTGATCAGATTTGAATACAGTCTTTTTTTTATTTTAAAAATCAAAAAATACTATGCACAGGTCTTAAAAAATATATTTTTGTCATGTTTTTTAAGAAAATGTTTCATAAATCAGACAATGAACAACATATGAACAAAATTTAATGACCTTCAGAATAGTGATAAGAATGATAATAATAATTAAGTTTTAGTTGATGTTAGTGCTTAAAGAGGACCTATGATGCTTTTTGACTTTTATGACCTATAAACGTTGTTATGATGATTCATAGTCATGCTTAACCATACTAAATTATCAAATAATGACTTACATGCATTTCGACGTATTCCCTGCTGACCGTCTGGGGTGTCTGTGCAGAGCACTAAACACTATTCTAGCCAGTCGAGAAGTCACGTGTTCAAAGCGGTCTACCCTTTCATAATTCGTGACGTTGCATAAAACTTCGTGACTTCACCACGCGGATGTTTCCATGTATAGCAATGCTGTCACTTCCCTGTTCGCGTCTGCCTCGCGCCCTTATAGGTCCATGCTCGCGCTTCCCGCCACTGAAGGTGTTCCGGAAGGAAGGTAACCAATCACAACGGAGTGGGGTTTGCAGGAGGGGTGGGGGGGGGGGAGGGGAGCGGAGATGGCCGATCACAGGCGGAGGGAGCGGAGATTGCCGAAGCACACACACTCAAGTGTTGACAGGACGTGCTGGATCGCCAAAATAAGAGAAAGAGCTTCCCGAAAATATACATAGTTTTTTGTGATGTGATTCGTGTCAGGTTGCTCTATAGCAGTGTAAAACAAGAAATTAAAACCAGAAAAGTAGTATAATAGGTCCTCTTTAAGAAGTGGAGAGTATTGCAAAAACTAATGTTGAGATAATGGCCGTTAAAGATGTTTGTATAGGAGAAATATACAGACGCAAACAGACAAGGTTTAGTCAAATAAACACCTGAATGTAAATTTTGGATGATTGATTAATATTAGTGTGAATGAAGACATGTTATCCAAGTATAATAACCAAAAATCTCTAAATTGACTAACAGTGCTTGAAAAAAACCTATATCCTTGCCTTCAGTGTCTCGCCTTTATAGAGGATGAAAAAAAAAATCAGGAAAATATGTCTTGTTTATTCTCTGCATTTTTTTCGTCCTGCAAACTAATTTCCCTACACACATCCTGAAAAGTTTAATCTGTCCCAATATTTCCTAAATTATGTCTGCCCCCTCCATCCATCCATCTATCCATTTTGTTTTGTGTGTGTGTGTCTGTAATGACTCTATCTCCTGCACTGTCTCTTTCTTCCATCCGCGTGTCACTCTCCTCTTTCTGGCTGTAATCATCCCAGCATCCATCTCCTCACTTCTCCCCCCTTTTAAACTCCTCCTCCTCCTCCCCCCATTCTCCCCTTTTAATCACTCCATCCCCATCCCATCCTCCTCTGTCTCCTCTTCCCTTTCTCTGTTGCCAGGGAAACAGCAGCAGTCCATTCTGCAGCCGTTAATCTGGTGACATTGTCTTTCTATTACCTGTGGGTCAGATTGGAAGATAAGGAGGACAAAGGGTGGGAAAAGCAAAACCAGTGACTCCCTTTTTTAAAATGTTTAGGGTTCATTAACACATGTGAAGTCATGCAGTGACAGAACAGCCTCTAGGGGATATAAATGTTGGCTGGCGTATACTAATATCATTTTAACTAGAAGCGTCATGAAGGCCAAAATACTATAACTATGCAATTTGACATATTTAAATGAATTGTTTCTAACCTTTGCGATATAATTTTTTTGTATTCAGTAATCTCCCAGTTTGTCAAACGGTACACACTGGATTTTGTGTTGTTGAGAATTTCATGTCATTCTTTTTTTTCTGTTACGGTTATTGAAAATAACACTTGACTCACTTCTACACCCAGAAGATAGTCTTGGTAAACCATACACCTAGTATGAAGACTGATTGCAGCTACTGACTTGTTCAGGTATAACATTATTTTTTCATAATTACAGATATTACAAATAATATGGGCATGAGGCCTCTGAGTCTCACACATACAAACTGCATGGATCTAAACAAGCTTAACCAGTACAGACTCCTGTCTTTGTGAAGCTCATAATGTTGAGTTTTTTTGTTGTTGACAGCATCTGACAAGAGTGGATTCAAGCCTGTGGTCATTTGGGAGGCTGCTGCTGCTGCTGCTGCTGCTGCTGTCGTCTGTCACATTTGTCCAAACGCTGGAGACGCCACAGGATAGCAGCCTGTGTGAAGTCAACCTTGACTGCCCTGCCCATCACTACTCAAAGACTCAACAGCAGTCAGCCACTTTTCACAATGTGGGGAACATGGCAACAGCAAAACACACTCATTTGATTACCTAGTCAAAACATGAGCATACAAATGTTTTGTACTCTGCTAAACTACAGGATATGTGAAATAAAATTCAAACTAAATAGAGGAAAATCTGAAAAAAAAAGTTCATTTGTGGAACTGCAACGCTGTGAAAAACAAGCAACCTTTTCAGTATGGTGGCAAATTCCTAAAGCTTAGTTGTACGGTGGCCGACAAGGGCCAAACAGGCCACAAGAAACTCAAAATATTTGCATGGAGAGAGAGAGAAGAGAGGTGCGGCAGAAATTCGACAATGGGCATGCAAAAGTGGAACAGCTTGATTTTCAACCTGACGAGACTTGAGTGTTTCGTTTTCAAAGTATGAAAAAAAGTATCATCAAAAGGCAAACATTAAAAAGGTATGTATTATTATTATTATTATTATTATTATTATTATTATTGTTGTTGTTGTTGTTGTTGTTGTTATTATTACATTTGGCCTTAGTCTTTTACAATATCACCCCCATTTTTAAAGTAGCCTCATCCCAAAACACTTCCTGATTGTTCCCCCCCTCCTGTCCTGCCCCCTCACCCCTCTCTCACCTCCCTCCCATCTGTTTTTATTGCTGAGTTAGCAGCATGTATAGGAGCATTTCACCCTATCCCTGAGCTCTACTCCATTCTTCTCTCTCTCTTTCTCTCTATCGTCCACTCAATTTAGAATGTGATTTCACCTTCTCTTTTCAGCTGTTGTTTGACTGTTTCCCTTCATCATTCTCTGTCTCTCTCCTAATTTTTCATAGCTCTTTACTCTCTTTCTTTTCTTTTGTAATGTCTCACTTGTCATTTCTTTTGTGCCTCTCCACCTCTCCGTTTGTCTGCTTCCTCCATTCCTCCCTTTGTCTCCTTTCTTCTTTCCCCACTTTACCTCTATCGCTTTCCTGTCTGTGATTTTATTATCTAGCTCTCCCTCTCTTTCTGTCATTTTTCTTCCTATCTATTCTCTCAATTTTTTTCTAATTTCTCTTTGGCTTTATTCCTCCCTCTCTCTCTCTTTCTCTCTCTCTTTCTCTGTAGAAATCAATGGCCGTTCTCTCAATAGGAGATCACGGGGGTTGCAGGCGCTGGCGTCCCCGCTTTTCAATTACTAGCAGCCCGCAGTCACCACAACGCGCGCGCACACACACACACACACACACACACACACACACACACACACACACACACACACACACACACACACACACACACACACACACACACCCCTGAGCTGACGGGCCACCAGACAGAGAGAGTACAGAGTAAATGGAAAAGATTTCAAAATTAAAGAACACTTTGGCAGTTTAAAAGAGAGATAGAAGCGAAGGAGACAAAACAGGAGGAATAAGAGGAGGACAAGAAGAACTGTCCCAGTGTGCATTTCCAGGTAAGCTCCACCACCGCTGGTACAGATGAAAATGAAAAATTACCAAAGAACAAGAATGTCCATTTTTCTTTTTACACACACAGGCTTAATACACACATGCACCAACAACACCTACAGTATACACATGCAATATATGTAGAGACATCAGAATGAGTGGGCTGCCTGTCCTTAGCAGCTATGGTGCCTTGCTCAAAGGACCCCTCTCCACCTACCAGTCCACATACACAGGAGTGACCGCTGGACTCGAACCCCCCTAGAGATGATATCTGCCCCGTTTACACACTGACTATTTGACTTTGTGTAACATTTTACTGTCAGTGAAGTACAGGGAGAACAACCCATGTGATCATTAGTGGTTGGCTTTACATGCACTTACACATGCATTTCATACTATGGCACTATCTATGTCATATTTATTGTTCATAATGACATTTGATATGAAGTCGTGTCATCTGTTTATAATATGTCGGGTTATGAAATGTGTATTTTGGTCGTGAAATTGGGCTGCGATAGATTTTGATTGATGGATTGATTGATAGATTGAGAGAGGTTGAGAGAAAACAAGGGGCGAACGAGAATTAGAACACAAGTGGAGAAAGGGAAAAGATGAAAGGAGAGAAAAAAGGAGGTCAGGGAGGTGGACACCAGGAAAGAGAAGATGACAGCAGGGAAGAGAGAGAAAAAAAGAGAAAAAATAAAAGGAAAGGAGAGATTGTAGCTTGGCTCAGATGCAGTGTGTGTGGGTGGAGGGGGGGCGCCCAGGCCCGGGAGCCCTCAGGGGTTATTGGGTCGCGGACAGCCAATCTCTCTCAGCTTAATCAACAGCAGCAGAGGTGATTGCAACACCGCAGGGGGAATGCTGGGAAAAAACTATGGAGGGAGGGAGGGAGAGAACGAGATAGGAATGAATGGGAAGTATAGGGTAGAGGGGGAGAGAGGGGCGTCCATGGAAGATGAGGAAAAGATTGGAAGAGGAGGAGAGAATGGGGCTGAGGACAGCAAGAGAGAGAGAGAGAGGAGGAAAGGCACAGGACAGCAGATTGGGGAAGATAAGATGGAGAAAAAGGGTGAGGAGAAAGAGGAGGTAAAGAGGAAGAGGAGGGGAAAATGATGGGACAAAAGGAAGAGAATAGGTGATGGAATAATGGAGAAGAAGTAGCAGTAGTATCCACAGCAATTCTGCCCATTGGACAAAAAGCAGGTGCTTATGGGAGTTACTGTACATTTATGTATTTGATGACTCAATGCTAAAGTGTCAGTCACATTCATGCCATCGCCAAATGAGTTGACACAAAGTTGATTAAGCCTATCAGCTCCACAAAACTCTCTCTGTATTTCTCAGTATGTGCACGACCAATGCAGGAAGAAAGAGGTATTGTAATAGAACATAGTGTATGTCGAATATCAAAGTCTTATCAGGCAAAAGGGTTGACATTTAAACATAGGTTGTAACCTTTTTATTTAAAGGTTGCTTTGTGTGTTGTATATGCATTGGTTGGTTTTTAGTACATGGATCCGCATAGCAAGAGTCGCATTATGAGATTTTTGGTCTGACATTTTTGATTTTGGATGGAGCCATCTTCTCCATCTTGTTCGTCATCCATGGATGGTGTTCCCCACACTGCCATTTATTCATCCCTTTAGATCTGAGGCCAAATATTTCCAATACAAATCATAAGCTGTCTTTAAAGAAGAAGGAAGTGATATTTCTTGGTACGTTTTATACGTGTTAAATCTCTCTCTATTCATACAGTAATCACCTAAACAGTATGTGCAGTTCATAACACAGGTCTCCTGGTCATTCAGCTTTGCAGTAATTGCCAGATAATATTTCGAGTATCCCGTTTGATTTGATCCAATCAGGAGACAGATAGCTATAAAGAGACCCGCGAACTATGACTCGCTGCTCTCCATCGCGGCACTATCTGACGAAGACGGCTGTGTGTTCATGTGGTGGTAATGTAGGGAGGAGGGAGGGGAATGCTAACTGCAGTCACTGACAGGAAGTTAGCTAAACGGACCATATCACTTACTGAACCTTTAAGAAATCCCCAAATGACAAAATGCACAAGGGCCTTCAGTAAACAAACCAAACATACACCAGTTGCCAGGTATTGTTTTTATTGTAATTCATTTTTGTAAGCAAGACTCGCCGTTTTATGTGTTATAGCACTTTTGAAACCATCTCTCTCTCTCTCATAAATATACAGACTGTATCAGAACAAGTTCAAACAGTAGAGACGGATTGGTTAGTGTGGACTGGAAATAAAACACACACAAAAGAAAAGAAAAAAAAACAGAACACTGAATAAATAAATAAATCCAAAAATAAAAAGTATGACAAAAAAAAAAGCATTATAAGCTTAACGCACACGTACACACACACAGTCAAATTCTTACTCAGACATTGGTGTCAATAGTAACAGAGATAGTAACTGAGAATAAATCAGAAAACATGATGTTGGAGGAAAAAGCCGCCCATCACATACTTTAGCATGTCTTCCCACTGTGACCTGTGAAGACGCACTACTTTTGTCTAAACCGATACCGTTATGAAGTTTTGAAGATTTAGCACAACAGCAAGATTAGCTTAGCTCATTCTTGCTGTCAATCAATTCAATTCAATGTACCTAAAAAAGAGTTGTACACTTAGTAGCTGATGGTGTCATTTAGCATGCTAGCTCTCGGTCTAGCATGCTGTTGGCGGATTAGGTGGCAAGCTAAAATGTCAGCCATGGTATCTTTTATTTTGATTTTTTTTTAACTAGATTCAAACATGGGGAGAGAGCCGTGGATAGCCCAGGTCACAGCAAGGCAAATGCAAAATTCACACTTTGGTTAAGCACACGTTCAATTAACATAAAGCACATGTCCAGTATTTTCTAGTTAGCCAGTGTATAAAGGCACATTATCATCATGGCATAACAGGACAGCAACAGGAGTGGGGGAATAGGCTCAAGAGTTACTACCCATTACAAATGTGTGGTTGACCAAACTAGAAAGAATAACCTTCATTGAAAGTGAAGGCAGCTAAAAGTCTAAATAAGCTGGCATTACAAGTCAACTCTAGTGCTAGACTCAATATCATTTGTGACACATCTGAGCTACTTCTCTACACAAGCCATTTAAAAAAACACACACACTTCTGTTGCTTGCTATTGGAGGACAGTCCCAGCGGTACTGAAGTCTTAGGCTCTGTAGTTTGTTTAAAAGCAGTCCCTCAAAAGTGAGTTCATTTCTGCTTTTATAACAGCTACAAGGATGTGATTTTAGATAAATGAAATACACTCCCTTGAACTGAAACTGTACACAGTGTGCTCACCATTATGGAACAGAGAAGGCCTCCGCTTGAATTATGTTACAAAATAAAAAGATTTATATATTTATTTATAAATTAAAGTTATTT
The DNA here is from genome assembly GCA_949357725.1 of Hyperoplus immaculatus. Lineage (NCBI taxonomy): Eukaryota > Metazoa > Chordata > Actinopteri > Uranoscopiformes > Ammodytidae > Hyperoplus > Hyperoplus immaculatus. The sequence goes on along the minus strand of OX442365.1, from coordinate 6,004,134 downwards.
GATCAGTATTGGAAATAAAAAGTAGTATCTGCACATAATTAACTGAGATGCTCATGACTTTTCAGTGACTTATTTCAGGATTAAAGGGGGATTGAAAGTGGAAACGGTTGTGTCTGGTGCTTTGTTCTTCTAGCATTAGCTAGCGTTAGCCGTCCTTACATGGGTCTCTAGATCATATACAGGTCTATGGTCCAGATATGGTGACGGAAAATGACCAAAATGGGTCAAGATCTGGATTTCAAAACCAATAGCAATTTTACCCATGTGCTTCACCCTAAAATGGTCTGGTGAAAATTCTAATTTCCACAAAAAATTAACAAAAGTCAAATCTCCCAAAATGAACTCCTGTTTGGGTGAACAGTTCACATTTTAAAATGTTGAGTTTTTGATTGCTTATCAGTTTGAGGCCCTAAAGCAGGGAAAAAAGCAACAAAGAGAAATAATTATGTTAAGAAATGACTAGTAAAAACTCATGGCTTGCAATTCCCCCGAAAATGATGTTATGACACCCAGAGATGTCCATGGACACTTCAGCTCTTTATTTTAGCTGGACTATAGCTGCACCCCCACACACCAAAATGTCATAGACCCCGGATTGATACAAAAGCGGAAACACATTTTTTATAACTTATAAGTTCCTGTGATGTACAGCAGAATGTCTTGAATCCTTTAAGTCCAAGTGTAATTCCTTTTAAATCCCTTTTTTTCCCTTTGTTAAACTTTCTGGTAATCAGGCAGCTGCGGTTGCGCGGAGCACCAACCTCCTCCACTCACATTGCAAGGATGGCAGCAGGATGGGCGGGACTAACTGGGCGGCAGACCAATAGCGTGAGTCGACAGGTCAGGCAGGGGGAGGAGTAACAGCTCACCAACTAGATCCCTTTTGTGTGAAATCGTCGCATTCATCGTAGCCAACTGTATTTCATTTAGCACAAAAAGAGGAACAGGGTCTCTGATGGGGGTTTGCAGGGGCTAAGGGGAAAGGAATGTAAGCAAGGGAGCAGTGATGTAAAAAAATACAAACAGAAAAAAACAAAAAAATAGTGCAAGGCTTTTCCCCCCCTGTAGCTTTGATGTGATGTAAGAAGTGTAGAGAGTGTCAGTCCTTTCACAGGTCAAACTTTCACCACATGATATCTGCAAATATGTTTTAACCCTTGTGGTGGGCCGGTTGGGAGGTGTTTACCAAATCAACTAGATTCAGGAAACTGAGGTTATTGTTAATCCTGTGTATCCATAGCCTAATATAACCTTTTCCACCAATTATTAAAGAGTGATTTACAAAATACATAATTTTCCCTCTATAAAGTTAAGTGCTGCCATTGGTTGAACTCCTCATCCAAAATCCAGACAAACGTCTAAATATATTTGGCAGAAAGCATGTGGCCTGTTGTGCGCATTACATTGACTGTGTTACTGACACTTCTGCTGCAGGTGTGTGTGTGTGTGTGTGTGTGTGTGTGTGTGTGTGTGTGTGTGTGTGTGTGTGTGTGTGTGTGTGTGTGTGTGTGTGTGTGTGTGTGTCTACGAGAGTTTCTGGCTGGCAAAGAAAGCCTTGGTCTCTCCACAGGTGGGGTTGGTGCATAGCGGGCAGCGCAGGGTGAGCTGGCGGGAGCAGGGCTGCTTGGACTTGAGGTGGGTCTGGACCAAGTCCGCCAGAGCCTGCAACAACAGAACCAGGGAGGTTAAACTAACAGCTCTGCAGCTTTCAACATTCTAAAATTGGCTTTCTAAGTGTTTTATGAGGAAAAGAAAAGCATTTGATTTTTTTCACTGAACATTTTGAAAATCAGGCCCTACGTTCCCACAGCTCGATGCCCTATGTTCCTGAAGAAATGGCGATTAGGTTCAGGCATCACAGCTGGGTGGTTAGGGTGAAGGGACAGGGAGAGGTTAGAATAGGAGTGATACCGACACACACAGACATACTTTTCTCCATTATATAGTTAGATTACTTAGAAATGTGGGACCATCGGGCTGTGGGAACATAGGCACGCTCATCTACAACCATGAGACACTTCGCTTAAAGGTGGAGTCAGCGATTCTGGAAAATGATTGTTGCCAAAATCACTTTGTCAACCAGTGAATATCTCCTCACCATTCGCTACCTGTCTAAGGTAGGTAGGCCTATGTAAAAACCAAAAGGGGCTCACTCCAACCCATCGCAGCAAGCAACAACGTTATCGATATACGCGTAAGCCTAACCCTACCGGTTTACAGAGCCTAGGCTGTGTATAAAAACCAGATATTTTAGAAAGGAGAAAAAAATTGATAATCTGCCGGATACAATAGTAGTAATTGAAGGGAGAGAGAGATGAGGATTTATGGAGAAACGAAGGCCAGACACTCTGCAGTAGAGATTGGGATGAATGTATTTTTCTCTTTGTGCTTGCAGACGGCAGCAGACTGATGCAGCTCAGTGAGAAACTAAAACTACACCCAGGAAGCCATCCTTCAGTAACTACCAACTAATCATCCTCGGGATATTGATTCACACACACACACACACACACACACACACACACACACACACACACACACAAAGACCTGGCGAGGGGTCTCTTGAGCGCGGCGGGTTTGACCAGCCAGCCAGCCGGGCGGTTCAGTTCTACTGTAGTCAGCTCTAAAGGTTCCCATTGATCTGCCCCCTTCCTTTAATAAACCCTGCACACACACACACACACACACACACACACACACACACACACACACACACACACACACACACACACACACACGCTCACACAGAGCTGATAAAGCTGGAGGAGCTGCCTGTTGTGAGAAAGGTTGGAAGGTTGAGGATGAAGGGAAGGAGGGAGGTGGGATGGGATAAGGAAGGAAGGAAGGAGTCCATGTATTGACCACCATCTCCTGCCTGCAGTTCACTTACTTGACAGAACCTTCTGCTGCTGCCGTCTCCTCTTCTATTATTAGAGCCCTTCCTGCCTTCCTATAGCAAGATATTTCATCATCTGCTTTTCTTTTGTGTGTCTTAGACCATCTCGCCTTTACACTGATATTTTTTTTTCATGTATCATACAATATCTTTAACATTAACTACCATTCAACCACCATTCATTTAAGCCGGAGCTTAACAATGTTTTTTTTTTCTTCATTTTACTACACTGTTATTGTAGCATTTATTTTCTGTTTAAGATTTGAAATAATCAAAAAGTCAAGTTCATAAAGTAACTATTTGCAATAATTTAGTTCCCAATCAAGATACACTGTGTGTGTGTGTGTGTGTGTGTGTGTGTGTGTGTGTGTGTGTGTGTGTGTGTGTGTGTGTGTGTGTGTGTGTGTGTGTGTGTGTGTGTGTGTGTGTGTGTGTATGAAGCGTACCTGCATAAACAGAGGGTTCCCGTTCAACGACTCTGCTCTCCTGATGTTCTCCACCCCACACTGAGGAGAGAGAGAGAGAGAGAGAGAGAGAGAGAGAGAGAGAGAGAGAGAGAGAGAGAGAGAGAGAGAGAGAGAGAGAGAGAGAGAGAGAGAGAGAGAGAGAGAGAGAGAGAGAGAGAGAGAGAGAGATTGTCAAACAGTTTAGGTGATAAAAGCCCCTCGGAGACAGTTTACAACCATTCTGGGGAAAATAACCATTAAATAAAAGTTCAACATTCAAGATAGTGATGTGGAAAAGTTGTTTTTATTTCATCAGTGGAGGACTGACATGACATCTTGTTCCAGTATCACATTATTTTGAACAGCAGGTTTGATTTTGTAGTGAAAACTCCTAATGACTGCGGATACATTGAAGTGGTGTCTAGACCGTGTCTGTCTGTCTGTCTGCGCTCTCAAACCTTAATCTTTGTGTGAGGGAGTTTTAAACCCTTAAAGGCCTACTTCACCGGTTGGAATATGAAGGTGTATTCCAACTGTGACATCACAGAAAGAGAAATGTAGGGTTAGACAGTGAGACCATAAAACACTCTTTCTGCCTTTTCTCAGGCTAGGATGATCCGATTTCATTTTTTTTTTGCACATTTATACTTCATAGGATCTCCGAGTTCAATACACCTTCATATTCCAACCGGTGAAGTAGGCCTTTAAGGGTAGGAAGGAACACATTGTAGTGAGGACATTATCATGACGATCTAGGCTCTAGGGCATTTTCTGGACAGTCAACCACACTGTGTAAGCAAACAAGAGGAGGTTTTTAGACTTGTAAAGACATGTATGGAAAGTAAGGAAGACTTCGTAAGTGGGAGGACATTGCAGAAAAAATTGTACATTTTAAAAACGCGAAGTGAGGACATTTTTTAAGGACTTTATGTTAAGGATTGGGAACGAACTTTGAATTGTGTCAGGGTTCTCACAAGTATAGAAGTGTAAACAGCTGTGTGTGTGTGTGTGTGTGTGTGTGTGTGTGTCTTTGTGGCACCATTCGCATTGATTGGTGGTCACCTCGCTGGTGCCTTTACACAGAGGACACATGGCTGCAACACACACACACACACACACACACACACACACACACACACACACACACACACACACACAGAGAGAGAGGAAAAATAGCATGCCGATTCCCACACTAAAAAACCTGACCGGATGTAGTAGGGCATGCGGGGTACCTATAAAGCATGCTGCATCTGACCACATCAATTGGGATAGCCTGAATCTTTATTTCTACCATTCTAAAACTAACTGGGAAGTATAGCCTTGCTTACCTCCTCTCCCAGCACCTGTCCATACTCTATGTCCAGCTCATGCAGAGTCTCTATGTGGTCAGAGGTGAAGGCAATGGGCACCAGCAGGATGTTCTTCTTGCCCCGCTCACACAGGCCTTTGATGACGTCATCCGTTTGGGGGCCCAGCCACGACATTGGCCCCACCTGAAGAGCCAAAAAAATTAAAAAAAGACATCAGCTGTGTTCAAAAAGCCCTACTAACGTCCTCCCTCCTACATACTCAACATGTATATACTGTCTACTTAATGATCGATTGTGTATGCAAGGTTGGTCGAACCGTTTACACTGCAGTATACAGAAGCAATAAAGTTTTTTTTTTTTTTTTTTTTTAAACGTCCTTCGATCCATACACAAAATCTGCAAATCAGTTCTCATCCGGGCATTTTTTCGCCTACACAAACTCGCATACACAACCACAACTTCCTCAAATTGATGTCAAAATGAGTATGAGTAGGACGTTAGTAGGGCTTTTTGAACCCAGCCATCACCACAGGTCAATGACAGGGCTGGAGGGGAGTGACGGCTGTCCACAGAATAAATCAGTTCATACTATACACCTGGTCCAACCTTTTGATGACAGAGCCCAATCTGCTACTGTTCCACCTCCATAATAACAGCTTTGATTTTAAAGCTGCAGTGCGTAACTTTTTTCATATGAAATAAATGTTACGTTAAAGCCATCGCCAAACGAGTTGACACAAAGATGATAAAGCCTATCAGCTCCACAGAACTCGCTCTGTATTTCTCAGTATGGCAGCGTTTACAAACCGGTGTGGTAGCCAGCAGTACTTCCAAGTCTTCCTCTATGGTGAACGGCTGATTGGCTGCCAGAACAGTTGAGGTGATGTGTTTATGTGTGAGCTATCAGCCACACTGATCAGAGGGCTAAGAGCTTGAGGCTGTAATGTAGCTGCAGCATTGGACAGACGAGTGGCTCCATCTTGTGGCGACCAAGAAAAATGAAATGTTTTATAATAGCAGCACTAACTAACTGGAGTTCATGTTGGAAAGAAATGGTACTGTGGGGGAAACAATAATAAACTAACACATAAAACAGCTGTAATAGTTCAAAGGTGTTGCATGTGGAGTAAATATTAAGTTCAATATGAATACTTGGCAAGTCAAATGAGTTCAGCCCATGCCAAGAAATTTACTTTTTAAGATCAGGTTGAAGTTGGAGACTCTTCTCTGCATTAGGAACAAAAGCCTTGCTGTTTAATGGAGGATGTAAAACATTTAAATGTCTATATATATATTTTAATGTACCTTTGTAAAAGGATAACATAAATATAAAGGATAACACTAGCCATATCTACATATTTTCGTAACTACAGCTTTTTCTGTCCAGTTAGGCCTTTTGTCCATATGTAAACATTGCAACCTGGCTCTAAAACCTCTGCTCAGAAGGAAAGGTTTTTGGAAAACTCAGATTTTGTCATGCAACGTCAGATGTGCGTCAATTTAATTTAAAACGTTACTATGGTTACATGAAGCTCCAACAATGGGGGACGTGTCCAAAATCCTGCCGGTTCCAGCTTGTTGACTGGACTTTTTAACATGTTGACATGTAAATGTTCAGTTACTCCTCCGTCATATTGAGGGCAAGAAGTGTCGGGATGCGCTGCAGAGTTAGCTGCTGCATGCTCCAATTCTCCCATGACACCCTGCAACTTATATATATACATTGTTTTTATGTTGGCTTTTAATTGGCCAACATGGCTCTAGTTAAATGGTTTGGCATGTTAAATGGTAAATGGACTTGACTTATATAGCGCTTTCTAGCCGATTTTATCAACCCCAAAGCGCTTTACATATCTTACCACATTCACCCATTCATACACACACTCATACACCGATGGTAGAAGCTGCCATGCAAGGCGCTCTCTGAACCATCGGGAGCAATTTGGGGTTCAGTGTCTTGCTCAAGGACACTTTGACATGTGGCGGGGAGACGGGGGATCGAACCTCCGACCCTGCACTCCAGAGGCGATCTCCCTACCGACTTCGCCACTGCCGCCCCTGTTCTTGAGGACAAAAATATTCTTGCAAATGATGAAGGAAAAACCTGCTTACAAAAATACCTTTCCTATAGAACGTGTGGGCAAGGCCTTATATATAATACATCCATATTTACAATGTAATATTGGTGTATTAACCAGCAGATAGCAACACAAAAATACTCACCTGTTCCTACTGGTACTTTAACAAGTTATAATTGATAGAACCTTCTATTATAATAATGTGTCCAATGACAATGTGACACTTTCATGTTAGTTCACTGCCATCCCTACTGACTGTTACAGTTGTTATCAGTGATGCCGGTAACGCGTTACTTAGTAACGCGTTACCGGCATCGGACCTCTTTTTTCTGTAACGAGTAATCTAACGCGTTACTATCTCCAAACCAGTAATCAGATTAAAGTTACTCATCAAAGTCACTGTGCGTTACTTTTTCTGTCATTTTCCTTAGTGAAACATTATACATAACTGCACAAATGACTGCGATTGCGATTTAATGTAAATAAATGTGCGAGCATGTGTCACTAAACGCTCCAACTGCTCCTCTCGTCTTTTTGGTAGCGCCCCTCGTCTCTGACATGCAGCGTGTGTGTGGTGTCTGTGTGTGTGTGTGCAGCAGCATTACGGCCGAGTCTAAGCTGAACTGTGGCGCAAAACAAACGTTCCCCCCTCTCCCCACCCATGAAATATAGCGTCTGGCGTCTGCTATGGGGATATTTAGGATTTGGGTACGGTGACGTTGAAGAGATAAAAGTGTTTAAAACTTGGAAACGTGTCACCGGTGGCCGCACACACCCAGTCTATCAACACATGAGACATCACAGAGAAAAGTCAAATTAATGCATGAGAGTGAAGGGCCAAGCACGTTAAGTTTAAAGACACTGCTACTGTCTTTGCACTTTGGAGGAATGCATTTATTTTCATGGGGGGAAAAAAGTTTTTTTTTATTACATTTTTCAAACCATAATTTTTATTATTTTGAAAACAGTATGCCTATAGGCTACTAGCCTACAGGCTTTATTTTATATATTTTCAATGATTCTTAATATGTGCATGTTTTAAATTGAGATATATGGGTTTCAAAACCTGTAAAGTAACGTTCAAAGTAACTTGTAATCTAACTTAGTTACTTTTAACATCAAGTAATCAGTAAAGTAACTAAGTTACTATTTTAAGGAGTAACTAGTAATCAGATTACTTTTTCAAAGTAACTGTGGCAACACTGGTTGTTATACAGTAGCTGGTTGGCTAATTCACTCCTGTTCTGGTCACTTCTAGCAAACAACCACTAGATGGAAGCACTGGTTTATTAATAACACTGACATGACAGTCCACAGTTGGGGTTGTGTACGTGCGTGCGTGTGTGTGTGTGTGCGTGTGTGTGTGTGTGTGTGTGTGTGTGTGTGTGTGTATTCTCACCCTGGACTGCCACACTAGTCTGTAAGGGTTACAGTGTCCCAGTTTCTCCATGACCCTCTGAACTGTGGCTCCCACCTCTTGAGGATAGGGGTCCCCTCTGTTTACCACCTGCACATGGACACACAGCATTGGGGCCGTCAGTAACACTACTAACTCTAGCTAAAGTATCTGGATCAGTGCTAGTTTAGCAAGTACAAGTAATGCAAATTAGCAGCAGAAGAAGTAGCGGTAGTAGTTACACTCTAAAGTTATACATTGTATTAGCATCTCTTATAGCATTGGTAGTGCTAGCCTAGGATTAGCTCATTAGAAGCAACAGCAAAATCCATAAATTCATCGTCAGAATTAGTGGTTGTAATAGCGGCACCAAAAGCAAAATTAAAATGGTCTGCAATAAAATCCAAAGGAACCAATATTAAGTATTGATAAAAAAAAAAGATATTGATAAATCTTTCTGATACGCACAATAACAGTGACTGCAGTGTTCCAATATTAAGACATCGCCAAGTAAGTGCTGTTTCTGCTTAGCTTTATCAGAACGGGGTCATGGTCGGAATAAGCCATAATGACATAAGGAGTGTTCATTTCCCTTGGAGGGACGGTAGTTACTGTCTGAAAAGAACAAGCTATACTTATTCATAATAAGCTGATTGACAATATTCCCATGGCTGCTGCACATGGAAACAACTTATTTGGAATATTGTCTGAACCAGGATATGAATCTTAAAGAGGACCTATGATGCTTTTTGACTTTTATGACCTATAAACGTTGTTATGATGATTTATAGTCATGCTTAACCATACTAAATTATCAAATAATGACTTACATGCATTTCGACGTATTCCCTGCTGACCGTCTGGGGTGTCTGTGCAGAGCACTAGACACTATTCTAGCCAGTCGAGAAGTCACGTGTTCAAAGCGGTTTGAGGCTTTGTAACTTTGTGACGTCGCATGGAACTTGGTGTCGTCACCACGCGGATGTTTCCATGTATAGTAATGCTGTCACTTCCCTGTTGGCGTCTGCCTCGCGCCCTTATAGGTCCATGGTCGCGCATGGTACTACGAGTAGTAATAGTAGTACTGTTAACACTACTAGAAGTAGCAGGCATAGTATTAGCGGTATCAGTAAAGGTGCATTACACCACATCACATCGGACTGCAATCCAAGAAAGTGCTCCACACTCATTTGAACATTTGCAGAAGGCTGGTGCAAGTGGAGGTTGACTTAGCTCTATTAGTGTATCAACAGTTCTATCAGCAGGAGAAGCCGTTAGCATTAGTGTCATCACGTCATGGTACTTACAGCCATGGGGAGGGAATGTGCCGAGAACAGAATGACCACGTCGTCTCTCTTGTCCTCTGGAAACTTCAGCAGCTCGTTACTGACGTGCTCTGCAAAACACTGAGCGCGCACACACACACCCACACACACACACACGTTTAAATTCCCGATTTGTACTGCCCCAATCTATCATTTTGACTCAACTGATCAAAACAACATCCTGACTTAGCACTGCTTCCCACTATGAACACAACACATTGAGGTCTATAGGTGATACGGTCACGCTTGATCATTGCTATGATAGCCAACCGTGGCCCCTTTTAGCTCATTAGTTGCTATGGTGAATTCTTGTCCTAGCCAATTTATTAGCCAATGTTGTGTGTTTCTCACCTCCACCAGCAGAGGGTGTGTGGGCCACCGGTCGATGACGCTCCAGCTCATTTTGGGCTTGTCGCCTCTATTGCTGTAGTAACGGTAGATTGCGTTCAGACTACTGCCTGTTTAAGTAACAAACAAACACATATACATGTTAACAGTGTGGTCCACACTACACAACAACCACAGTCCTCTGTCCACCACTGAGCACATTGAGGTCTAGTGCAGGACTGTTAGAGGTGGAATCATTATGTGAAGAAGCTAATTTATTGTTCCCAACTTTAGACATTTGCATATGTATGATTATTAGGTGTGTGTGTGTGTGTGTGTGTGTGTGTGTGTGTGTGTGTGTGTGTGTGTGTGTGTGTGTGTGTGTGTGTGTGTGTGTGTGTGTATTTATCAGACGGTAGCAGAGTGGACAACACTCTGGGTGTGGTGACAGTGCCACAACGGCCACAAACATCTTCTTTATCTTTTGTTTTTGCAATGAATCCAGTGCATGTGTTCTTTATGTATTCATTTATTACATTGCCTGTCTGTCTGTCTGTCTGTCTGTCTGTCTGTCTGTCTGTCACCTGTGGTAGAGCAGCTGTACTGTGGATACTGTGTGAAGGCCACCGCTCTCTCCACTCCGTCTTTCTCCATCTCCTCGATGGATTCCTCCGTCAGTGGATGAACGTACCGGAAACCAATGTAGAACTTGTGGGGAGCTACAGACAGAGAGAGAGAGAGCAAAACTTGCAATGAATAAAAACACATATCTGGCCTTTATTCATTTTAGATTAGTAAATAATCTAATGAAAACAGTCTGGGAATAAAGGGAAGGCATTAAGGGTCTGGTTTGTGTACCACTAGATTAGGATCGGATTGCAGGCCGTTGCTAACTGTTTGTGTTGTTATCAGGGAGGTGTGTGCAGACACTCCTTCACTGTTTCCCTATCTAAACTTAACACACACACACATACACACACAGCTGAATGTCCCTTTACAGGAATAGTTGCATATACACTGACAACATGACCGCAGTCTATTATGCATATGCGCGTGCTTACAGTACATGAGCATTCCGTACCGTGCCGAAGCTCACCTCTTACAACCGGACCAGGGCCAAGAAAGTGTACCATGCTTGGGTACAGTAATGGAGCACCCACACTGGCCAAATGATCTAGACTTTAGGAGTCCAGTATGCTTGGGCCCTGCTAGTGTGAATGCTATGCCATGTTAGCCAGCGGTGCATGAAGGAACACCTCACCTGTCTCGGGACTCATCTCGTCCAGCAGCTTGATCATGCCCTCTCCCTGCATGGTGGTCCAGTGTTTGATGGGCGAGCCTCCTCCGATCCTGCTGTACTGCTCCTGGATCTTTGGCGTGCGGCGCCTGGCGATGAGCGGGCCGAGCGTACTGCAGAGCAAAGGACACATTAAAAAAGAGTTACCACACTACACCATTACATACTGTATAACTTGTTAGGGCATAATGTTAGCTACAGTACATTCATAAATACATGTAACACGAGCATGATGATTTCATTTTGAGAGGCTGACAACAAAACACTGAGTGCGTCATTCCCCAGTTTCATCAATATCAAAATACTTGATTACTTTTTATTTAACTGTAGATTGTGCACATGGGTGAGTAGATAAACAGATGAGTGAAATCCTTGTTCTGGCTCACAATTCTTAAGTTCAGTCAAGGTTGGGGTATGAAGTGACGCTACAGTGGGCATGTTCAGATGTTTCAAGGTCATTCAAAATAGTAGAAAAATGTATTATTAACACATACACATTACAAAAGAAAAAAGCCTTTCTCCCTCCTCTTCTTTCCTGGAGCACTGAACGATTTAGCAACATTTTAGAATCTAATCAGAGATAACTAAAGTAGAACTTGTTTTTTTTTTTCTTCACAAGAGTAACTCGAAGCACTGTGTACGTTCACTGTCAGTTATTATGTAATAGCAGCGTGAGCCAACAACCTTCCCAAATTGGTTTCCTCTGGTTTGTATGTCATCACGTCACATCTTCAGCCATGAATGTGTGTGTTTTATTTTTATTTTTAATGTTTATTTGACAGGGACAATACATACAACATTGCCACAAAAAAAATGGGAAAATGTGATGCATATAAGACGTCTAGCTTCAGCTAATTTGCAGTCTTTGTCCCTGGGTCAGGCTTTAAAATACAATCAAAGATACTAAATACAATAAATGCAGTGATAGAGATACAGTGAATAATACAATTAATAGGTACCATGAGTCAATACACACAGCTGTAGTTTTACATTTCAGATTAAAACACAATTAAATTTAGCATTAAACATTAGTAAAGTGCTCTATTAAAATAACTTGAGAAACGTTAATGTTCACATTTCTGCTGCTGCTTGAACCACTGTTTAACTTTCACACTAAAACTCTTTAGTTCTGTTTGGGATTTAATCTCTGATGGTAGAGAATTCCATAGGTGTGTACCTTGCACTGAGAGAGATAATTGGCCAAATGTTGTCCTGCATCTTCGAACTTTACAGTTTTGTTTGGTTATACTCCTTGTCATTGTCCGGCAGTTGTCAGTCTTTTTAAAGATCTGAGACATTGCTTGTGGGGCCAGTCCATTTAGGCACTTAAAAACAACTTTCAAGGAACAGAATTTTATAAAGTTGGAAAAAGTCAACAAATTGTATTTCTCAATAATTTTACAATGGTGCCATTTCTGTGGCTTCTGGTCTAAAATTTTTAAAGCTTGTTTATAGAGTGAGAATAGAGGTCTAGTAGCTGACTCAGTGGCCTGGCCCCAGGCAGTGATGCAATAGGATAGATGTGAAAAAACCATGGCATGCAGATACAAATGAGATGCCTTAAAGGAGAGGCATGACATAAAACAAACATAAAACACTGTATCATCAGCATACATCTGACATTCGGTGTCTGTGCAAATGTTAGGTAATGTTAGGTAGGGGTGTGTGTGTGTGTGTGTGTGTGTGTGTGTGTGTGTGTTGCATACTTCTGTACAGGGAGTTTCATCAGGTCTGTGTCGGAGAAGAGCCGCAGCAGGAAGTCGTGAACATCTTCCAGTTTCTCTGGTCCTCCCATGTTCAGCAACAAGATGCCTGTCTTAGGTTTCCTGCAGACACAATATTCATAATTAACAATTCATATCATTAACTCAACTCCCCACAATATACATATATTAACAATGGTTTATTAATGAATTAAGTCATCCGTTAGCCAGTTTTAAAAGGACATGATGTTTAAAGCTTTACTTAAAAAATGTGGTCAGGGGCACTCCGGTGGCGTAGTGGATAGAGCGCGTACCATATTGGCACCGGCCTTCGTTGCAGTGGTCGCGGGTTCGAATCCGACCCGTGGACCTTTACTGCAGGTCATCCCCCCTCTCTCTCTCTGTCTCCCCATTTCAACTCTGTACTATCTAATAAAGCTTGAAAATGCCAAAAAAAAAAAATGTGGTCAGACTGGAAGAAGCTAAAGTTGAAGGAATACTTCACCCATACGGAACCAGCGTTCTATCATAATAAAATCACTATTATAATATAATGAACAAGGTTTTTCTTTCCTCAGTCTTCCCTTGGCCCAGTTGTCCTGTTAATCCTGACCCTTACTGTGATGTCACAAGAAGGAAAATGTAGGGTTAAACAGCGAGACCATAAAACACTCTTTCTGCCTTTTCTCAGGCTAGGATGATCCGATTTAATTTTTTTTTGCACATTTATACTACATAGAATCTCCGAGTTCAATACACCTTCATATTCCAACCGGTGAAGTCCCGTCAACCTGCAAAATTAACGTTAGCTCAAGCTACTAAGTTAGCATATGTTATTATGAGGCAAAATACCAGCAGTGGGTCTAGGTTAAAAACTGTTGCCAGTATGTTTTAGTTAGACTTACACCTTCCTAATAAGGGTTGAACAACCCTATTTTGAAATCAGTGAATACTTCATGAAAAAAGTATAAAACATGTCGAAAAAAGTGTAAAAATACTTCTATAATAAGAGAAATGATACAGAAATCTAAGATTACATTTCTTATCATGTCAGTTGGTTACATTATTGCTAGCACCAGCAGCAAATGTTAGCTTGTCATGTCAGTTTATGAAAACCCTGTTAGTATACTAATGTTGGCTTGTATTGTCTTAGAAAATAGTGTTACTTCAAGTAGCTAACGTCCACTTTTTGTGTCATCTTGTGAAATGAATGCTACCTCAACAGCTAATGTTAGCTTATAATATCAGTCTAATTAACATAACCTCAAGCAGCAAATGTAAGCATGTCAAGTCAGCTTTGTAAAGCTAATTTTGGCAGAACTAGCTAATATTAGCTTGTCTGTAAGTTGTTATAGGTGCTACAATGCTTTGTAACAGTACATCACCACCACAGAAACAGTCATTATCATTGTAAATATTAAAAGATGAAAAGCTCTGGCTTCTGCTTCTGCTTCTTCATACACTGTGTGTGCCGTGAAGGCCGCTGAAGATAAAAGCCTGACATTGAAAGATCCGTCAGACAAAGAAAGAACAAGTCACCAACAGATGGCCTGAAAGGATCCACCATAACAATTTTAATGGAAAAGCAAAAGGTTACATCAGGACAAAATGGAGTCTGTCCACCACCTTCTCTATCGTGGGTCCTCCACATACTGTTCAGTCTTCAGACTATTATATAACACTGCTATGTGTGGACTTAAAAGATTTTTAAATTAATTGAAAGAAAAGTGTCATCACCAATTAATACTATAATTGGCTACTGTCAGTCCTATATCAAGGGGGGAATATAACTGTTTGAAGTTTTCAGTTCCACATAACTGTCAGATGAAAATGCATTTGAAGACTTGGGATTAGGATCTTGAAACTGCTGATGGACTTTTGTTTGAACTTGGAAATTTATTGAAAAATTAGCTTGTATATATTGAGTACATTGCCGACTGTACGAGAAGACACAGGCTGTACTGTATTCTTGTCTGAACATCATTGTGTCATTCTGTTGTGCAGACCAACTGCTGTCCAACCCCCCCCCCCCACCTTCATACCACTAAACAACACAGTAAAGTTAAAAAACCACCTGCTTGCTCCTCTTTTTTTTAATCTTATTTTGGTGGCAATGTGTCATCTTCTGTCATCCTACTCATCAACTGACGATTCAGCAGCTGGCTATCCTCTGTCTGAATTAGATGCTGATTCGGCTTTGTTAAAGAGTGACCTAAAACTCAATTGACTTTTGAGTCGGGTTGCTCTTTCAGTGCCAATTGGAGGGTAAGGCCAGAGAAATGCCTGGTTTCCACTGAGCAGTAAAGTTTGGTTTGGTACGGCATGGTTTGGTAAGGAATGGTAACCCTAGACCTTGGTAGACGGGATATGCCGGACAGCAATAGCCGCTGGTCAAACTATCATGACATCATAGTAGTGGGACACAGTGTAGTCCACGATAGATTCAACGCAACACAGTGAACAAGCAAATAATTGATTGCCGTACCGAACTGAACCGCCCAGTGGACACTATAAAGCTACGGAACAGGAGACTGTCAGACACAGATGCTCAACGATGGCTGACGACCAACTGCTGTCTTGTTGCGTCAGGGTTCTTTGAAGCTGCAATTTCCATGGCAGAAACTGTGTAAATTGTGTGTGTGTGTGTGTGTGTGTGTGTGTGTGTGTGTGTGTGTGTGTGTGTGTGTGTGTGTGTGTGACCTGTTGTCCTGTGTTTCTGGAGGGGTAGTCTGGGCTAAAGCAGCAGCGGCTGACTGTCTCCTCACACTTAGACTGATGCTGTTCCTGGCAACTAAAGCAGAGAAGAAAACAGGTTAATGTCCATACACATTGTTTTCCTCCGTCACATTCATACGGTATTCATCATAGAACCAAACAGGTTACAATTTTTTACTCTCTTAGCCACACATTAAAAGGTGGAGTCTGCGATTCTGGAGAAGGCTTCAATATCAGTTATAGTCAAAATCAGTGAATATCTCCTCATGATCAACTGCCTGTGTATACTGTGTGTGCTCTGAAAATAAAAGTTTGGGTAATACACAGCCTATAGGCTACTGGAGCTGTCATTGCACCATCCAACATTGGCTCGACTTTTTCCGCCATGAGCAGCTATAGCCTACTTCATTTCCTTTGTGCACTGCATTGTGGGACAGTCTTGTACATCAGCAGCATATTCAGAGAGTGTTTCATTGACTTTTTTTAATAAAACTTTTCTCTTTCATATATTCCAGGTGTAATATAGCCTTATACATTTGTTATCTTTGGGATCTCCACCAGAATCTTATTTAATTTTGACCAATGTTTGGCGAGTAAATAGTTCTAGTACAATAGTCCTAGCTCTGTAATGACCCCTTACTTGAGGTCACACTGAGTGTCTAGGAACCATTTAATGAAAGCGCAACTGAGATCATAAACAGCTTGAATAACACCTATGCTAAGCTGCAGAGGACACACACAAAAAACATCTTCTGATTCTCGTGAACACAGTCTAATAAATGTGGTATAACACAAAAGATATATTTTCTTTACTTTCATAACCCAAGATGCAATGCCCTGAAAAGCCGCCAGGAGGCCGCTGCTATTATGCAAGTTGACAACGTTGGAATTGTGTAACAGTATCCTACATTAAGTTCTCTGTAACTCAGTGGAAACACCGGCCGCCAACGGGCACCTGTTATATCTCTGGGTCATCTGGCTGGTACTAAATGCAGCGCAAGAACGGGATAAGTCCATTATGTAACGTTTAAACATATTGGCTATAGTAACCAACGGTCATGCTGGGCTGTGGTATCAAGCCAGCGGGAGTAAGTTACCGGCTAGCTACGGAAACACTGCCATTTGTCGGCAAAATAAAATAAATTCGACGGTCACCTTCCAGCACATGTAAGGATTTTCCATTAATTATTTGGCAAATATGGTCAGGAAACACGACACACGAGTCGATAAAGTAACTATTAAATTATGCTAATGCTTTAAAACGTAATAGTACACGAAATTTTGCGTTAAAGTTACAACGAGTGTTAAATTGTTAAAAGTCCCAACAGGAACTTATACTGTATTCTCGCTAACTTTATGTTCGTGTACGAAACGGTGAGAATGTCAGCGTGTTGTTGAGTTCACACAACGCCCTCTATCACTGGGATATTTATTTAAACTGCACCGAATAAACAGAGGAGCACAGTTCACTCTGTGGAATGTAAATCTGAGCCAAAGTATGAAACGTAATGGTGAACGTGACCGGCTTTTTGAACTAGCTAATATAGCTACACTGTCACACTTACATTGAATCAAGCGACCAGCGCTGCCCATCACTGCCATCATGGTAACTTCCTCTTCTCTCTGTCGAAAAAAAGTCTATATTCCTGTTGAAACGAAGGCTGGATACTTGTGCTGTCAGCCGCCGGGTCCACGAGTATTCCCAGTCACTCGGCCAATGCAATGTGTCAACCAGATTCCTTCAGCTACCGACTCACTACCATAGCTCACAACCGGCTGGCAGGGTATGCAGACCTCTGTCAAGTTTGTGAATGATACGGTGAATACTTCCGGTTTGCAAATTCAAAATAAAAGCAATGATGACGTTGGGATGATGTAACATTTGGTTATTTCTTTTTTAAATATCAAATAGGGATGACTTAGACTTAGTTTGAGTTTTCATATCGTAGCCTATTGAATTGAGCAGGCCTATCTAAAGTAGGCTACTCAAATAAAAACAACCATTTAGGGCCGGCCTATCATTTCTGAATAGCTAGGCTATATAAGGATCCAAATACTTTGAAACGTGTGCACAAAAATCATGATTGAATGCATTTATTTTAAGTAGCCTATTTGAAATCTTTGATCATAAATATCCAACGTTATGTTTGTGTGAACATGGGTTAAATGTGATATCCACTTCTTTTTTTAACACCTTTAATCAAAATATTGTTTTGGATAGCGTAAATAATGCTATTATTTATTATCTTTTTTTTAGACCTTTTATTGGAGAGATGAACGATATCAGGACTTTAATGTGGAGTAGCCTACAGCTGTATCCCATTACAGAGACCACATCCTTGGAAGGACGCTGTCTCGCGGTCTATGAAGGCCATAGCCTGTGAAGGCCGATTCCAAGGCCGATTCCAAGGCCAACGAGCGTTAAACGAGACGGTCTCCGCAGCATAGATATACATATCTATGCTCCGCAGGTCTCCGTTTCGCTCTGTTTACGAGCATTTCCGGTTTGCGTAACAAGCCGTTACCTTGCGTGACGACTAGCCGCTCCTGTGCTGCCTAGCAACCTAGCAAGCCTATTGCTGCCGACCTTTCTTTATAGGTCCATGCTGCCGACGGAAACAGCCTTGTCAACGGAGGAAAAAAATAAAAAGAAGTTGCCTACCAGACGAAAAGAAAAAAAAGTACAAGAAAAAAAGAAAGGAAGATAAAAGTTAAGAAGATGGAGCAACACATTGCTGTTTTGTTATTTTTTATTTTATTTGATGCCATCTCTGAAAAAAACGCAATGAATCTTGGGATATGTTGGGCCGCGAAGGATACATCTGATGCAGCCTTCAAAACCGTGAAACGAAGGCTGCATTTCTCGGCCGCATATGAGGAGCCTTGCAAGGAGCCTTGCAAATTGAACAACCTTTGCGCGCCGCTATGACGCAATCGGTCTTCAAATGCAGCCTTCGTAGACCGCAACCCCTGTATTCCGCTTAAGTGGCTTACTTCCGGGACATGGGACCTCTCGGCTTGAAAAATTACAACGGTAGTCAATGGAAAGAAATTTATTATTTTCTGGTCCCAGTCATGAAATGCCTTCGATTACACATATGTTTTGTATGGATTTAGATGGTATTTTTTCGTGCAAAGAATGGAACAATTTAGTGAGTAGAAGCTGGATACGGTCAGGTTTTGTCCAGAGCGCTTTTGTGGACTACAGCTCTTCGCTGCTCTTGACACTTATGATATACGTCACCACCACTCGCACCCGCTTAGCTCAGAAACATGGCTGTGTCTTTAATGCACTTTACCGCCTTCTTTCAATGACAAGACAAAAGTCTTCAGCGTGGCGAAAACCACTACCAAGTGGACATGTGGAGAGTTTCAATTTCTCGAGTGGGGAGATTGTTGGCGTTGTCCACGCAAGCCATTAGCGTTAGCACTGTCAGTCGAGAAGTGGAGGGAATGTGTTGAGGTGACGTCACAGAGGCGACAAGACTTGTAGTTGTTCTCGTAACATTTTTTCAAAAGCCGTTAGACGAATAATCATACAACATACCGTCAAACTCTTCACATGAAAAATTATCATTTAGACCCATACAAAACATATATGTAATCCAAGGCATTTAATGACTGGGACCAGAAAATAGTAGATTACTTTCCATAGACTCCCATTCATTTTTTTCAGCTGAGAGGTCCCATGCCCCGTAATTCCGCCACTTCCGCTTAACAGCTCTCGATGGCGGTGGGGATTCCCCCGAGGGCAAGTGCCTAGGGCAAGTGAACGAGGGCATGTTGAATGGCTATTGGAACGCAGGGTGTGTGACCCTTCTCTTGAATATAGTCTAGTATGGACTCATAAGTGTGTGTCAATCTGATTCAAGTCACTTTCGGGACACAGACTTAAAACCAGATGATTGGGGACGGCTTGAACAATTGGGGACAAAAGCTGTGTCCTAAATAGGTGGGTTTCACGTGACGTCACGTTGCTGCATCGCGAACGCGCGAAATCCAGATGGAGGACAGGAAGTGAAGTCTGCCCCTAGAACTGCTGTGTGAATAAGTCAAGATGCCTATGTTCTGTGCAGTTTACGGCTGCTCAAATCGTTCTACCCGTGAAAAAGACAAGAGTTTTTTTAGAGTACCAAAGGTTGTCGTCCATAAAGGTGAGAAATGTAAAAAGCTCACAGAACAACGCCGTAAAAAGTGGATTATAAACCTACGTCTGCGGTCGGGAGGAGCAGAGTCTGTTTACTCTCGTGTCTGCAGCGACCACTTCGTCAGAGGTATGTTAGCAGCTAGCAAACTAACTTTGTTTTTTTGTGGCTGTGTTTATATAGCATTAGGGTGTTGTAATAGTAATAGTAATGATTTAAGTTACCAGTAGTCTAATATGAGCTTCATTGGGATTTTTTAGGCGTCCCTAGTGCTTTGGGTGACGTTGAGTCGGTAGACTGGGCTCCGACGGTCAAGCTCGGTTACGAAACCACTCAGCCGAAATCTGAGGCATCTCTTCAACGAGAGCAAAGGATGAAGCTGAAGGAGGACCAACAAAGACGGTCGGCATGTGCAGTGGCTATGTTGGATCTCCAACAGACAGCTGAGAGCCCAGGTATGAGCCCAGATCTGATGCAGCCAGCTGACAACCCACAATCAGAGGACATCAGTGGGAATGGAACATTAAATTATCAAGGTAAACTATTGTACTAAGATGTGTAACCAGAATATTATTACATAATACAAATGTGATTATCAGAAAATATAGGCAAACCTCGAATTAGGTTTTCAAAATAGACCCTATAGCCTTCCTCCCCCATAGGTCCATCCCTGAAAGACAGGCCATAAGTTAATGCTAAGGGTTAGTATGCGGCCTGTCTGTCAGGGATGCACCTATTGGTTAGGATGTCTGCCATACTTAATCCTGTAGTTTATCTGAGTCTGCGTATCCGATTGTGTTTCAATAAACCACAATACTCATTGAAATACACAAGTGCAATGTGATAAAAAACTTTGATAACCACTGAATACATAGAACAAATCTGATTAACATATCAACTGCTTTTAGGATACATTTTTTAAATGGTAAAGAGACTTTGTGGACAGTGGACACCCTGTACCCTGGACCAGAGAACTTGCATGTTTGTAAAAAGGTTGCCAAAAAAGATAACTTCACAAGAATTCACTTAAGTCATATTCATGAATGAACTAATTATGCTCCCCACTGCAATATTGCAGGCTATGCAGATGCCGGATGCCAGACTGAGCTAACGATGGATGACATCGAGAAGATGGAGGATGTTCTGAGACAGAACACAACAGAGCTGGGAGATCTTCGGACCAAGGCACTGGACACACAGTTCAACCAGGATTCCTTTGAAAAAAAATTAAGAAAAGAGTTCTACACAGGGCTCCCCAACTTCTTAGCTTCTTAGTTTTAATTCAGATTTTTGAGCTGTGCGAGCCCTATATCACCTGTGGCCCTGTCTGTGTTGTCTAAATTTGAACAGTTGGTTTTAGTTTTGCTGAGGCTGAGACTAAATCTCCCGCTGAAAGATTAAGCTTTCAGGTAAAACGCTGATTTTTGGTCAGTGGTCAAGGTTAGGTTCAAGTTGAGGCAAGAAGGCCTACCGGATATGATTATACGTGTGTGTGTGTGTGGAACTATGCATTATTCTGATTAAGTTATATATATATTTTTTTTTACAGTAATTCATGGTACCATGCCTGTCTCTGGAGCTGTTTGTCTGTCCACATACTTACCTACCATAGTCTAAAGTAACTGCTACCTCAGTTCATTTGTTTTGGATATGTTTTTTTTTATTGGTAATAACAAGCGTGCTGTTTAAAAAGTGCTCAGGTTTTATTTAATTGAGACCAGTTTTTCTAGAACTGACGTCAGAAGCTGCATTTCCTTCTTCCTTAAGAAATCACCTAAGAGTGAACCTGAAAGAGGAACCAGGAACTGAATTCATACAAACACACACACACAGCAAGAGACCAGTGCCTAAAGAAGGAAGAAGGAAGTTCTCACATACAGAAGCTGCATGTCATTGTCTTGTGTCTGTCTACATATTTCCAGTCTGTCAAGTTGTTATTTTACTATCTGTTATTGAAAGTGGAAAAGTTTCCCCATTCAAGTCATGCCATGCCATTGCGGTAAGTTTGCTTTGAGCAGCACACCTTGGCCATTAGAGGAACTGCAGCTTAACGGATAATCAGCTCAAGTGGGTCGCTGGTCCAGTGTAGTAGTCCAACGGATGCAACACATCCAACCTAGAAAAAAAACAGTCACAACCATCTATGTGATTCCCATTTAATTTAAGTGAAGTTTATTGAGTTGAGGAGAGATTTCAAATGAAAAACAGCAGAACAGACAAATGTAATGAGATCCCCGACACCTTCGTCACATTTCCAAACCATAAATGACTGATTGATCATCTGACAGACCTGCAGCAGCTCACGTTTCATTCTACCTTTTGATTTCCAGACCCAGCCGTTTCCTTCAGGAATCAAGGCAAATGTTCCCACATACAGTCCATTTGTGATTGACGTTTGAACCAACCACTCATGCAGTACAATGATGGCAGAGCAGAGCAGAACAGTGTGCGTGTGTGTATGGCAGCGCTGCATAATTCATGATTCAGAAGAGCTGTACTTTACTGTTTTTTTTTTACATCTAAACTAACCAAATAGGATCCATGTCCACATACTGATCTAGTGAGAAAAGCACACCTTATGCCACTGTCACTGACTGACATTTAAACATTTGCTTCCAATGAGCTACTGTACATTACTACAGAGGCACACTGCATCCATCTAGGGGAAACTAATTATCCTACAAAATACTGTTCCTCCTCCGACTAAGATGATGACATCATAATTATGAGACCAATTTTATTACTAGGGGAAAGTGTCTTTGAAAATAAGTTAAAAGTAGAATAAGCTTTTGTTTACCAGCAGTCAAGGACACGTGAGAATTTTTTTTTCTCCAGGACTTGCAGACACTGTACAATCACTTCAACAGTTTTTTTTTACTGGTTATATAAATAACCATCGAGCAGAGTCAGAAAGGTTTCAAGACAGAACCAATAAGCAGGAAGCTGTGGTGTTTTGAGGCGGAGGGCACAAGATGGATTTTTTTTTAACTCTGTGGTAAGACATGGCGGAGTTCACTGGCAGGATTTTACCTTTAAATAAAAGCAGTTAAACATAGAATTCTTGGTTATTTGAATTTTAATATTGTAGCAAGGTCCAAATATACTGACAGAGAGCGTGTGTGTGAGAGAGAGTTGGTTTGTTCAGGGTCGGCAGCGCTGGATGAATCGTGGGTACAGGCAGACGTCTCTGATGTGATGTCTGTTGAGCAGCCAGGTGAGGAAACGCTCCAGACCCAGACCGTAACCTCCATGAGGACATGTGCCATACTTCCTCTGTAACACACACACACACACACACACACACGTCTATTAGTGAACATGCACACATTTATTTTGGTTTCTCAGTCAAAGGTCGGAAAGGGTACAAAAGTAATAAGCGAGCCGTGCCGCACCTATTTGTGTGAGACTTTCGTTGGGGTCCCAAACTTTCCCAAAAGGGTGGAGCTAAAGACTGCAGTCCATTGATTGGTCGACAGAATCATCAATTTCGTGCTAGAGATTAACCGCGGTGTGTAATCACCTTGGCATTGGTGAATCACTTGGTGTTTAGTGAAAAATGTCGCCGCTTTGTTTATTGCGTGGTACAGTTACATAGCTGCAGCAGCAAGCGCCATTCAACAGCTCTGACCAATAGAATGCACTCTGACTGCGGCTATCGCTGTCGGCAGTGAAAACAAGCCATCAAGGGTGAGCGTGCCCTGTCAAACTGTGCCGACATTAAGTAAAGAAACAATTGATTC
Source organism: Hyperoplus immaculatus (assembly GCA_949357725.1). Classification (NCBI taxonomy): domain Eukaryota; kingdom Metazoa; phylum Chordata; class Actinopteri; order Uranoscopiformes; family Ammodytidae; genus Hyperoplus; species Hyperoplus immaculatus. Next base: position 5,980,756 of record OX442365.1, on the reverse strand, counting down.
CAGCTCTCATACTGAGGCAGGACATATTGTGTGTGATCCCTCCTAACAAAGAGAGAAGCAGCCCTCAGTATTGTATTACCTGGTCAGTGTACCAGTAGTAAGGGGTGGGGTCGATTCCCTCCCTCTTGTACCCCTCCAGCAGCTCCTCTGCGTCCCAGATACGCATGGAGCCTCCAACGATCTCACCAACGTTTGGCATCAACACATCCACCTGCAATACACCAGAAGATGTCAAAAATAAGACCTTTTGGTAAGTGTCACACACCACCCTGATACACCTCCAGGGTTTCTTTGTTTAAAATGAAACTAGATTGAAGTTTGCCTCCGTTGGTTCGTACCGACTCAGTGAGGCGCCTGTCTTCGGGGCAGCGCTGCATGTAGAAGGATTTGATCTCTGCTGGGAAGCGGCACAGCAGGATGGTCTCATTGATGGCGTCTGTCATCAGCCTCTCTGGAGCCTCGGGGATGTCCTGCCAGACACACACGCAAACAAAAGAAAAAGGTCATGATATTAAAAAAACAAGCTTTTAAAAAGGAATTTTTAGTTTAAATTTCCTCCAACCATTCCTGCGTTCCAATCCCCATAATTCCCTACTATTTAGTATGCCAGAGAAAGATTTAGGATGTCACAATACATGCAGGTCAATTGTAGTATGCTGAAAATACATAAATGCCCCACTAACTCCAATAGCATTTTGCAGTATTCGGCTTTATTCTTGACATTTCTCGACATAATGAAAAAAAAAAAAAAAATTCCTTATCTGATTTTTTTTCTCTCTCCTGTGGCCCTAACACTCTTCTGTACTTTAGTAAAAAGTAAGAGTATGTGATTTGGAACGCAGGGTAAGTTTCATGGAAAAAAAAACCCACACTGAGGACAGTTTTCTGTGCTTATGTTTCTAACATACTGGAGCTCTAGCTGATAGTAAAGACAGCAGTGCCCCCAACAGGTCAGTGTGGAAACTGCAGGTGAGCTGAGACTTAATACTGAGTGGATGTGACCAGACAATCCACATACTTGACCAGCCTTTTAACTTCCTGATATACTGAAGGATTACACATACATTGCTTGATTAATTAAAAGGGGCACTCCACCACTTTTAATATGTCAAGTTTGTTTGAGAGTACAACAAAAAGCACTCGTAACATAAAGTGCAATTTCATAGATGTTTACAAGTCAGACCAATGAAAAGATGCAATCCAGTTGCATTATGGGAAATGTGGGAGCCATGCACTTTTTTATTTTTTATTCCAGATTGTTTCTTGCACCAAGTCCCAACTTCATGGAAGCATATACATAGGCCCTGTTTAATTCCTTTTTAAAACTTTCTCTATATGAAATAGGAACTTTCGTTAATGTAAGGTTTTGTTCTTGTAACATCTTCTTATTGTTACACTTCATTGTATTTAATTGGATCATTTAATTGCATTACTCTTACTTTTGAAATCCTCTTTTTTGATCTGATTGTCTCCAACTGAACCTGTACCAAAAGATTTCTGACCCTAACACCATACTCCAACAAGGAGATTGTGGGCTACTGAGTTTTTGGACAGTCACTCATTTGGATAAGTTGCCTGTGCTTATATATTCTGATTGGGGGGTGTGTGTGTGTGTGTGTGTGTGTGTGTGTGTGTGTGTGTGTGTGTGTGTGTGTGTGTGTGTGTGTGTGTGTGTGTGTGTGTGTGTGTGGTGTTCACTGGTCACCTCTCCAAACTCGTAGAAGGACCCGTCCTCTTTCTTGATGTCGTGCTCTCTGAGCCACTCGATGGCGTCGGTGTAGTTCATCCTCTTGAAGGGCCTCTTAGGGGGTTTGAAGTTCTGCAATAAACACACACCATTGAAACACATCAATAATTCTATCTAATGACTATGAAATGTAAAGGGCTATAGAGTAGGGTCAAGTAGATGTAGAGTAAATATGATTTAGGCAATTATGCTAATAGGCTAACACTATGAAAAGAAAGGTGTCGTACAGGGTTGATGTCGTAGAGCAGCTCTGCAGCGGGGGACTTGAGCACTCTGTCCACCACGTCACACACCAGATCCTCCAGTCTGGTCAGCAGGTCCTCAAAGGATATGAAGGGACACTCAGCCTCGATGTGAGTGTACCTGGACACACAGGGAATCAATCATACATGATGCTAGCCTATAGCAGATCATTTTTACTTCACACACACCCAAGAGTTTAGGATATTGTATTGTATTGTATATTCATTAGGACACATAAACAGACTTTTATTTGTTATGTTGTGGAATAATACAAAAAAAAATTCAAATGGAAAAAAAAAAGTGAGAAAATGACATGCTTGTGTTTTCAGGTCATATTTGTCCACAGTGAAAAACGTTGACCTCGCCCCACTCATTTCTTTGTGTAGTATGCGAGTTCAAACATGTCAGACAAATATGTTAACGGTCTCCCCCTGGGTTACCTACAACATAGCTGACCTGACTGACAACTCATCTATGTTGACCAGACAGAGCACATTGCATGCTGGGAAGGAACTAGTCAAGGCTGGAGTGAGAGACGGTCGCTGTCACCAGTGACACTGATGGAAGTAAGTGTGGTAGGATTTCATAAATGTTTTAAGAAATGATGAGTCACTATGGATGAAAACCAGAATCATTCAGTCTTCTTTCCTCTCAATGTTCTTCAGTTTCTACACATGGCCAGGCTAGTTTAACTGGAGTGTTAATGTGTTGGAGGGGCACACTCACTCTGCCAGGTGTCTGCGTGTGCGGGACTGCTCTGCCCGGTAGGACTGGGCGATGCAGAAGGAGTCCCCCAGGGCGGGGATGACTGTCTCCAGGTAGAGCTGGGAGGACTGAGTCAGGTACGCCTCCTCTCCAAAGTAGTTGAAGTTAAAGAGCGTGGAGCCACCCTCCACCTGAGTCTGCACCATGGTGGGAGGGAAGATCTACACCCAGGGAACAAAGCACAAAGAACTAAAGTTAAAAGAGTCGGTGACTCTGAGCTCACTGGGCTGACTTTGACCAATCTTTGACCAACACTCACATAGCAGTTTTCTCATTTTGAGTCGGCTAATGTCAGATTCAAAATGTCAGATACACTGATAAAAAAAAGGTTGACCATATCAGGTCTAGATAATATTTTTTTCAGGCCATAGAAAAACCCATTATATATATATTTTTTTACATGAGGCCATATAATAACCCATTATATGTAGACAAGCTAAAGTGAGACGCCCTCCACCTGAAGGTTTTGCACTGCGCTCTTTGTCAGTAACAAAGAGATATAGAGATAGGGTGATTCATCGGGCTGATTCTAGGCATCGGCCGATGACTGCACTCAAGAGGCCAAATAAAAAAAGTAGTGGTCTGCAAATACTGCAGGCAGCTTAGCGCTTTTAAAATGTACCTACATTTTCTTTTGCTATTTCAATAATCACAGACGGCTGGACAGAAACCCTGAAGTCCCTTTATGGCAATATTTTACGGAGCCAACACCAGGAAAGGCCAAGTGCAATAGACAATGCAGTTTTTTGTCGATGTGTCTGGAGTTTTTTTGAATACTTGTTCATTTAAGTTCAATTTTGTTTGTCATTTGTTATATTATTATTAGGGCTGTCAAATTAACGCGTTAATTTCGATTAATTAATCACAGAAAAATTAACGCGATTAAAAAAATTAACGCAGATTAAGCACTTCTATATTGCCCTTTGACCCGGTGCAAAAGAGGTGAGACGATAGCGAAGCTGCACCTGTAGCTTGCGGACACGGCCCGCACGGGATTAAAGAGTAAAGAAAGAAGCAGGGGAAAGAGGCCAAGGGCTTTATGGATGTGTTATGGGCTGCTCCGGGCAAATAAGCATGAAGGTAGGAATACGTCTTTTATTATTCTCCGCAGTGTCTGTGCATTATTGATTTAGTGGGTGCCTAATTAACAATGTAGGTTCAAAACAATATCTCTCAATCTTCCTCCGTGTCTCTGTTTGCTAGCTTTGCTAGTCGTCTCCCACAAACGGACACCCGCCCCCTCTCACTCTTCCTAGCTGGTATATGCCTGTCTTTTTTCCTCCTTTGTGTGTGTGTGTGTGTGTCTCAATATTTTTGGCTATGAGTAGGACGGTGAATGAGTCGGCATAGGCTATGCACACCGCACCTGTGGCAGTGCAGCGCTGTCTGGAAGATAGACAGTCGTCATTTAGCAAGAAGCAGAAGTTACGAGAGACGGGGGGGGGAGGGAGGGAGAGAGAGTAGCCTATACAGTTGTTTATAAACAGGCATACAAGTGTCATATAAGTATGTGATTAATTTAGATTAATCAATCACAGAGCCTGTAATTAATTATTTTAATCGCTTGACAGCCCTAATTATTATTATTTAATAATAATGTTAATAAATTTGATCAAATGCAACAACAACAAAGTACAAAAAACAAACAAAAGTGATATCGAAATTATATATTGGATATTATCCGACCTGCTCTCTGAATATCAGCCATTGAAAAACTCACATCGGTCGACCACTAAAGAGACATAAGTAGAAATGGATGTGTTGTGTGATTTGAGTGGCTGTGTGTGTCACCTCGTGGTAGCCGTGGCTGAAGAAGTGGTCCCTGAAGCACTGTGTGACGGTGGAGCGCACCCGCAGGACCTTGGAGACGTTCTCTCCTCTGATCAGCATGTGTCTGTTGTTGAGCTGCACGTCCACGTCAGACTCCTCGTTCAGCAGGTTGTCTGCGCCGCCTGCCGGGGCCAAGCCAATCAGCTCCCAGAAGTCACAGTGCAGCTCGTGGCCTCCAGGAGCCTGGGGAAAGGGAGGGAGAGGGAGAGAGAGTGAGGGAGAGAGGGAGGGAGGGAAGGAGGGAGAGTGGGAGAGAAAGCAGAAGATACTGAGGAACTACTTCGTGATTTTAGACCAGAACCAATCCTGCCGTAGTACAGGGTACTACCCCCTTGGATATCCAAGTTCAATGCCCTTCCTACACTCAACAAAAATATAAACGCAACACTTTTGTTTTTGCTCCCATTTTTCACGAGATGGACTTAAAGATCTAAAATTCATTCCAGATACACAATTGTACCATTTCTCTCAAACATTGTTCACAAATCTGTCTAAATGTGTGATAGTGAGCACTTCTGCTTTGCTGAGATAATCCATCCCACCTCACAGGTGTGTCACATCAAGATGCTGATCTGACATCATGATTAGTGCACAGGTGTGCCTTAGACTGTCCACACTAAAAGGCCACTCTGAAATGTGCATTTTTTTGCTTTATTGGGGGTCTGGGGACTCAGAACCAGTCAGTATCTGGTGTGACCACCATTTGCCTCATGCAGTGCAACACATCTTCTTCGCATAGAGTTTATCAGATTGTCAATTGTGGCCTGTGGAATGTTGGTCCACTCCTCTTCAATGGCTGTGCGAAGTTGCTGGAGACGGCTTATGGTGGAGAAATGAACATTCAATGCACAAGCAACAGATCTGGTTGACATTCCTGCTGTCAGCATGCCAATTGCACGCTCCCTCAATGCTTGTGGCATCTGTGGCATTTTGCTGTGAGACAAAACTGCACATTTCAGGGTGGCCTTTTATTGTGGACAGTCTAAGGCACACCTGTGCACTAATCATGATGTCAGATGAGCATCTTGATGTGGCACACCTGTGAGGTGGGATGGATTATCTCAGCAAAGCAGAAGTGCTCACTATCACACATATAGACAGATTTGTGAACAATGTTTGAGAGAAATGGTACAATTGTGTATCTGGAATGAATTTTAGATCTTTAAGTCCATCTCATGAAAAATGGGAGCAAAAACAAAAGTGTTGCGTTTATATTTTTGTTGAGTGTATATTACTGGGTTTCTAGGCAGCATGTTACACGAGACCATGTGCAGGCCAAGGACTTCATTAAATGAGAAAGCATTACACATGGAGGTGCATCCCTGTATTATGGATTAAGAATTGTTAAGAAATGATGTTGCATGTCAGACTAAAACTGTAAGTACAACAAGTCTTACAAATTCAGTTCACCAAATTGCTGCATTAACAACCTAGGCACGTCAGACAGTGCATGTGTGTGTGTTTTGTGTGTGCGAGTGTGCATGTGTGCGTGTTGGGTGTTGTGCAGCAGGGGTGTTTACCTGTTTCCCCTCAGGCACTGGAGTGACTGTGCCGTACAGAGCCACAGTACTCTCTGTGGACAACATTAAACCATTGTAGCATTGGCACTGGAGACAAAAAACAAGGAAACAAGTCAGTGTCAGTTAGCATCAGAGGAAATATACAGTTAACATGTAGCTTTGTAATCAAATTCAACATTTTACCCAGAAAAGTTGAATCGATCAGGTGTTTTGCTATACTACACAAATGATAAGTAAAGTTAATAGGTTGTACCAGTTTATCAGACAGGACACACTGGAGGAAGCCGGTTCCATCTCTCAGCACGATGAACATCAGGTTCTTCCCTGTGGGGGAAAAAAATGATTAAAAATACAGCTGGGGAAAATAATAAATGAAAACTTTCAAACTTTCTCTCCACCAGTAAAAAATACAATTATTTTAAAGAGGACCTATTATGCTACTTTTCTGGTCTTAATTTCTTGTTTTACACTGCTATAGAGCAACCTGACACGAATCACATCACAAAAAACTATGTAGATTTTCGGGAAGCTCTTTCTCTTATTTTGGCGATCCAGCACATCCTGTCAACACTTGAGTGTGTGTGCTTCGGCTCCCTCCGCCTGTGCTTCGGCCATCTCCGCTCCCCTCTCCCCCCTCCTGCAAACCCCACTCCGTTGTGATTGGTTACCTTCCTTCCGGAACACTTTCAGTGGCGGGAAGCGCGAGCATGGACCTATAAGGGCGCGAGGCAGACGCGAGGCAGACGCGAACAGGGAAGTGACAGCATTACTATACATGGAAACATCCGCGTAGAGACGTCACAAAGTTTTATGCGACGTCACAAATTATGAAAGGGTAGACCGCTTTGAACACGTGACTTCTCGACTGGCTAGAATAGTGTTTAGTGCTCTGCACAGACACCCCAGACGGTCAGCAGGGAATATGTCGAAATGCATGTAAGTCATTATTTGATAATTTAGTATGGTTAAGCATGACTATGAATCATCATAACAACGTTTATAGGTCATAAAAGTCAAAAAGCATCATAGGTCCTCTTTAATGAAAGTGTTGCCTTTTCTGCTCTGAAGACAAAGACAGACACAAATATAAACCATCTTCAGACTCTGCAAATTGAATTATTTAAAAGAAATTGTCAGATTTTTTTAACAGAATAAAGTAAAACACGTGGCTTTGGATGAATTTTTATTGTCATGTGTCAGTCTCCTCACCCTGTCTCCTGAGGCGATGGACCCATCCAAACACTTTGACTCTTTTGCCTCTCTTGGTCTCCAGAAGATGGATTTTAGCCTGAAAAACACAGTCAGCACTCAGCTTTAGAACAACAACTGTCAAATACTAACCCTACTTTAAGTTGAAATTAAATATAAAGTCAGATTTCTTATTTTTACATGCACCAGATTCAGATATCAAAATATATAAAATACATTTTATATACAGTATCTCACAAAAGTGAGTACACCCCTCACATTTCTTCACATTTTTCTTTATATCTTTCCATGGGACAACACTGAATAAATGACACTTTAATACAATGTAAAGTAGTCAGTGTACAGCTTGTATAACAGTGAAAATTTACTGTCCCCTCAAAATAACTCGACACACAACCATTAATGTCTAAACTGCTGGCAACAAAAGTGAGTACACCCCTTAGAAAAAATTTACAAATTGGGCCCAAAGTGTAAATATTTTGTGTGGCCACCATTATTTTCCAGCACTGCCTTAACCTTCTTGGGCATGTAGTTCACTAGAGCTTCACAGGTTGCAACTGGAACCCTCTTCCACCCATTTATGACAGCATCACAGAGCTGGTGGATATTAAAGACCTTGCGTTCCTCCACCTTCCATTTGAGGATGCCCCAAAGATGCTCAATAGGGTTTAGGTCTGGAGACATGCTTGGCCAGGCCATAACCTTTACCCTCAGCTTTTTTAGCAAGCCACTGGTCGTCTTGGAGGTGTGTTTGGGGTCGTTATCATGTTGCAATACCACCCTGCGGCCCAGTTTACGAAGGTTGAGTGCACATGGTCAGCGTCGTACACAGAGGTTGGCTTTGGAAAATAGACGTATGAGTGCTGCCAGCATTGCTGAAGGGCTTGAAGGGGTGGGGGGTCAACCTGTCAGTGCTCAGACCATACGCCGCACTCTGCATCATACTGGTCTGCATGGTTGTCATCCCAGAAGGAAGCCTATTCTAAAGATGATGCACAAGAAACCCCACAAAAAGTTTGCTGAAGACAAACAGACTACGGACATGGATTACTGCAACCATGTCCTGTGGTCTGATGAGACCAAAATACATTTATTTGGTTCAGATGGTGTTAAGAGTGTGGAGCGGCAACCAGGTGAGGAGTACAAAGACAAGTGTGTCTTGCCTAGAGTCAAGCATGGTGGTTGGAGTGTCATGGTCTGGGGCTGCATGAGTGCTGCCAGCACTGGGGATCTACAGTTCATTGAATTCTAACATGTACTGTGACATACTGAAGCAGAGCATGATCCCCTCCCTTCACAAACTGGGCCGCAGGGCAGTACTGCAACATGATAACGACCCCAAACACCCCTCCGAACGACCACTGGCTTGTTAAAGAAGCTGAGGGTAAAGGTTATGGACTGGCCAAGCATGTCTCCAGTCTTAAACCCTATTGAGCATCTTTGGGGCATCCTAAAACGGGAGATGGAGGAGCGCAAGGACTCTAATATCCACCAGCTCCTTGATGTCGTCATGAATGGGTAGAAGAGGGTTCCAGTTGCAACCTGTGAAGCTCTAGTGAACTACATGCCCAAGAGGGTTAAGGCAGTGCTAGAAAATAATGATGGCAAAACAAAATATTGACACTTTGGGCCCAATTTGGACATTTTTTCTTAGGGGTGTACTCACTTTTGTTGCCAGCAGTTTAGACATTAATGGCTGTGTGTCGAGTTATTTTGAGGGGACAGTAAATTTACACTGTTATACAAGCTGTACACTGACTACTTGACATTGTATCAAAGTGTCATTTATTCAGTGTTGTCGCATGGAAAGATATAATGAAATATTTGAAGAAATGTTAGGGGTGTACTCACTTTTGTGAGATACTGTATATATTCTATAAAATATTGAATATATTTTGATGTGAATTTTAATTAAAATTTTACATATATTTGCTAAGCATCTCAAATGTTAATGTTGGTGCTGTCAATATAAGTAAGCCCATCCTTGAGAACATGAGTTAATATTAATTTACTGTGTATGCACCAAGGTCTAAATATGACAAATACAAACTCAGCTACATTATATAGTGAGTATAGTGTAATGTAGTATTACATTTTAACCTGCCAAAAAAAGTGTTATTACAAAAATCCTACAATGAAATACAGCATTCAATAGAGTACATTAAGAGCGTTGTGATAGTAGAAAGAATATGCATTGTGACAGACTGACCGTTTCAGCCTCAGGCAGGCTGGGGTCTTTCTCTACTACGATCTTCTTGGCGTCTTCCAGGTTCTTCTCTCTCCTCTCGGTGTCCTCTGCCTGTAACAACAAGCATGGGGTCAAACATTTAACACAAGGCTACATGTGCTTCTTTTAAATCAATTCGTTAGACTCATAGCATAATTGCCTAAATCATATTTACTCTACTCTACTTTTACTCTACATCTACTCTATTCTACATCTACTTTTCGTTAGCCTAATAGCATAATTGCCTAAGTCATATTTTAATGGTTATAGAGTAGATGTAGAGTAAAAGTAGAGTAGAGTAAATAAGATTTAGGCAATTATGCTATGAGGCTAACGAATTACAGCACAACTAAACAACACAATGTTAAACCTCACAGAGAGGACACACCTCCTTCTTGTCTTTGGCGTCACACTTCATCTGCTCCCGGTTGAAGGCCTTCTTGGCGTTCTTCATCTGCGTCTTAGAGATCACCGCCCAACGCTGAGGAGAAAAAAACACAAATAAAGGGACTAAAAGAATCCATTGTTTTGCTTGTGAAATAGCTAAATGGTTCAGTGTCTTCGCAAGCATGGATAGTAGATGTCTAATCCAGATGATCTATTGGAATGAATCCAAGTCAAATCAATAAAGAAAAAGGGGTTAAAGGTGAAATCAGCGATTTTGGAGAATGTTTGTTGTCAAAATCACTTTGTCAAAATCAGTGAATATATCCTCACCATTCGCTTCCTTTCAGTACTGTGTGTGTGTGTGTGCTGTTGTTTACGTACCCTTTGTTTACAGAGCCTAAGCTGTGAATTAACACCAGATCTTCTTTCAGTTCACACACACAGTTTGCACCAGTAGCTAGATCGTGAGGAGTTATTCACTTATTTTGCCAATAAGGGATTTTGACAACAAGCGTTCTCCAGAATCGCTGACTCTGCCTTTAAAGAAGGGAATTTTTCTTTTTCCTCTTTTAAAAACAAGGCTGAGAAATGTCCTGTACATGTAGTAGCTATGACATCACTGCAGCGTAAATGAAGAGAACCAACCTCTCCCTCTTTCTGTGATTCTACGTAGATGGTGGGGAACGGTTCCTGGCCGGCGGACATCAGAGCCTGTTGGTACATTGACACAATGAGATACTGACACAGCAGGGGTCAACCACACATCAATAATACCCCCGCTACTATTATTCCAACTACAATACATCCTGTGGCATGAAGCACTTTACATTTGAACACAAGCCTAGATACAATTCAAGCTTAAAAAAAAAAAAAAAAAAAAAAAAAAAAAAACGGGTGTATTTGAAGTGACATGAGCGTTTACCTTGAGAGGAGTTTTGAATGGCTTCTGCTCCGAGCCGTCTCCATCCTGGTCGCTGCCACATTTGTCCGACACGTACAGCTCACCTGAGACACAGAGGCAGAGTGAGAAGAAGCACCATTTATAAAGAGAATGCCTTTAGGGAGCCGGGGATTTTTTTTTTTTAGCATTCACTCCTTTGTGACATTTTCTGTGTGACAGCTGTTTTTGGAAAAATATTAAGCCCTTAAATACATATTCGGTAGGAACGGTTGAGTTTGGGGCCGGGTAGATTTTGTACGGTTGATTTTTCAGAAAGTAATGAAAGAATAGCCAATTCATTTTTTGGTTTTTGCCTTTTCATGTTTTGGCAATCACAAAAATATAGTATTTTATTTCTTATTAACGTCCTCCTCACCCTTCAATTAAAATGCATACTATTAACAAGATAATCCATCCACATGTCATGTGAAGGAGTGAAAGTAAGTACGTACTAGTTTTGCAAATGTAATCAGACGTTGCACTTTATCATGAATTGTATGAGCTTGCCTCCACTCTCCACCAAAAAACTACTGCTCTATTTCACACTGAAATATAGACCGTAACCACGGTGACTGCACTGCAACTGTGAGAGAATTTTTATTCTTTAAGCTAGTTAATATTGATATGGAAGATTAATATTACACTTACTGCCTGTCTGTCTCATGTGTCTGTCTCTCAGACAATAGTTCAGCTGTTAGAAGAGACTTTGACTTCAGTCTCAACTCTAGGCTCTAATAGACAAACAGCTCCAGACAAAATAAGGTGAAGAGAAAGGCACCTGGTACCAGGATTTAAATGCCAAAAATTAAGAACTTTAATCAGAATACTGCATCATTAGGTTGTTATGCTTCACTGTGCTCAGCTCAGACCCAACACATTGGTACCTTAGGCGTTCAAGCCTGGTTTACACATCATATATTTTGTACATATCACTGCATAAGTCATCCCAGTCTCCTGATATCTCCTTCCACTTGAGCTCTGACCTTCCACCACGACAACAGTCTCCTAATGAGTAATGATGACCCAAGGCAAAATAGAAGTCACCTAACTACAGCTCTTAAGATACATATGTAATCCCAAGGTCACTAAACATCACAAATTGAATAAAAGACAGTAAAAGTTCAAAATGGCCTAGTCACTTCCTTCCAATCTATACGTCTAGTGCTGAGGTGGGATCAACTCTGCATTAGCAATCAGGCATTGTGTCTATTGTAGGGGTAAGTTACCCTTCGCATCATTTATCAACCCAGTTTTTCAGGGATAGACCAAGTCCTGAAACACACCAATATATGTAGGCAGGCAGCTGCACCACATACTTTGTCTCTTAGCCATAGAACGTATCCTTTGTCAAACATCTTTCTAATGGAGCAGCCCTATATAGTATGACCACCGATATTTGCAGTACAATTCGCATTAGCTACGTTTCCTTTCCGCTTGGTACACACAGACATTAGAATAGATAGAAGGTGTCACTAGAATAGCAGTATTAACCTATATATATAGGCTATTCTCTAGGTGGGATCCACACCGTGCTGACCCTGCATATTTGGCTGCTACAACGAAACGGAAAGCACATCCGCTCATGAATTGCACATGAATTACAAATGTGTGTAAAAGCACGAGCCTGTGGATTATTACATGTTATGATAAAACGTGCGTCAACTCAATGACAGAAGAACAAAGCGAGGTGGATATCACAGAGCAGGTTAGCTGACTGACTGACGCTTCCCCCTTAGCTGCAGCACTGCAGAATGACAGCTGTCACGGCTCAACGCTAGCCTACACTTCCCTTCGCCCGGCTCACAGTTTAATATCTTGGAATATCTGTTATTTATTCGGCAGCAGTGTATGTGTAAGTCTGGTCCCGTATGTATGAATACCGGCGAGCCAGAGACCGACAGTAGTCAGAAACCGGCGTTAGCTAGCATGCTAACCGCTAGCATCACTGCAACTGATGCAATACACAAGACACACATGTCTGGGGGGGTAGCCAACAAGCGGGCTAGCTTTGGTTTGAGGCAAATGTATTCCTTACCAACTGAGACCTGTTCCACACCTTTTGTTATCTCCGTCGCCATGTCTGTCCGCCAAGGAGGGGGAAGGTTAATGTATTTTATTCCAAATGAAATGTAAATGAAGCCCCAGGAGCGACTGCCCGGTGGTGTGTATCTGCTCAGCCGCGGAAATGCAACTTTACATCAGCCCAGCCTCAGCTCAGCTCACAGCTCGCAGTGCTACACAGGAGGAGGCGGATCCTTTTCTCGAGCGTGGATACGTCACTTCCATAACATAATCTGATTGGTGGGGTCTATTGTCAGGTAGGTCAATCACTTTTATCAGTACATTGTTGGCATAAAATAATAAATAAATATCAAAGAAGGCCTACAACATATGGGGAATGACACACTACTGCAAATAGGCCTGAAAACGGACATTATGAAAATAGATCACCCAAAGAGATTGATTCAGAAAAATATTTTATTTGATTATTTTCCCTTTGTGATGAAGTCGAACTCCTCGAGGCTAATAGTGCCCATACAGTAGACCAGAAAAAGCTGGAAATATTGCAGCAACAATACACATACATCATACAAAATATGCAACAGGAGGGAAAGGATGGGTGAAGTGATGGCTGGTTCACTTGAAATCCACACACACATTTCTGGGGGAAAAAAGCAACATCTGATTGCAATAGCCTAATAAAAATTACTTCTAAAATCTATGAAGGGACCTTTTTTTTAACCATTATATAAATATCTGGTGAGATCTAGAATAGGTTATGCTAGTTCAGTGTGGTGTCCATAAAATCTAAAACACAAAAAGATTGAAAATGTCCAGTGAAGGGCTATTAAACTAATTCCAGGAAGGAAAGATATGTTATAGAGTCCTTGAGAAATTATGTTTTGCCCACTTGTTAACAGAAGGTACAGAGGAGACACAATTGAGGTTCATAAGCTTGTCCATGGAAATGATGAAAAGATTGAGCCTATGTTCCACTTTTGAAATAATAGTTATGATCTAAGAGGGAATTATTTAAAGGTGTAGCCTACCCCTAAAACTTGACACAACGAGAGAGAAAAAATTAATTCCAATTTGTGAGGTAAAAACATGGAACGAGCTTCTAGAAGATGTGTTGAGGGCCCCTTCAGTTAACACTTCTCGAGAATAGGTTTGACACATTTTGCTTATCAAGGGACGGCATGTACAACTATAAAGCTGCTGTGTAACGTATATCTATTTATCAAATGCATGTAAATTCATTTTACTGATGGGAACTATCAAACTGTGATTAACCATCACAGTTATGGGAACTATAAAATTGTTGTGATTTCAAAGTTATATATTAGTATTAGTAATTTATTGGATTATTTTAGTGTTTGAGTCTGGAAGAGAGTATTTCTACATCCTTTACCAGAAATTCAAATGGATTTCAATAATCATCATACAGTTCTTCTAATTCTTGTGATGTGGTGATTTTAGCAGAGGCTCCTTGTATATGCATTCCAAGTCCAGGACAGAGCGGCTGAGTGAATGTGGTGTGGACTCTGTGGAGGAGAGTCATGGTTTCAGAGACGCTGTAGAAGGACAGAATACCTGCCCTGTGATCCAGGTACACTCCTACTCTGGAGGACTGAGGACCAGAGATGGGAGTTCTGATGTTGTCATGTCTGAATTCATAACCACCATCGAAACATTGTAAGGCCCAAGACTTGTCACTGTTTCCAAAAACACTCTCTCTTCCTACTCTGCTGATACTCTTGTATGCGACTGCCACAAAGACTTCCCCCTTCCGCTCCACCTCCCAGTAACACTGTCCAACCAGATATTCTCTACACAAAACCTGAGACCAATCAGTAAATCTGTCAGGGTGAGGATACCTAACTATTACATTCGTATTGTATCCTGCCATTATGTTATTGTAAACATCGATAGTTGTGGGTGCTGTGTTTTGATCCAGTGTGACTTCACATGAATATTTGAGGAAATCATCTCTGGTCTTTGGCTCTGCCTGTGGCAGTGAAACCTCCACTTTAGTTGCTCCTAGTGACATCTCAGTCCATTCCTCCCCAAGAATGTCTTGTAGTCCCCTGGCCTCTGACACAGCTGCAGAAACGTCCTCAGTGTCCCTCGAAGGGCTGATATTGTTGCTGGGTGAGTCTGCTTCACCAAGACGTGTTAGCAAGGTGTAATTCTGTAGGAACTGGGTGTGGTCCTGTGTGTGTGACAGCTGATCCAGTTCAGCGTCTTTCCTCCTCAGATCAGTGATCTCCTGCTGAAGCACCTTCACATCTCTCTCCATGTCCTGGATTCTCTTCTGGATTCTTTGCCGACTCGCCCCGAGCTCTCTCTGCTTCTCAGTCCGTTCTGCTGCAGCTGAAACTGTGTCGTGGCCTTTGTGTTCATCCATGGAGCAGAGGTAACAGATAGACTGCTGATCAGTGCGGCAGAAAATCTTCATCACCTCGTTATGACGAGAGCAGATGTTCTCCTGGAGCTTCTTGGAGGGCTCCACCAGCTTGTGTTTGTCAAAGGCAGCAGATTCATAGTGAGGCTGGAGGTGCTGCTCACAGTAAGAGACCAGACACTGCAGACAGGACTTGGTGGCTTTCAGCTTTCTCCCAGTGCAGACATCACAGGCCACATCTCCAGGTTCAGCATAGCAGCAGTGATCAGCTGGAGCAGCTTGGAGTCCAGTCTTCTTCAGCTCCTCCACTAAATCTGCCAACATGGTGTTTCTCACCAGGACAGGCCTCGGTCTGAAGGCCTGTCTGCACTGAGGACAGCTGTAAATTCTCTTCTGTTCCTCTTCATCCCAGTGGCTTTTAATACAGCTCATACAGTAGCTGTGTCCACAGGAAATAGTCACTGGATCCTTCAGTAGATCCAGACAGATTGAACAGCAGAGTTTTTCCTGGTCCATCTGAATTCCTTGCTGCGCCATTTCACCAGACAGCGAACGTCAAGTTTCATTTCCTGATAAATGCTCGTTCTCTCCCAACCCATAAACTCAGTCAATTTGCACAACGTGCCGTATACTCTTGTTGATCTCCAATGAATAGGGCGTGTGTGCTCTTACGTAGGTTACACCCATGTGTACACCTGTAGATCAGTGGAAAGGGGCGGAAGGTAAGAATCACGTGGGCTTGGGGGGACGGCCTTGAGAAGAGGTGAGAGGGGAGGGGTTATGACGCAATCAGCTTGTGGTGCAGCAGACACTATTTATGTTCTAAATAATCCTGGTTCAAAGCAATCTCCACTCACCCAAGTCATATCAACTGTGAACAGCATTTCATGTGGAAAATTCTACAGTAACATCATGACATATTTTGAGTTGATAACAGTCCTCTAGCAGTGTATCTGTTGATGCACAAGACAGCCATATTACTGGATGTGGCTCAGAACAGGCAAATGAAGGTGACTGTGCCGACGATAGTTCTGGTGAGGAAGAGGAACAAGGAATTAAGGGGATTGCCGTTTCCCCTCTAAGGATACACATGAATACTGTTAACGTGGGTTATGTAGAACTATTGATTTAGTAGGGACGTACTGTGCTGTCCATAACATATAACTGGTTAGTCCGTCAATCCAAGCAGACCACATCCTTTAAGAATAACCTCATATTACAACAGGTGTGACCATGCCACAGAAAGTTTCTATCAATCTGTATCAGCCGTGCAAGCCCACATAGACCTGAGCAGAGGTCCAATCACTTTCAGTATTAAGACTGAACAGTAGTATGTAGTGAATGACAATGTGTGTAGACTAAAGTACTGATTCAGTGTTCAGAATGAGTTGTACTCAGTATAGAGCAACTGAACTGTCAAATGCTTGAGGCTCAGGTCATTGGTGTTGCAGCAGCAGCACCTGCTGTTAGAACTGAGAAACTACAGTTGAAGTTTAATTAACCTCTATCCGTTTTAAATTAAATATCAGACATCCCTTCATATTCGACAGTTTGTTGATGTTAATGACAATGTTAAATATGTATGAATTGCAAATTTGTAAGTTGCCCTTCATGACAGGGGGACATTTTAATGTATATTAGACGTGCTTGATTGTAGAGACAGAGGATAACATAGAAAGTGTCTGTTTGGCTTGGTGTTATAATTGTGTGTGAAATGGCCTTAAGTCGGTCAAAATTTCGAGCAGGACCTAAAGCCCCATTTAATAGAAATGCTCAATGACCTCTATCAGCCATGCTATCAGCACATGTTGGCATGAAATACATAAATAGATAAATACAAAATAAACACAACGTACACACAATATTACATAAAACTGCACATAGAAAACAAATTATGAAAAAGGATCACCCAAAATGATTGATTCAGACATCATTTTTATTTTGTTCCCCCTTTGTGATGAAGTTGTAAACACCTCAAGGCTTTAGTGTCCATACAATAGAACAGAAGAAACTGGAAATATTACAGTAATAATACAAACATATATCATACAAAGTAACAATGCCGACAAAGGACAGTATAAAAAAAGCACAACACATATGTTACAAAAACTAAATTCCGGAAGCTTATATGCCGATTGATGATTTATTATGATTGAAAGGAATCATATAAAAAAAGAAACAATAATAGCCTAATACAATTTCTCCTTTAACCAATCCCGTCCCCCAAAAGAGAAAAATATCAGAAACGTACACATTTTTAAAACAAAAATAATTAATAAATGTAATATTAATTTATCATTATCCCATTCTTTTATTTTTCATGTTTTCTTTAATCATTTTGCTTTTTAGAATTATATATATTTATTCTTTTTACATTTGTAGAAACTGACAGTATACAAATTTGATTATAAGAATAATTGACAAAAACATTTTCAAAGGTGAAAATTCACGAGTCATCCCAAGCAGTGGTAACAACGGTCAGTGAAAAGACACAAAGGGCTTTGTACAGGACCTCCGAGTCGTGTTGACTTACTCAGTTGTGTCTTACTTCTGTGGGTTTCAACCCAATTCTTCTTTTGTGGTTAAAGCATTGCATATTTTAGCAGAGGCTCCATGTTTTTGCATTCCAAGTCCAGCATAGAGTGGCTGAGTGAATGTGGTGTGGACTCTGAGCAGCAGAGTCATGTTTTCAGAGACGCTGTAGAAGGACAGAATACCTGCCCTGTGATCCAGGTACACTCCTACTCTGGAGGACTGAGGACCAGAGATGGGAGTTCTGATGTTGTCATGTCTGAATTCATAACCACCATTGAAACATTGTAAGGCCCAAGAATCATCGTATCCAAAATCACTCTCTCTTCCTACTCTTCTGATACTCTTGTATGCGACTGCCACAAAGACTTCCCCCTTCCGCTCCACCTCCCAGTAACACTGTCCAATCAGACCTTCTCTACACAAAACCTGACACCAGTCAGTAAATCTGTCAGGGTGATCATTATAGGAAGGATTCTTAGGATCTAAATATTTGTGTTCTGCCATACTACGGCTGACGCTCAAACATTTGTGTGCTGTGTTTTGATCCAGTGTGACTTCAAACGAATATTTGAGGAAATCACCTCTGGTCTTTGGCTCTGCCTGTGGCAGTGAAACCTCCACTTTAGTTGTCCCTAGTGACATCTTGCTCCATTCCTCCCCAAGAATGTCTTGTAGTCCCCTGGCCTCTGACACAGCTGCAGACACGTCCTCAGTGTCCCTCGAAGGGCCGATATTGTTGCTGGCTGTAGAGTCACCAAGACGTGTTAGCAAGGTGTAATTCTGTAGGAACTGGGTGTGGTCCTGTGTGTGTGACAGCTGATCCAGTTCAGCATCTTTCCTCCTCAGATCAGTGATCTCCTGCTGAAGCACCTTCACATCTCTCTCCATGTCCTGGATTCTCTTCTGGATTCTTTGCCGACTCTCCCCGAGCTCTCTCTGCTTCTCAGTCCGTTCTGCTGCAGCCGGAACTGTGTCGTGGCCTTTGTGTTCATCCATGGAGCAGAGGTAACAGATAGACTGCTGATCAGAGCGGCAGAAAATCTTCATCACCTCGTTATGACGAGAGCAGATGTTCTCCTGGAGCTTCTTGGAGGGCTCCACCAGCTTGTGTCTGTCAAAGGCAGCAGATTCATAGTGAGGCTGGAGGTGTTGCTCACAGTAAGAGACCAGACACTGCAGACAGGACTTGGTGGCTTTCAGCTTTCTCCCAGTGCAGACATCACAGGCCACATCTCCAGGTTCAGCATAGCAGCAGTGATCAGCTGGAGCAGCTTGGAGTCCAGTCTTCTTCAGCTCCTCCACTAAATCTGCCAACATGGTGTTTCTCACCAGGACAGGCCTCGGTCTGAAGGCCTGTCTGCACTGAGGACAGCTGTACATTCTCTTCTGTTCCTCTTCATCCCAGTGGCTTTTAATACAGCTCATACAGTAGCTGTGTCCACAGGAAATAGTCACTGGATCCTTCAGTAGATCCAGACAGATTGAACAGCAGAGTTTTTCCTGGTCCATCTGAATTCCTTGCTGCGCCATTTCACCAGACAGCGAACGTCAAGTTTCATTTCCTGGTAAATGCTCGTTCCCTCCCAACCCATAAACTCAGTTAATGTACTTCCCGTGCAGTATACTTTTGCTGATCTCCAATGAATAGTAGTTGTGCTCTAACACTTCACAGCATGTAGGTTACACCCATGCATACACCTGTAGATCTGTGGAAGGGGCGGGAGGTAAGAATCACGGCGACCTGGGGGGACAGGCTTGACATCAGGAAGGGAGAAGAAGGGGAGGGGTTGGGACGATATCGGCTTGTGGTGCAGGAGACACTGTTCATGTTCCAAATAATCCTGATCAAACCAATCTCAACTCACCCAAATGATATCAAGTGTGAATAGTGGCTTTGCTGTTAGTTAAGATTCCTTTTTACAGTAAAAGCATGACATGTTTTGACTTGATTAGAGACATTATGTAGTACTTACTCCTGCAGTGTACAGCATTGTCATATACACTCACCGGCCACTTTATTAGGTACAGCGGTTCATTTTCTTGTTAACACATATAACTAATCAGCCAATCACATGTCAGCAACTCTATGCATTTAGGCATGTAGACCTGGACGGGACAACTTATTGAGGTTGAAACCGAGCAACAGAATGGGGAAGAAAGGGGTTTTAAGTGACTTTGAACATTGGCAATGTTGAGGGTGCCTGGAGAGCTGGTATGAGTATTTCAGAAACTGCTGATCTACTGGGATTTTCACTCTAAACCATCTCTAGGGTTTACAGAGAATGTTCCGGAAAAGAGAAAATATCTAGTGAGCGGCATTTGTGTGGATGTAAAATGCCTTGTTGAAGTGCATATATACTCAGTACTTGGTTTGGGCCCCTTAAGCATGAATTCCTGCTTCAATCCGGCGTGGCATGGATGCTATCAGCCTGTGGCACTGCTGAGGTGTTATGAAAGCCCAGGTTGCTTTGATAGAGGCCTTCAGCTCGTCTGTATCGTTGGGTCTGGTGTGTCATCTGCCTCTTGACATTACTCCATAGTTTCTCAATGGGGTTCAGGTCAGGAGAGTTGTATGGCCTATCCAGCACATTAATACCATGGCCAGTCAACCAGTTACTTGTGGTTTTGGCATTGTGGACAGGTGTCAAGTCTTGCTAGAAAAAGGAAATCCGCATCTCTATAAAATTTGTCAACAGATGGATGCATGCAGTGCTCTAAAATCTCCTGATAGATGGCTGTGTTGACTTTGGACTTGATAACACTGACATCATCACTGACTGTTGAAACTTGAGAGTGGTCTTCAAGGAACTTGAATGTTGTGCCCCTCCAATCTTCCTCTAGACTTTGGGACCTTGATATCCAAATGAAAAGCATGAAAAGCAACATTTCATTTGGATCAGTGATGATTTGAGGTATCATGTCATCTGCTGATGTTGGTCCTCAGTGTTATCACCACAGCCATCTACCAGAAGATTTTAGAGCACCTCATGCTTCTGTCTGTTGACAAGCTTTATGGAGATGACAATTTCCTTTTCCAGCAATACTTGACACCTGTCCAAAATGCCAGAAACCACTAGTAACTGATAGACTGACCATGGTATTACTGTACTTGAATCATAATGGCCAGACAACTCTTCTGACCTGAACTCCATAGATAATCTATGGAGTATTATCAAGAGGAAGATGAGACTCACCAGACCCAACAATACAGACGAGCTGAAGGCCACTATCAAAGCAAACTGGGCTTCATAACACGTCAGTTGTGCCACAGGCTGATCGTCACCATGCCATGCCGCATTAATGCAAAATTTCATGCAAAATAAGATCCAAGACCAAGTATATAGTAGATGAATGAAAATACTTATGAAAAGTGCGACATTTTTACATTATACATATTTGTTTTGATTTTGAGATGCTGGATTTTTGATTTTCATGAGCTGTATGCCGGAATTCAGAAAGGTTAAACAAAAAAATGTCTGAAATATATCACTATATGGAACTATGGAAAATATGGAACTTTCACTTTTTAAATTAAATTAGATATAAAAAAAGAGCTTTTGATATTCTAATAATATGAGTTGCACCTGTATGTGTGTATGTGGGAGGGTGAGGGGGGGGGGCATTTAACCATAAGCTATTGTAGGCTCCAATACGTTAAGGAATGATGGTTGATATGCTGGGTAGTAATTTCAATCCGTGCAGTCAGACTTAACCTCATATAACGGATTGATATTACTTTTTAATTTGGTATGAATAGTTCTTAGTGACTGCCCTAATAAACAATACATACACACGTGAACGGCCGTAGGCTCAATTATTTGTAACAATAGATTCCACCTACAGCTACAGTAGTTCCCACAGAAAGCCGACACCACGCACGTGCCTTTGAAAAAGGATTGTGTTTTATTTACAGGGATTTTCATCAGAATTAAAATACAAATGATTTAAAGACTGAGTCTCCACAGGTGGAGAATTCATTACAAGCTCGAAGAGGTCAGCTGAAGGCTGTATGTATATGTGTGTGTGTGTGTCTGTTAGATGTGTGTATTGTGTGGCAGCTTTGGCAGAGGGAAAAGTCCTTGGATGTATCTGCAGCTTCCTCTTCCTCCCCTTGGTTCTCCAGCTCAGTGACTCTCTCCTTTCTTTCCTACAACCTTTATGGCAAAAAAATGAAATGATCACCCATGAGTTCAACACGCACACACACAAACAACCTTGAAGATCGATGAACCCAGCAGGTTGCTGGGACTGCTCCTTACCCTCTTGAAGTCGCTCATGTTGGTGGCCTGTACCGGAGTGCCTATGAATGTCAAGTAGTTGATTTTTGTCGTCTCCTCGTCTCCTTGGTTGGACTTGATAAACAACTGGAGAGAAACAAAGACACATAAAGCATCAATAAACAAACTGAAGCGGTTTGGAACCACACGATGACCCTGCTGGCACCATGGCAACAGAGGAATGCAGACAGTCTGACTTCTTGTCTTTATTTAGGAGACAGTATGAGGTCAGTGGTGGAAGAAGTCTGCAAACCATTGACTTAAATCAAATTAAATTCAAAACCACTATATTAAATACTCATGAAGAGTAAATGTCTTGCATTCAAATTGTGCCTTTTCTTGGTCAAAATGAACTTCTGATAAACTCAATCTCAACAATCCATATTCTGCCTCCCACTCATTTGTGCTCATCTCTCTACCTGAAAACTGTATCCTAGCAGATCCTAACAGGTTAGAAAACCTCTAGAGAAAGGAGTCATTTCCTGAGTTTAGAAGTTGATAAACTGCTTTTATTCCTAGTCTTACCAGTAGGACTAAAAATGCCTCACTTCGAGCATTTTTGTCCAGTTGGAACACATTTTTGAGCTTGTAAACCACTTGATAAAACCGAGCGCAGTGTTGTATCAACTTGTTGATCCTTTACTTCATTTACACAAAGTCAAATGGTAATATGGTTATAAAGGTTAAACTCATACTCAAACAAAGTGTCATTTTTAAGAGGCAGCATGTCTGGCCCGTGGCTCCGTCTCTGCTGTAACGTGTTCCTTACCGTAACACTCTGTACGTTCTGAAACTTGACGTAGCGTAGAGGAATCAAACCGTCTTCTTTGTAGTCTTCCTCTGACAGCTCCAGAGCCTGCGTGGCTTCACTCCGCTCGGCGTCGTCAAAACTCATGGAGCGAGGGAGATTGATGAACACCTTCACCACCTTAGGGGCTTGGACTAAGACGCAGGGGAGGAGGAGGGGGAGGGGTGTAGCAAAAAGCAGGAGGGGGGGAAGGATGTTAGCTATCAGGAAATCTTCATGGCAGTACCTCCAGATAGAGAGATTCAAAAGAATGACTTATGTGTAGGACAGCATTAAACACAACTCACCAAAGTCTGAGGACTGTATCTTCATAGAGAACAGCTTCACAGGCTGGTTGAAGGCCATAGTTATCAGCAACTAGACAAAGAAAATTAAAATTAAAACCATCATCAAACACCATGGGGCTGAAATGTAAAGTTTGTGAGACGAAAGAGGAAATGTTCCTCCTGTGATGCGAGGCAGAGTGCAGGGAAAAGCCAATTACCCAGACGAAAGTATAAGGAATTTGGTATTTATCCGTCTGCCATCGTTTTTTTCTCAAATGCAATTAATCAGGTCAGAGCAGGTAACATTAAACTGAACTGTGCTAGCAGGACCAGTTTCCTCACAGTGGTAAAAAACTACCCCGTGGATAAGGGAGGGGTGAATGGGGCTTCATTTCATATCACTTTTAGGCCCACAGTCTATATACTTCAAACACATCTGTTTGTCCTTTATACAAAAGTATTTTTCTTTTCCTCATCATGTATTATAATAGACGTATAACACTATATGAAAAGAACGATGCCGTTTATTTTTTTGAAGTGTCAAGGTAGCACAGTTAGCTAAATTAGGTGCTAGAGAGTTGTGACAGTTCTCATTGCTGCTGGCAAAGTCCAAGAACCCCTTATTATTCATATTAATATATAGGACTAATAATAATTACAAATGACAAATGTGACCACCTTTGTCACTGTAAACCTTATATGTGCTGGGCAAGAACAGAAATAAAAAGACTGGTGTTGCAACAGTATCAGAG
The DNA here is from genome assembly GCA_949357725.1 of Hyperoplus immaculatus. Lineage (NCBI taxonomy): Eukaryota > Metazoa > Chordata > Actinopteri > Uranoscopiformes > Ammodytidae > Hyperoplus > Hyperoplus immaculatus. Next base: position 5,956,845 of record OX442365.1, on the reverse strand, counting down.
GGGGCGGGGCTTAGCGTACGTTCGAGGATGACAGAGGCAGTTCAATGAATTAAGAGCTGGTACCTGTTCGTCACAGTCAGACTCCAGGTAGGAGGAGTCTTTGATTAAGCAGCTATCGAAGCCACAGTCGTCGCTCTCGTTGAGGCACTCGCAGCCAGCTTTGTTGACGAAAGGCATGAGGTCCATCTGCAAACCAAGCAAACAGAACTAAATGAACATGTGGGCTCACATTCAGCGATAGGTTTTACATGAACACACTCCCTGAACAGAGAGGTGTCAGGAACACGCGGTCCACTCACGTATCCCTTTGGAATGTCTGAGTCCTCGTTGTTTCCCGGGTCGTTCTCTGTGTGCTGTTTGATCTTCTCTTCCAGACCGGCCGAGTCGGCGCCCTGATACTGGTCCACGCGAACCCGGTTCCTGAAGAACAAGAACGTTGGTGTGGCTGAGATGTTGTTGGCCGCCGCTGTCGCCTGAGAAACACAGGAATGGTTGAGTTGAATTAATCTTGCATCGTGGAAACCCTAACTGTCACTCATTGTTTCTCTTTTTTTTATTACCCTCTGTTTGGTGTCTATATTACATTTCTGTTTCAGCATGAAGATCATTCTTGACAGCAGGCCAATTGTTTAAATTTGAATGACAGATAATGACTTGTTACATATGTGTAACAAAGACACATCTTGTGGAGGAAGTATTTATTTTTAAATGAAACTATACATTTGTGGGAGTTTGGTCCACTACTTACAAAGGATAGTGGATTGGTACCAAACTCGCGGTTGAGGCGGAGTGCCTCGAGCGCTTTAAGTTTAAAACAGTTGAACTTTTGAAGATAAAAATTACGCTGCACGGATCACTCCGCCTTGAAAAAAAATAGTCCGGTGGGCACAGGCCTTAAGGCAAGTTAGATTTAAGACTTTTAAAGAAATGTCTAGTGCCACTCCAAGACCAATTTTACAATAACCAAAACTGAATGAAAAAACTATATCAATTACTTTGGGTTAGGAGAAATATTGCTCAAATGTTTGTTACATAAAACATGACTTTTTTGGTCCAATGAAAAAGTAAGAAGATCTACTTTTTTTTAAACATGCTTTTTATTTTCATTTGTCATTATTCTATTTCATGTCATTCAATATACACAACTATGAAGCCAAAAATAATACTAATAATATCACAACGTGGCCATACTGGAACAGGCCATGCTGATCTGTGATGTCTTAATGCGGAAGACATTTGTAAATTGATTAGATAAACCCCTCATGTTCTTGAATCAGCTAACCAAGTGGTGGATGTGACTCACCTGACAGACATGAACATCTACTTCAAGGAAGACGACATGTGGGTGCTTGTTACTCAACATGGTGAAAGCTGGAGCTATTCTTACACAGGGCCGGCACCTGGGGAGGCAAAAGGAGAGCGTGTTAGTGATCTAGAATGCATTAATTAATCAACAAGTCAATTAGTTTGAAAGAAATTAACAACACAGATGGATCAAGTAAAGAGAAAATACTTAGCAAGGTCCAGCTTCTCAAATGTGGGGACTTTATGTTGTCTCTGTTGTATAGTAAAGTATTTGGGTTTTTCTTCGCTGATGCTTTGATTTGACCATGTATGTACTGTTGTTGTTAGTTACAAAAATGACCAGCTTTGATTTTAAAAAGGCATAGTTTAAAAATCGAATAATATCTGATAACCATTTTACATCATAAACATTTAAGAACATTTTAATATGGAGCCCTTAAAGGAGTAGTAAGCGATTCTGGAGAACACTCGTTGTCAAAACACTTTTTGACTATCTGTGAATATCTCCCCCCAATCAGCTATCTGTATGTACTGTGTGTGCGCTGAAGAAATATCCAGTGTTAATACACAGCATAGGCTCTGTAAAAGGGCATGTTGCTAGCTACGTTGGGCCCCATTCGTTTACATAACAGATTACAGAGCCTAGGTTATGTATTAACAACACCAGATTTTGTCTTCTCGTCAGTGGAGTAGACAGGTAGCAGATTGTGAGGAGAAAAGATACTCACTGATTTTAACCAAAATATACTTGACAACAAGCATTCTCCAGAATCGCTGACCACCTTGACAATATGAAGTTATGTGCAAGACATTGTACAGTTAAACAAACTTGACAGGGCTCTCTGGGGGACAGATTATGCAATGGAGACCTTTTTTGGTCTCCATTGCATATTCTCTTTCTTTTGAGACCAACAATTTATTTCTAATGACTGCTCATCCTACCTTAAACATCCGCTGTCCTCAAGCTCAATACACAAATAGCTAATATCGACTCAATCAACATATCAGTTCAATTGAATAGGCAACTTCTGTTACATTCTTCAAAAAACTTCCAAAGAGCAGCTGTACTGTAGCAACGCCTCCTGTATATATCTACATACATACAGCACCTACTTAGGGAGCTGTTGCTATAAACTCTATAAAGGTTTAGATTTTTAAGCCTGTAAACAGAATAGGTGACTTATCCAAACTGTCATTTTATCCAACAGTGATCACTCTTGTCAAAGTGTAAAAACATAACGCTAACGGTGACTGACTACAGTGAGGAGAAAAAATAAACAGATTTATTTGTTTATCTTTATTGTTGGCCATGTTTCTGCTTTTGATAGCTGAGCAGTTAGCCCATTCTCAATTGAATTAACCAACGTATCGTCTTATTACGACACCTCTTCGGCCAAGATACTGCAATACTGCCATGTCATTGTAAGCGACACAGCTAGTTAGCTAACGCCTGCTAATGATAGCATGCTAACCTACGTTCCCTAGCAAAGAAAGCAACTCATGTCAGTTAACCGAGTTCGTCAGCTCCCCGCAACATTTTAACGACGAGCTGTGGTTTTTAAACAGTCTTTTGTCGACAACCGAGACTAACAGACCAAGTTTCAGGCTAGCCCATGTACTGTATTTCATACAATAAAGAGGCCTCGAAGCCGGTTTGGTGAGCTTACCCAGCCATTGTGAACTTCACCACTGCGAGACGTGAGCCGGCGGCCGCTAGCTCTGGCTGGAAGTCCGGGTCACTCCCGATCACTTTGACACCGACCATGGTACTGTTTGCGGCTGTGGTGTGAGCTTGTTAGCAGTGTGGCCTTCAGGACAGGGCAGCCTAATGAATAAAATTGTTGTGTTTTTAGCTTTCTGTCACTATGTTAGCAACTAGCTGTCCCGTTTCTGAAACACACTTCAGTACAATGAGCTGCTGAGTTCCGATTGGCCAATAGAAAACAGGAAAGGCGGGGTTTCTCCTTTTTCTTCTTCTATGACTTGTCAGTTTTAAGGCTCCTAGGCCTTTTGCTGCCCTCGGCAGGATAAAGAAAGAACACAACAACAACAAAAAATAATGTGAAAAAATAAAAAAAACAATACATTGAAAGCTCTAGAATACTCATGCCCTGTTTTTATTGTATTATTTAGAATGTTCTCATTTCAAAGTTATATTTCAAACAGTTAAAGGTGCAGTGTGTAATATGACATCATCAAGAAAGTTCTACAAAGTTCTAGAACGCAACACTCCCTGGGTAACCCCAACCCTTTCGAATAATAACAGAAGCTACAGTGGCCTTCAAGGACAAGAACAATTCTAAATGTTAAACAATGCACCTGATGACATTCCAACTATGACACTTTCAAGATGGCGGCACTAGGCCTTGGTCCAAAATATGCAGAAATATGGATATATATGAGACCCTTTCTAAGGGAAAAAAAATAATTCAAAACATTTTTTTCAGCTATTATGCACTAAATTATTTATTTATTATTATTCTTCCGGACAATTACACACAATACATAATTTTCTCATTGCATATTCATACAAATGAAATGTACTTATGGATATTATAATTACCTTCTACAAAATCTAGGAAATAAAACCCAAAATTCTACACACTGCAGGTTTAAGGAAAAAAAACACAGTAGCGCAATTCATCTGAATGCTTTAATGCAAAATGTAAAAATGTGTAATAATTATTGTCCTTGCCTAAGTATAATACATTGAATTTAAGTACCGGTATATCCCTGAATCTGAGCAACGCTTCAAAAGCAATGCCTTTTCTCTCCTGCCACTCGCTCTCAATGCCCCCTTTAAATCTGAAGGAGGTAAACAAATAAATAATAATGTACACAATGTCAGAACAGGTTAAATTTAAAAACTTATCATAAAAAAATATGAACTGATTAATGGTAAAGTGCAAATCCAAAATAAACAAGGCCCAAAAAAAAGTGTGGCATTCTACTTTACTGCATGATTCATACAACAAGCAGTGAAAAGTAATGTGCAGAAAACAATGTCAAACATAGCCTACATAGAGTCAAAAAGGACCTGGGCCCCTCTTTAGCAGAAGATGGAGTTCCAGTCTTAAACTTGTTAATTACACCTCTCTATTTGCTCGACACTGACTTATCCAGTTCGAAGTGGTTCAGCAGGGCTCATATCTCATAAGCCAAATTATCCACAATTTACCATGGTGTTAGTCCATTGTGCGTTATGTATAATGTATGATGCCTCTCTTATTCATATGTATTGGTTATGCCCCAGCCTTAACAAGTTCTGGATAGAGGTCTTCCAAACATTATCCCAGTTGTTAAGCATCAAATTGGAACCAAAGCCTCTACTTGCTCTTTTTGGGGTCACTGAAGAGGTGGTTAGATTAACTGCACATAAACAATGCACTATATATGTTTGCCTCTCTTCTGGTCCGGCAAGCAATTCTGCAAAAGTGGATGGAACCTGCACCGCCCACTCAAACACAATGGTTGAGAAAAGTTGTGTCCTGCCTTAAATTCAAAGAAATCGGGTACTCGCTTCAACATTCAAATGCAAGGTTTCAGAAAGCATGGGGATCTTTTTAAACTCATTCCAGGCTTTGTAAATGCTTGATAAACAAGCACAGTTAAATCGTATGATCGTATTATCGTTGATAATTATATTGTTGGGAGGGATTATGTTTGGGTATTTCGATCGTTCTTTTATTTTTGTTGTGTATGAGATGTGTAGCATTTTTTTTTCTTTTTATATAACCAGTCTATAACAAATGAACAACTTTGCACTTTGTAATACTGAAAACGAAATAAAAAGATTTAGATTAAAAAAAACATACATAAGGTCGAAAAGCAGAGTCATTATGTCCATGTTATGTGCCCTCATTGTGAATTATGCACAGTATTAGCCATGGTGTCACATAGGTAACTTGTTGTAATGATTGTAAGACACAGAAAGAAAGTTATCCAGAAAGAGAGAGATTCATTGAGAGAGAGATAGAGAGAGAAAGAGAAATAAGGGAAAAAGGGAAGAACCAAGCTGAAAAGGAGAGTCACCTCATCCCCTTGTGCTAGTGCTGTCCATCTCTCTGCCTGATAGATAATAAAGCTGTAATGTGTGTTTGCTAAAGGAAGAAAGGAGTTATGCGGTTTCTTGTGGATCATCTTCTAACAGGCAATGGATCAACACAGGTGGGTCACCGCAGCCCAAAGATGTTGTGCATACTGTCTTCTATAATGTTTGTGGTTATTTTCTCCAGAGGCACAGAAGACATTATTCATCACGGGCGCATTTATCCTTCTTTTGGCAAATAAACTGAACTTGAACGACCCTCAACAGAGTGACAATCAGCTACATGATAAATGAGTTAGTGAGTTTCACTCACCCCAAAATGACAAATGATATTTATACGTTGTTTTATGTTGAGCAGGATACTCTTCAGGTGGCCCTGCTGGTCAACAAATGGAGTGTACAGCAATACGCCTTCTGAACTGCCCAAACCTGTTGTTGGCAAGTAGCCTACGAAACTTAAATGGTTCAAGTTGAAAATATAAACCTTTTAATGACTGTTTGAAAGAAAGAGAGCAGAAAACTGGAGTTAGCATCAAATCACTTCTTATACACCGATAAGCACCGTCCCTGTCAGCCTAGAAGTAAAAGAGAAAAAGAAAAATGTTATAGAAAATTCATCCCTTAAAAGGTATAGATTGTGAGGAAATATTCACTGATTTTGACAAGTGATTTGTCAACAAGCATTCCCCAGAATGACAAAGTACAGCCTTAAGTAGCCTTATTAGTGCTAAAGAACTGTAATTCATCAACGTCAACCAGAAAAACACACATACTTATTTCCCATGACACGCCTAAGTGTTTGTGGACAGGCTTAAAGTTTGGAAACCAATTCTATGTTCTATGTTATTCTTTTCAAATCATGTTCACAAGTGTCTTTTTAAATTTCTTATGTCTCTTTCACACATTACCTTGTTGTTTTAAGGTGCTGTACAAATACACTTTAAACATCTATTTAGATCTAGAACTCTTTAGCATGTGACACAAATTTCTTAAAAAGCCTAATAGCCATCGCCATTTATAGTCTCTCATAATCACCTCGCTCTTTATTCAGATATGCAACTTATTAAGCATAAAGCTTCATATTAGCATGTTTCATTTACTGTTACAATGAATGGTCTGACAGTAATGGACAGGAAGATAAAACAACACATCTGGGATGTTTTGGATTTTTAGCAACTGAAATCCACTTGCTTTTTAATTTATTTGATTTTATTGTAGGCTAATTAGGCCTACTGTTGAAATAAAATTACTTATTCAAACAATGACAAAATACTTCAACAGAGTTATGATGACAGGTAAAAAAAAAGTGTAGGATAAATTCAATAGGCCTAAATAAAAAAGGATGCCAGGCGTCAACAGAAAATTAATCGAAAAAAGCTCAACAAGTGAAAACAGTTCAATGGGAGCACAGACTCAGTCTTACGAGCTTATTTGCCTTAAGTTCACCTCAGCAAATGAAAAAGCAAACTATTATCTTCGAGTCAAGTTACATTTCTTTCTGAAAGGCATGCAAAGTCTATGTTTAACTCTATGTTTAAGTCTAAAGACAATTTACATTTTGAGAATGTAAAATTCACTTGTTTTTATGTTGTTAAATTGTTCCCATATATCAATCATTGCCATGTTCAACTTAGCCTAGGGTTTAAAGTGAAGGGGTCAATTTATATAGGCTTTTCAAGTACAACAAATAGGCTAGATAAACAGACTTGTGTGAATGGCAGCGACGGCACAGGCTGCACCTAACGCGACCACCTGGTTTAATTAAGAATTCAATTACACGCCTTTACCTGTGGCGTCACGTCCCAGCCAGCTTGCGCGCCCCCTCCCGCAGTGCGGACCTTCCTGGATGCCACGCGTTGTTTTCAAATAGCTTTTTATTGTTGTTTTAGGCGTTGGACGTGTCGGACCGGTCGGGCAGGTTCTCGTGGGGGCAGAGCAGGTGAGGTAGAGCGGGGGAAGAAAAGGCGGGGAGCCGACACCACCACCACCACCACTACTATCGGAGCGTTCTACAACCAGGAAGAAGCTAAAAACATGGTGCGGTGACAAGTCGCCTGGGACACCGACTGAAAACAAGGATTCACCCCTGTAAAACCCAACTGCGAAGGATAAGGGGTAAGTTCAGTTCAATTAACGAACGTGGATGTTTGTGGTTTTCGCCTTATTCTAAGACCCAAAAGTTACAATAGCTGGCTACAATAGGTTATTACACCGAGGGCTGACGAGCGGCTCACCTGGGCGGCTCACCTTTCTCCTGCTTTCCACCGACACTTCGCTGTTTGGAGTAGGCTACCTCGCCTATATTTGGGGCCGCTAAAAAATAACTAGTTTTTGGGTTTTCCCTACTAAGTGTCTGGCTATGTGTTGGACTTTATTTCTAGACTGTTCCATGCACTCAAAAAAGTCTAGTAAGGATTTTCAGGTGATTCAAAGTAAACCAATCAGCTACTCCCTTTAAAAATCCATATAAAGTCACTGCTGATGGTCACATACATACATTCTAGAAGGAGTAGGCCCTCTGTAACAAAAATATTGAACCAAATAAATGCTTCCCATTCAATGAGACCAGTAGCCTATACAAACTGTGTGCCTCTTAAAGGCATCATTTTTGGATTTGGAAAGTGTGTCAGTAGGCTATACAGTAAGTAGCCTATTACAGTTTATTATGTTTTGCCCATCCTTTTTCTCTCTTGATCGATGAGGGAAGATTACATTGAAACCCATTTAAGTCAATATCATACACTGTATATAAATAGCCGTAAGTTTAACAGCAGTGCCTACTTAAGTAACACGTTCTATGTAAATGCTGATCACGATTATGTCATGAGGAAGTAATAAATTCAGTAGCAGACTGCATCCTTTTTGCCGTGTGACCTAATACAGTGGCGCCTGGGTGTGTGTTATACATATAGGAATGTATTAAATAATATTTATGGATGTTTCTTCCTCCTTTGTATTTCTCAATCACAACACACACACACACACACACACACACACACACACACACACTCACATATTTGGTTGCATAACATACTATTTCTCTAACGGATAAATATAATTCAACAAATAATACAATTGATCGGTTTTTGGTTTTGCACCAGGGTGGATAACTTTGTTTTAGGAACGCAGGAAAATATTTTTGATAAGAGGAAGACATTTCCAGTTAATGCTCATGTAGATTTATTTTACTTGTGCTCTGCCAGCAGCAACAACAACACCTCTTTGGACCCAAATATTTCAAAATAAAAGTTTCATCCTTGACTGTGGAAAACATTCCATTTTGGCAAAAAGAAAACAACACTGATCTCTGCTGCTGTTTTCTGTTAAAAAGCTACACACTGAATAGCCACCTCATTGCCTAAGGGAACTTCATGAATGTAAAAATAGAGATTTTGGGTGCAGTATCCCTTTACGTAGCCACAATGTATGGCTGACGTGTGCCTTCCCAGCAGGTTGTGTAACCTACCTACTCTGAGCGCTAGTTGGTGTTGTGTTGTCAACACAGTGGCAGCTCCGGGACGCGTGTGTCCAACCAGTCAAATGTTTCTCCATAAACAAGCAAAGAAGCTCTTCTTCTGCGGACCAAGCAGTCCTTCGGGTCAGGGAAATATCGTCTTCTTATGGAAATGGTTGACTCTGAAACCAGTGTCTGAGAATTTGAATGATGCCTTGCGAGGCAAATTAATTGAAGGTTAAGCTGAGGTGAAGGCATCATGGCAGCTCTTTTGAAATCATTAGGATAGTTTCCATACAGTCGGCCTGACGTCATGTGCAACAGAGGACCCTGGTCAGAATTTATCTGGTAGATGATGCTACATGTTATGCTACATGCTGCTTAGATAAGGCAGGTGATAGTCTGTTAATATGTTTTCAAGGGATGTTTGGTAGCCTGGCTCCACCCGCCTACCTACTTCCGCTCAATTTTCATTTCACTTCAGTAGTCAGTCTGGGTGTGAGGTGTATTCATGGGTTCCTGCTCAGGCAGATTTCTGCCGGTCCAATCAGCGAACAGAGTGAGTGGCCGAGAACGATGACGTCGAAGTCGCGCTCCAGTTTCAGTTGAATGCTGCGTTCCTTTATACTCGGAAATCGGAAATTTCCGACTTGGTAGTTCTGAGCATAGACATAATAAAGACCTTTATTATGTCTATGGTTCTGAGTTCCGACCTGTCTGTGTTCCAGTGCATCTGCTCGGGAAAGTATGGACGCCTACAACCTTTCTCATCCAAATAACTAAACGTTAGGCAAGTTACCGTTGCCAGGTACGGTAGATCCATAGACTACAACAGTGCTTCTCAAATGGTGGGGCGCGCCCCCCTGGGGAGGCGCCGTGAGTTGTCAGGGGGGGGGGGGCGCGGGCTGCCTTGATTTCCAACTGACCAAAAAAAAAATAATAATAATTTTAAGTGCTAGCTAGCGCAATGTGTGCTTGTGTATGGTCATATCCGCGCGAAAGTCCGCAATTTGCAGTTAATAAATGTCCACATGTGTCTCCAAGTGTCTCTGTAGGCTATTTTAAAAGAAATCAAGCAAGTAGACTAATAATAACATTAATGAATTATTGGTTATCGCATCACAGAAGGCCTATTGGCCTATAAAAATAAAAAAACACCACCTTGACTATGTTTACAGTTTAAAAATGTTTTGAATTAAATGCAAACCTCAGTGAATCTTTTGCTCTTGTTTCTCTGTCCTGAGATTCACACAGACTGAGCAGTCTTGTTTAAATGCTACAAATTGAGCTAATAAATTGAACTTTGAATTTTTTTGCTGCAGAAGTTATCTCAGCTAATTTTTGTTATCTAATTTGATAATAAGGTGATTGTATGCAGAATGCTCATGCCAGAAACTCATACAGTGGTTTTGTACAGATAAATAAATAAATATTAGCAGGTTCTCAATAGTATTTCAATTTAGGGGGGGGGCGCAAAAAAAATTATATCCCCTAGGGGGGGCATGACAGAAAATAATTGAGAACCACTGGACTACAATATGAAGTCGGAAATTTCCGAGTTCCCTGTACAACTGAAACGCACCGTCAGAAGCCGGCTCATGACATACGTCTGACCAAACGTGATGCGATTGGTTGGCTAATCCAGAGTGGCACTGGGCAGATCCAATAGTTTTAAACTTCAACAGACACCCGCCTCCAAGTGAGTGAACGTTTGCCAATTACAGCACTTCCAGACCTTCTGTACAAAGGAAATGAAGTACGATGGTCTGGTAGCACCAGGCTAGGTGTTTGGTATGGTTTCAGGGGAATTTTCACGATCAATTATGATGACTTAGTAGAAGAGATGCACCGATCCACTATTTTCCAGTACGATCCCATTCCGATACCTGGGTTTTGGATTTCAGCCGATACCGATACAGTCCGATATCATAATTGTTATACTTTTCTTGGTTGGTGGGGATTTTAATGTGTAAGGTTGGGAAGCAACAATTATACAAAAATGCACAAAGGTTTATCTTAACCCATTGATGACTATGGCAATCTAGGATGCATGTCCTTAATGCCTGAGGGTTTTCTGAAAAAATAGTAGGAATTGTCAAGTCTACCAACACCTTAATATCTAAGCCTGTGTAGCACATAGAAACATGAAAAAAAATACATTTAAAAGTTAAGGTTCACAGGTTTTATTTAAACATGCTCCCTTAGCGCTTACAAACCAACAAATATTTCTAAAAATCGTCAAAAAGAGATGAATTAGAAAATTATTAAATATTGTTAATAAATAGATGCAATGTGATTTTCATCAGTAGTCTATAGTAAACCTTGATTCTGCGCACCAAACGCCACTAACTGTTCTGTCGCCGACATAGCCGGCGTATTTTTTTTATTATTTTGTTTTATTTTTTTATTTTTTTGATTGACGTGATTTTCGGCAAACCACACAACTTTTGGGTGGTCACGTGGTCTTAAAAAAATCAACAAAACCCACCTCATGTGTATTTGAACCAATGACAGCGCTGGGAATGCCATGAAAATTAGATAAAGTAATAATGCTGCGCGACGCAGCATCAGGCAGGAGAGCCAATGTGGCATCGCGCAGCAGCCGTCATCAATGGGTTAACTGCTTTGAACGGTTTGAATTACAGAAGAACATAAGAACTCGACTTTTGAATTGCTATATTCTTTTAAATGAGTGCTATTCTACGTAGCCTTTATTTTGGTATGTGTAGATCTTCATGTCAATAAATGTAATATGTTAATATAATAAGTAAATGTTTTCTATCCTTTCTTCTTAACGCCAAAGATCAGTCGGCTGAAGAACAGACTTTAAATGCTACTTCGGCCAAACTCCTCTTATAATTGAGATATTTCTTTACTTCAATGGGATTTCCTTAAGAAATTACGATTGGTGTGATTGCCTTGTAACATCGTTCCATCTCTTCCTATCGTTAGGTGTAGCGGCAGTAAACGATGCCTGGATTCACACCTGTGTAGGTTTGGGACTTGCTTTGCTGGCGAATAATCAATGTGCAATTTACTGTCATAGGTGTACTCTGGTACTTATTAGAAATAGCATTACACCCCTTTGTGTAACATAACATGCATGTACCTTGACAGTGGCCCTGTGGGTAGTGTCCTGTATGTCATCTGTGAGTGTGTAATATTACTTCATCGTGTGTTGTGCCAAGTAGAATTCCTCTGCACCCTGAAACCAAAACGTGTGGGTGTTTTATGAAGGTATTGCACAATCTATATATCACGGCATATTGTGACACTGGCCTACCGCCCACCACTACTTAGGAGCTTTTTCCATTCTTCTTGAGTAGAGTGCAAGACACAAACAGTGTTCCAACTATGAGAACACCTGACCCACTGCACCACCACCAACAGTGGTCAAACAAAGAGAGGGACCTTTTGCAGGTTTCAGGTACAACATAGGTAAATTAGGAGTCAAATACAATTTGACTACATTGGGGGTTGATGTGTCTGTTGTTGCAGAAGGAGTGAATGATTTCACTTTGTAAATTAAAGTGTCAACGAACTTATTATGACTAGTAGGCTACTGCTGAGGTGAAACATAACAACTGAGGCTGTAGATAGATAGGAAAATTGAGGTGTCTCTGGACTGTCTGTCTGTCTGTCTGTCTGTCTGTCTGTGTATGGATGCATTATCTTTACTCCAGCTGTGAGGAAAATACTGAGCAATCTCAATTAAGAGTCTGCTAACTTACCCTCATTAAGCTCATTACTCTCACACACTCTCTCTTACTTTTTGGATATAGTAGTTTAAGTTGTACTCTGCTAGGGCACTACATTATTTTTCAAAGTTAAGACATTAAAAATGAGACAAACTGAAAAGGAATGTGTTTTTACTTTTGGCCATTCCTCATAGTGATTTATTTTAAAACTAAGTGTCTATTAAATTAGAGCATATTTAAAAGCATTAGAATATTTTTACCTTTTGTGTGTTTTCCTGGATAAAAAGCCCATAACCTTAGATTAAGTTTCATTTGATTAGAGAAGATGACTGTGAACTCACTCATGGACATACCGTATGAGTGCAATGTCACTGGAGTTGGTAGAAAGCAATAATAAAGCTTAAAGGGAGTAAATAAAAATATTGGACTTATGTTGACCAGGGGAACACAAACAAGACTCCAAATGCCAATTTTCCTCCGTGACAGATGAATGTGTATATAAAGCAACTGTTTGCTTACCCATTCACAGACAATCAACCTTCATCAATTTAAAAGGGGATTGTATGTCTAAGTGTTCCACCCATGCACACACTGCTGTGGCCAAAGTGCAATGCATATGTGAGCACGGTTAAACAGGTTGTCCTTTTTCACCTGGATGAGTTTCTTTGCTCAAGCCTTTGAATGGGTTTGCGGGGTGACAGTAACGCAAATTAAATGATAAAATTTTAGAGGATATAAATGAATTGATTGTAAATTAATAGAGTGGTAGAAGTGGATATGATATTTAAAAACTCATTCATTGATAGAAATGGCTTTAAATAATGATGTGACAATGGTCACGGATCCATTCCCGATCGATGTTGATATTTGTTGTGTTGTGAATGATAAATGTAAAAACATCAAGACTATTTTCCTTTAACCAACTTTAATTTCATCACATCACATCCACTTTTACTAGGCTACTCAATCCCCATGCAATTCTCTGACCTCCTTTTCGTCATGAAATTGTTGATACTTTTTACCGCTCACAAATGTGATACTCCATTGTGCAATTGCAGTGGTCCAATTTGAAATGAATGAGGAAGCTGGCTCTTAGTCTGAACAAGCCATATTCTGAGGCTTTATATACTTATTTACACTTGCACTAAAAGGATGAAGACTGACTTTTTAGAGCCAAATAAAATCCCAGAGTAGTAGTATGTGATGTACATAAAGGTGAGAGTTTTGGTTGTTGCTGCTTCACATGCAAAGTCGCTGTATTGAGTGGCGAAGGAGCAAAGAACAGGTGGCGATTGTTCCTTTCAGGGGCTGCAGAAACCCGACTCTGCATTCATCTGACTGATAGCATCAGTTCTCGCCCTGGACAGAGACAAGTAGGGAGGTCCCAAGACGAATTGATATAGTAAAATCTGATTGGTCGAGTATTGCTTATAGTCAAGTTTTGTTTTTCTGCTCATTGATCCATATTCTCATCTGCTACATCGGCTTTCATTTTTCATGCTAGGCAAAGGGGCTGCAACACCCACTTACAGTTTGTCTTCTTGACTTGACATATACAAATGTATCTTATTGCGATTTAATTCTACCATGGCGATTTATTCACACACACTGATGAGATTGATTAAAGTTCTATTTTCCAATTTTTCAGTATTATTAATAGACTGATATTGCTACTACGATAGGCATGTGTCATATATCATATCAAGTCATTCTATTCAAATATGACATATAGCCGGAATTGAATGATCTTGTTTCATAAAAATATGTTGCGACTATTTGACTGAGATTGGCAGTCAAATTGGTCTTCTCCGAATGACATGTGATTGGGTTTGGTGGACCCATGATTTGAACTAAGGGGCCAGTTATAGAACACATGTTTCAACTTGCTCAACAAAAATTTGCCTTTGTAGAATCTTGTCTTATGTTTTTTATTTTAACATTTTTCAGATCATTACTATACATTTTTTTATGCTTTTTTGTGTCTACAGTGCACGTTGTCTGATGACTAATTTGGTAAAAAAAATATATCTTTAGGGAAGTCATCTAATTTTTTCATTTGGCTTTTATATTCATCAGGAATACTCTTAAGTCAATGTTAAATCAAAAGAGATTTCCTAGGGGTCCTTGCCAAAACCTTCTATCACGTCCTGAGAAAATGCCTCTGGGGGAACCCTAGGATTTCTGGCATGTGTCTGCTTGTTTGTCTGTGTCTCTTTTGTGTTCAAATACTTAAAAAGATATCAAGAAACACATACAAAGATAGTGTGTGGGTGTGTAGCTGGGTGTGGAGTTTGGCCTACCCAGGGCAGGATTCACACACTGCATACCCAGGCAAAAGAAATGCCGGAAATGTTGCATTCACTCCAACTTGACTGTCCATAATCTAATTAATACAATCTATCTCAAAGCAATGAATAACGTTTTATATGTAGGAGGTCATGCTTTTTTTGTCAGTAAATAATATTATAAAAAAAATCTCATGACATTAATGGTGCACTTGCAGAAGTATTTAGATACACACTTTCAAAAAACTGAGCTTAGAGAGAAACATAACTATCAGGATGATTTTAACAAATTTTCCAACTGGATTTGTTTATTAGTAGGGTGGCTGCCTTAATAGATCCAAGGAAGATCAAATGACATTGAGTACTAAAGATAAAGCTATATCTTGATATCTGGTAGACAACGTACCCATTTTCTCTACAGGATTCCCAAAGCGTTAAAGCTGTAAACAAAGGCTCTCCTTCCGTTTGTTGTTTTGTTGTTGTCTTGGTGAGAGCTGAACTTCCTCCCTCTTCTCTGGTTTCACTGTTGTCACTCAGGTATGTTCTCCTCTGTCCCGCTGTGTGAATCCCCCTCTCTGCCTTTTGTTGTTGCCCTGGCGACGCCCTGACAGCAAAACTGTTTGTTCCGATGGGCGATCCACAAACACCAACCAATAAAATTGGTGGCGTTTGCCGAAATAATTCCAAGAGGAAAACTGTATAACAAAGCAATATTGTATTAGCCTGGAAATCCAGACCTGCAGCTGACAATTTTAGATTTGCTCAGCCTGTTGGTCTGGACATGATCCATAGCGCTCATTAACTATGTTGGAGAATGCGGAGTTGCCAATCAAATCGTTCTATCTGATATGGGCGGGCCAGAGCCCTATGTATGGGGCTCTGGGTCGGACGTAGCCGTAAACAAACAAAGATGGCTGCGGATACATTGTTTGAGTTTGAAACGGCTTTGGCCTCGACACTTTACGATTTGGAAAACGGCACTCAAATCTTTCATTAGCAAGTAAGAAGAATTTTCTGTTGCCGACCGACCACGGCAAAAGTTTATTTTACCAGTTAACCCCGCTGTTCGCTAAAGGAACGGGGCTTAATACGCCGCATTGTTCATTGCTCTTATTGGTTGTAGTGCTATCCAATTGCATGCTGTGGTATTTGAAATGCACGCGTAGGTGCCGCCCCTTGATTTGGGAAGGTCTATTGATTGTGGCTATATCGTTCTAGATGTGGGTCTGGATTTCCAGGCTCATATTGTAGGGTGATACAGACAGAAATCAATTTTCTGCAATGACTTATTGAACTTTTTGGTCGTACATTCTGGTGATGGGTTTCCTGCTTTTATGTTGCTACCCTGCGGTTCACAGGTTTGACGCACTCCGGTGCGGGCAGTATGAATGAAAATGCGTGTACGCAGACTGCTTTCCTCTACACCTGCGGATGTCGTGTGGCAAGGCAATTATGTAGGGCCCTTAAGAGAGAAAATCAGGAAACACTCATGCTGTGGCCTGTTTATTTAAGGTTGTAACAGAAAGTTAAAAATAAAACCCAGACAGGACACAGTATCTTTAGACGTATTAAGGGATGTCAGATTTTTACACTCCAACTGCAATGAAACAGACCATTTCTCTCTTTTCTCAGCATGCGTGTCCTCTTCAGTAATGACAGGTTGCCAAAAGAGTGCATGGATGAATGCAGGCGTGACGCAGGGCCTTAGTTTAAGTTGTGTATTCCTTTGGTGTGGCACGTTGTTTGACTGGATGTTGACGACAGTAAAAAAACAAGAAAAACACTTTGAAGTGACATTTATCTTCTGCTAACGCGCCTGATGTCCAAGCCTTTCCTTTAGTTCTTCTCAAACTGAGACAAAATTATATTGGAAAACTGACCCTAGACTTTTTTCAAGACAACTATTGGTCAGTTTGAAGTTTGGAGAATTTCATCCACTGGGAAGGACTTAATTGAACTATTAGTTCTTTTTTTCCCTTGTTCACTGAAAATCGGAGTAATTTCAGTTTCTTTCTAAAGACTATAATGTCATGATTTTAAGATGTCTTGTGATACTTTACGAATAGCTGCATTTAACTTACCATGTCAGGTTTACCTACTCCTGTCATTCCTCCCCCCCCTCTTCTTTGTTTTCTTTCCATTCTTACTTTCGTTTTCATGTGAAGACTTGTGTGTCCACCCTGAGCTCATTCAGCCAAACCACAGCTTTTTTAACTGAAGAGTTTGCTTTAAAACAGTTCTTGACGAACAGTTACAGAAGTGTCCTCTGGGCTGCTTTCATTAGTGGTTATGATCTCACTGAGAAAGCTGACTGTAGTCAACACTTAAAGCAGAAGTGGCTTGTTCCTGAACATACTACAGTACTACTATCAACTTGTGCCAGCCACAGCAAGGCTCTGGATCCTCTGTTCACGCAACAGTCCAGAGGTGGACATGAATCTGTCTACGAAACATCTAGGCAAGGGTTGTTGAAAGGTTTCTGTCTGGATGGAAGTGGTGGGCCAACCAACTGACTGACATTGTATTCCCCAAAGGAGTGCCTCTGGCATGATACTCTGCCCTCTGAGATTGTAAACGGTTCAGTAACGTTGAGGTGTGTTTAAATCAATGTGTTCAAAGAGCAGAAATCCTAGAAGAAAGGTTAAGGCAAAAAAAGAAAAGCATGGTTGCCCCAGCAGAACCTGGACCAATTATTGCTGGCATGTCTTGTGGCAGGACCAATCCAGGATACAAGGATTGTTTCTGAGAACTTTCCAGAGATGTAAAATCCTGTCTCATAGTATTTTATCCCCCTGGCTTTTGGTGTTTATGAACCTGAAAAAATCTATACTGCTCAAACTGGATTTTCTGAATCATATTTAATTATCTCACTCACCAACACCAACAAAGATAGATGCTTTTTTCCTTTTCTTTTTATAAACATAGATCTACCTTTCATGCTCCTGTATTTAGGTCATTCTGTTTCATCTTGGAAAAATGTCAGCTTATAAAAGTTCTTAGTTCTACCGACAAAGAAAACTATGCAGTGCTGAAAGTGAAACATTGACAGATTTAGAGGGGAAGCAAATCTTCAGGGAAAGGCCAAAAAGGTGCTCTAGTCCGTCTCCGGCCATGTGGAGTACTTTTATAGGAGTTTGTTCTTGGAACCTGGACTAATGATACTTAATTGGTGTGCAAATGGACTCCTCCACATCATTAAACATTAAGCTCTTTGGAAGTGCCAACCCAAACTTGGCAGCTGCTTACCAGGAGCTGTTAGGAGGATGTTGAGGGGATTCCCAGAGAGGAAGTGGATTTGTTAAGTTGATCATCCAACAGTTGCGTCGGTCATTGTTTATCTGCAAAAAAAACAACAATAATTCAAACTGACACACGCAAAAACACCTTTTAACAGTTTCTCCTGCTCCTGGTTTCCAATGTACATTAGAGAAATTAGGCAAACTACTGTAAATGACCAATACAAATTCACAGCGGGCTTCTCTCTATATAAGTCTTGGTCAATTAAAAAAGAAACATTACTCAAGCTGATGTTACTTTTGTTAAGGGCTATTTAAATGGTGTATTATTTTTTTTTTGTTGGTGCTCAGTGAGTTCCAGCAGTAGGACGGTGTATTTTGGATTGGGTCAAAATAGACTACAGTGTGTTCATCGTGGTCAAGGAACATGTCGTCCTAGGCAACAGTGTGGCTCACTGATGTGTTTTAATAGTGTTTGCACTAGGGATGCACCGAACATTCGGCCACCGAAAAAGTTCGGCCGAAAATGGCAAAATAAGTCATTTTCGGTTTCGGCCCGAAACAGTTAAAAAGCCGAACAACATTACCGAAAATTGGCGAACTAAATGACACTAAGGAAATATGTTTTTAAAAGAGCTGCGCGCTTGTAAAGCAGGAAATGGCGACGTAAAGATAGACGTAACCGTGTATGCGAGTCCACGTCTCTTTGTGAGCGCGCAGCAGGAGCAGTTTGGTGCGTGCATGAAAATGTCAGAGTCCAGTGTGGGAGCATTTTTTCAAACTGGATGAAACACGGCGCAGACAGTGCAATGCTTTATGTAGCATAAAGTTAAAACGCTCGTCCAAGACTAATGTTTCACCATAGAAACACAAAAGCCTTGCACGAGCGAAGCAGCGATTCACCCGGTGAAACTCTATGACAGAGTGACAGTTGGTAACGGTGTCATTCACAGTGACACCTCGCCGGTGAGGGCCGCCGCGCAAAATTTTTTTTAGTTTGACAGCTAAAATTATAACCGGAGATATCCTGTCCTTTAGCGCTGTTGGGGGAAAAGGCTCCTACGGTCTGATTGCATTTCTCGAGCCTGAATACACAGAGCCATGTCGGCAAACTGACAGCGCGACTATATGTCCAGCGAGCCGCATCCCCCCCCCGTTAGTTTCAGTCTACAGACGAAAAAGTTACAATCACCTCCTAAGCATGGACATCGTTTAAAGCCTCTCATTGTTATGATCAGGGCTTTGATGCAAATTCTGAAGTCTGAACATTACGGTGGGAGCTGTGGTGCAGTTTTTTTAGAGCAACTCAACCTGCAAAAAATGAAAAAAGGCAATGAGTCGATCTTTTTGTAGATTCATCCTCATAAGTCAAGGTAAAAATCAGTGAGTGGTTCACAAATTAATTCCTAGTAAAATATTAATTTCACTCTTAGATTTGAAGGTTTTACTGTTTATTTATTTATTTATTTAGGGTTGCCTTTTAGTTGTAGGCTATGTTTGAGGAGAACATTTGGGAGTTCATGTATGTAATGTTGAAATAATTGACTAAATAATAAACAAAACTGCAAAAGCCTCTTTCGGTATTCGGTTTCGGCCAACTGTTTAATTTTATTCGGTTTCGGTTTCGGCCAAGAATTTCCATTTCGGTGCGTCCCTAGTTTGCACCTCAACAGAGCGCTAAACCTCAGGGTAAAGAACATATCAGTTTTGGATACACCTGGTTAGTTGGATACATTCCTTTTTTGTTTGTATTTTTCATGGGCTACGTTGTTTATGTGGTCTGACGGTCAGAATCTGCGCTTATAGTATGGTGTGTTATGAATGATGAATTCTTAATAATAATAAAAAAGCCTTGAGGATCAGTTATCAGTGGGTTACTGCTACTGTTTTAGTCAAACCATCCCATAATCAAAACCTTGGATAACACGACAAAAGGATTCTACACTGCCCGGCCAAAAAAAAAGTCACCACCTGGATTTTACTAGGGAAATAGGCAAGAGCCCTCCATCGGTCAAAAACTGCAGTGATTCATATGTTTGAGTTGGCAACGAGTTATTTAACCCTTACTGATGCAGTGTAAAGCTTCTTAAGCTTTCTTTAACAACCATGTCAGAAGACATATGCTGTGGTTTTGGAAAATATGTAGGCTAACTCTGTTTCAGAGGGGTGCATGATTGGCCTGCATAAGACTAAAAACTACTCAAGAGAAGTTGAAACTACTAAAATCGTGTTAAGAACTGTCCAACACAGGTGGCAACTAATGAAGATTCCATGAACTGAAGTACATACTGAGTTGTTTTGTAATGAGTCCTGAGAAAGGTGTCCATGATGGGAAGGGTGTGATCACATTCCTCAGAGTGGCATATTCATCCATTGACACTTGAACACACAAACGCACAATACAATGTCATCACATACACATGTATGCTGTGACTGTTTGTTTGGTTAAGCAGAAAACCCCTACCAGTCAGATCAGAAGGTAAACTACAAGTGCAGCTCTCGGTTTCTGTACTTCAAGTATCAAAGGCTGTACACAGCAGTAGACAGTATACCAAGGTGTCTAATCTATTAAGGCAGATCTGAGTATAACTGCTCCATAAGGTATAAGCAGACATGCAGATTAACCTCAATGAATCAGCTGTAAGAAAGTATCTCCCCCCCACACACACTGGTTTACCTGCATTCTTGTTGTATTTGTGCTCCTACTGGGCAGATATTTCTGGCAGGATAAATTGTTTTCTTGAAAGTAGGTCAGGCGAAGTAATTTCCAAACGTGTTAGTCTTGATGCCAGTGTTTTGGCAGCCACTAGCAGCTCGTCCTTTCTTTTCATTGGTATTTCTTTACCTCTGTCTTCCCCCTTCAAGCATCTGAGGCATGATGTTGATTCATTTCTTTTATCTATTTTCCAGTCATTTCTTTCTTTTTGCCCTTTTTGTTAATTCCCACGCTACTCTCATACTCACAATGGAAGTGTTAACATGCTGACCCTTATCGGGTATAATTAGCGATATACTTCACAATTTTTCAGTTCCGACCCGGTTCCGATACCTGGGTTTTGGATATCGGCCAATCCAAGTACTGTCCGATATCATCATGATTATAAAACCATTTGGTTGATGGTGATATGTGTATTTATAACAGCAATGTTAAAAGCGGCAAAAATACAGAAAGGGTTACATGTCTTGAAGCCCATTTATTGTGAGGGGAACATGAATGTCCATAGAGCAAATCATGGCGATCCATCCAATAGTTGTTGAGACTTCACTCCAAACCACAAATGTGAATATCATGTTGGCACTAAAGCAAAAGTCAGTGGATCACCAAAGTCATTAGGATTCAGTTATAACTTGGAAACAAAAGGACATGTACCAATTTCATTGCCAGTTGAAAGTTTAATCAATGACGCAAAATCTTCCAATCGACCAACTCGCAGACTGACATTGCCATCAGAGAGAGAGAGCTGTGTCCCTGAGTTTGCTCTAGTTGATGCAGTTGTCGGATTGTTTCGGAAAGTTGATCAACGCCTCATTTCCAACGTGTGATAGCTGTAAACATACGGGTGTCACTTTTGGAAGACCAACCGAATCTCCTCTTGTTTGGCAGAGACTCCTGAGGCGCCAAGATGAGTCGGCGGCGTGTGGAGTCCCCGGGCTCCATGGAGCAGCCCGACGATGAGGTCATGCCCTACAGTGACGATGAGACGGATGACGAGTTGGACGTCAGCTCGGAGGAGGAGCCAGAGCCCCAAGACGTGCATCTCCCGGTAGAAGCTAAAGTCAGCGGTGAGTCCATATCAACAATGACTTTCTTTTCATTTAGTTTTGCAATAATAATAATAATAATAATAATAATAATAATAATAAAAATAATAATAATAATAATAATAGTAATTATAATACATTTTATTTGTAATGCACTTTATATTACTAATCTCAAAGTGCTACAGAGAAGTAAAATAAATAAAAATTAAAAAAAGAAGTCAATGAGAATAAAAGCATTTAAAACAATTAAAAGGGGAATCTCAAACACAGTTTAGCTAAAAGCTTTTTTTGAAAAGATGTGTTTTAAGGTTTCGTTTAAAAACAGCTGCCTTTTATAGCAGCAAATGCAAAAAGGTGGATCTGTTTCTTGTACAGAGATGGGTCCAGGATGTGTTTAGCCTAGCCTTGCCTAGCCTAGTGCAAGGTGGACGTAACGCCATCAAATGACACAAAATATACACACAACAACTCTAGAATTTGTCTGATAAAGGAGTTCCAACATGATTCTGTCATCACATCCATTCTATATTATATGAAGAAAGCCCTTTTTAATGACGTTTTCTCCTCTAGAGATGGGATGGAAGGTGAAAGCCAACGACCGACCTTATCATCACCTGCCCGAGTTTGACAAAAAAGTCTGCCTGTGCTTCAAGAAGAGCCGATACGCCGTAAGTTCAACTCTTCCTCATATATAATAAACACATTTCTCCTCCCTCCTTGCCGGTCCTAGTCCTAATCCTGAGCATATAGAGCTGACACACCCTGGGCAAAAGAGCAGGACAGGTGTGTGTTTTGCATGTTTTAAATGTCCAATAGTCATTCATTTGTTTTTCGTCCTTCTCAAGGCTCTCCCTTTTTCCAATTAATGGATATATGCCAACCAACTTGAATAGAACTAAAACTCGCTGTAGTATTTCCATGTAGTTATAATTCTTTCCATGTTACTTTGTCAATGTTGGTAATACAGTGGTTTTTATGACAGCTCTGACATCTGATATTGAAAAAATTAAAGAGCACAACATTCTTCAGTCATATTTTAAAAACAAGGCTGGACTGTATGATCAGTTGTAATGCCTTTTTATGTGAATTTTGGATATACATGTTCGTCTTAAATTTTCTGAAGTGGAAATCCTCAAAGTGTCATCCTCAATTTACAATGAACTATAGCCAGTACAGCATTTGATTTCATTACCAAAGAAAGGTGAATATGAATCATTAATAGCAGGTTAAATATGAACTATAGTTACACCTGCTGTGTTGGTATGATAGTTTTCCCCGCGTCCACTTCCTCCTCTTGTCACTGCTCTGTTTCTGCTGAGTCATTCCTGAGTCACTCCATCAGGGCTCCCTGAGCTGCTAAAAGGTCATGGTTTGTTTCCACATATATAGAGATATTTATGCTTTGGCATTTTGATTCTGTATGTTGTCACTGCTGGTTCTGAATGATCGTTTTAGATGAGAGGTTAGAGGTGGAAGCTTGTTAATCCAAACTGGCTTTTTGTACTGGATTTAGTGGACAGTCCTTTCTACATGTGGAAAAAAGGACATCCTTCAAAGTACTTCTTCAATTATTTAAAGCTCTAGTTGTTTTTTTGGCAGCTTGTGAAAGGATGAGTGTGTTTGTGTCATCGGTCCTACTGTGGGGGCTGAAACCTGATCTTCCAGCTCAGCTGAACTTTGTCTCAGTTATAGACACGTAAGAGACACAAGGACAGTGGAACTGAAACCAGAAAAACATCACCTATAGACCTAGATCTAACCTGAAGAAAGCAAACAAGGTGAAAAACGTTTTTTTTTTTTTTTTTTTTTTTTTTTTTTTAAACTGGACTTGTTTGTCCTGTGGCTTAATCAGCTTTCAGATGGTTATCTATAATGACATGCATCTCTGTGTCTGCACAGTCAACCAGGACACTGACCACTTATTTTCAGTTGTCCTATGGTTTAATTTTAGTTTTTTTGCACTTAATAAATGCTCTAATCCCATCCCCTGTCCACATACTTTTGGTCTGAGACATTTTTAGCCTTAACGAAACAGTTGTTTTATCTTTTGGTATGGAAGAACCAGTACAGAGCCTTGACCTGAACCCCATCCAACACCTTTTCAGGCTCAAGTGGAATGCTGACTGGGCTCTGTTGGGGTTATTCTGTGAAATGGAGCTTTCAGAACAGAGTGAAACACAGCACACAATACCCCCACATCACTGACAGGAGACCCGGACTGATACCTGCTGCCTCTGAGGCCAGTTTGCCCCCTGGAGTTTAGCTTTATTTCAGCTATTGAAATTAAAATGACCAACACATATTGTGCTGAAATGTTATTCTTTAACCAAAAATACAATGGCTGCACCTGTCCTAGTTTGACAATAGTATATTTATTTATTTGTGTTGTAAACCGTAAATAAGTAAGAGTACTCCAGTGATTTACAATCTGATGAATCTCAAGACACACTCTTACTTAAACCAAGCAACGGAGGTCATTGATTGATTATTACATTTCAAATTGCAATTGATGAGTGGATTACCAAAAAGTCAAGCCCAGTCTAAGAAAGAAAATACTATTTTAAAGTGAAAGGGGCTCACGAAGGCAACATGAGGTAACCAAAGCCATAATGCACCACCTTGCTAAAGACATTGTATCTATTAACACTTTGACACAGTGAATTGAAGCTTAACTTAAACTGATTTCACAAATAAAATTGCATTCACAATATCCATAAGAACAAATCTGGATTTTATATTTATATTCAGCCCTTGTTGGTTCCTACATTTATCACAATTCAACTCAATTGTCCTTTCTAGATGTAACTCCAGGCCTCACATTTGCAACACAGACTTTCTCTAATACATGCTGAGACATCCCTGATGACATCACTATGACCTCATCAGTGTTATTTTTTTTAGGCACATACATTGTTTTGCAACAGTTTGAACATGTTGAGTAATCCTGGTAATGGCTGATCTTAATGTGTACATCGGTGGTGTCCCCTTTTTGAAGGTACATGTTTTCTGCACCTTAAGAGCACAGGACAAAACGGTACCGCCGCTCATCATTGTCTATGTGCTTCTCCTCTGCAGGGAAACGCTATCAAGACCTACAAGTACAACGTCATCACCTTCATCCCACTCAACCTGTTTGAACAGTTTAAGAGAGCTGCCAACCTCTATTTCCTGGGTCTGCTCATCCTTCAGGTACGCCACACACAGTGAACACATGCTTGTGATTTACAGCATCACAGAAAGACAGCCGGTACCATCAAATGTTTGTTTTTTTGTTGTTTTTTTTAGGTCATTCCAGACATTTCCACTCTGCCCTGGTACACCACACTGATTCCTCTGGTTGTGGTGCTGGGAGTCACTGCTATCAAAGACCTGGTGGACGACCTGGTAAGACTTCTCTTTGGAAACACTCACTCACTCACTAATGGTCACCAAACTCCCAGCTCGAATGGTTGCGCTGCTTTCAGTCACAGAGTGGATCATTTTCAGATTTGCCAAAAAATAAAAGGGAGACAAATGTATAACTGTAGCAAAATAAATACTTAAATATATAGAGCAACAGCTTAAGCCAGTGTAAATGCCGCAGTGAGAGGATTTCGTTGTGTCTCCTGTATGGATCATGGGTAAACGGCGGTCACTCGGTCAATCACTTATTCACTCATTCGTTACAGGATTGATCTACATTGAGATATGGATGAAAGCTCAGAAAAAGCTCTGCTTTTCCTTTTCTTTCCAGCAATTATCCATTCATATAACTTACAATAACACATTGAATTTGATTTTATACCCGCGTCTGTTCGCGATCTAGCTGTTGTTGCTTAAAAGAAGGGAACAAAAACTCAAAGATAATTGACTGCTTGTACTACAGCTCATTGTCGGTTTTCTTTTTCTTCCAGGCGCGGCACAGGATGGACAAGGAGATCAACAACAGGAAGTGTGACGTCCTAATGGACGGCAGGTAAAACAAAAAGTTACTCATCTTTTAGTTTTC
Organism: Hyperoplus immaculatus; assembly: GCA_949357725.1. NCBI lineage: Eukaryota > Metazoa > Chordata > Actinopteri > Uranoscopiformes > Ammodytidae > Hyperoplus > Hyperoplus immaculatus. Next base: position 5,931,069 of record OX442365.1, on the reverse strand, counting down.
TTTTATACAACCAAATATTCTTCTTTAAAATCTGACACCATTTTTAAATAATGAACTAGGCATCAGGAAATATTTTATACCGTTCAGAAATATAATGTCCTGTATCAGAGCATTTTGTGTGCTGTGAGTTTTATTCCAGTACAATTGTGTGCCAGTAAATGAATGCTTCCCAAACTATTACATTTTCATTCAAAAGTAATGAAACCATAGCTGTTTTAAAAAGCTGTGATTGGTCCCTTTCTGCTTCAGGTTTGTAGAGTCAAAGTGGAGGAACATCGAAGTTGGAGATGTGGTTCGCCTGAAGAAGAACGACTTTATTCCGGTGTGATGATTTAGCTTGCATAATACTGACATATTGATTCAATGACTGTCGTATGCATGTGTAAAGATAGTTTAAATGAGCATGTGGGACCTGCTGCAATTAAACAATGAGCCAAGCTCTCAGAAAAGCCTCACATAGCCCACACAAGTAACTTTGAAAAGTTTATTTTAAATGAGTTGATAAATACAATTATTAAAATAAATGTTGACAGGTTAAGAGAGGCAGAATCAGCAAGGTCATTTGTGTTAACAAATTTCCTCTTTGTGGAAATGGAGACAATGTAATGCTAAAATGGAAAACTAAAGTACTCAATAAGTAATATGAGACAGATAGAATCCCACATTTTAGTATAAAGTAAAGTTTTATGAGCTCTTTCCATACTCCAAAAATGCTTAAGATGCAGATACAAAATTATGTGATTTAGTTTTCTATAGTTTGAGAAAGTGATGGGAAACTAGACATGAAAACAGGGACCTAGTTGCTCCCAGCATAATTAAAGCAGGGTTGCAATACACCAAAAAAAATTGTGTGTGGTCAGATTTGATTTGTTTACATGATGAATTTCATATTCTTTAATATGCAAATGTTTGATTCCCCTCAGGCTGACATCCTGCTGTTATCCAGCTCCAACCCAAACAGCCTGACCTATGTAGAAACAGCTGAGCTTGACGGGTAAGATTCTTCTCCTCGTTTCATTATTTATTCATGAACTTTAATATCTGTAATGAATTTCTACATTCAAATGAAGTTATGGACTTCATAATGTAGAGGGATTGCTGGAGCGGTATTCTTAGTTTTTTTTTAGTTTGAGCCGGTTTCTCAAGAGGTGTTCAGTCAACAAATTACCCAGAGATAAGAGGAGAGTAAATGTGTGCAAAGCTAGGGCCAAAAGTTAAACAAGCCTTTGCCAAGCTCAGCCTGGTGAGCAGTGTGTCCACATGTTCTGTGATTAACTGAGAAACGCCTTAAAGTCAAACAGAGGCCAGCCACGTGGAACTAGCAGACCTCACCATCACCTTAGCTTGTGTTTCCTAGTGCGTCCTCACACGCAACTTGCATCAGAGAATCATTTTATTTTTAATGCACTTTATCCATGTTTATCCTTTAAAACGTGTGTGTGTGTGTGTGTGTGTGTGTGTGTGTCCACTCTGCAGAGAGACTAACCTGAAGTTTAAGTTGGGTCTTCGAGCGACTGATGAGAGGCTGCAGGAGGAGCGTCAGCTGGCGGAGTTTGATGGTGAGCATTGTTTATTTTCATAAACCTACATATCTTTTATCCACTCAAAAGACTAGTTTTTTTGAAAGTATTACCAATTTAAAATAATGATAATTGCTGTATTGAAAGGTAAAATTATCTCAACAGTCATTAAAAATAATCTTTTAAGTGCCAATGGATAAATACACTCACTCTGATAAAGTGGCAGATAAGTGTTTGGGTTTGCATTATGTAATGTATTTGGTATAAAGGTCTGCTCATTTTTTTGTACTAAAATAAAAAAGTATTTTTTCCGTTGTGAATTATTTGTAATAGGGATACTTTTTCTTAATTACATTCATTTTAATCAATTCTCAGTTCATGTTGAACCATGTCACAGCTCTTTCCACTGTGCAATACAACACATGGAGAAACCCTGTCCATGTGATTAAAGCCACTGTAGCTGATATGAAGAGGTTTCAAAGCCATGGCAAAGGGGAACTTAAGATTCCATCTGCTCGTTTCAACGATGATATTCTTCATATTTGGTCCAGAGCGAAATACTTTGACAGCTACTGACATACTGCCATGAAAAGTCCCAGAGCTAATTCATGCTGGCCAGATAGTTAAGCCTCTGATTTTGAGTAGCTTAGAGTGGAATGAATATCTCTTTGTGTGTCCCTATAGCTCTGGTGCAGTGTGAGGAACCCAACAACCGTCTGGATAAGTTCCTGGGGGTGATGCAGTGGCAGAGGGAGCGCTTCCCTCTGGACCTGGACAACATGCTGCTGAGAGGCTGCACCATCCGGAACACTGAACACTGCCACGGCCTGGTCATCTACGCAGGTGTGTGACATGACATCACTGCACAACTCAAAAGCCAGCAAAATATATTTTTTTTTTATGGATGAGTTTTAGGGCTCTATGCACATCGTGAATAAAGTCGAAATGTCATGAATGAACTCAACAATTCCAAAGCTGGAAAGATGTCGATGGATTAGAACTTCCGAGATCAATAACTCATAGGCGAAACGTTATTAAAACACAAAAAATGCATCTTTGCTACAGTCGTAAGGTAGACAATGGGCCTAATTTTTACAGAAACCAGACGTCCTCTAAGCTCCACTTTTAACACACTGCACTGTATAGGATGGAAGGCATTGAATACTAATGCTCTTCAGTGTTTCCCTTTCATACGAGACCTGCTCTCACAACCTGCTGCACATAGAGAACAGTGTTGTTTGTGGAGCTTAGAGGACTTCTCGTGAGGTTGTAGCCCATTGTCTCCCTTTTGACGTTAGCAAAGATGCATTGTTTGTGCTTTAATAACGTTTAAATATAATTTGTCCTTTACCGCAGACTTGAACTGTCGAACCAGTGTATTCACAAAGTGCATAATGGTGAGGGCACCCTTAGCTCAGTTGGTAAGGCGTCCCCCCCATGGGCCTCGGCCAGCAGCAGACCCGGGTTCGATTCCAGCCCGCGGTCGTTCTCTGCATGTCACTCCCCTCTCTGCCCCATTTCAACTCTGTCTCTACACTATCAATAAAAGCATAAAAATGCCTAAAAAAAAGTGCATAATGGAGAAAAAAAAATTTCTCTCCGTGGCCCTAATACACTCTTCCATACATGTCATTACTGACAGCACTGACAAACCCTTGTGACTGTGTGTTGCCGTAGGAGCCGACACCAAAATCATGAGGAACGGCGGGAAGACAAGGTTCAAGAGGACCAAGATTGACGAACTGATGAACTACATGGTTTACACAGTAAGTCTGGCTCATGTTTATACATGTTACATGAATACAATAATACATAATTCATTTATTGAATAATAACAACTATTTGTCAAGCACCTTTCATACAAGAAATGTCTGCTCAAAGTGCTTTTTCAGCTCAAAAAACACTTTTTAAAGTCATAGCGTGACCTGGGAGAGATTGATGGTTTTAAATTGCTCCGTGTGTGTGTGTGTGTGTGTGTGTGTGTGTGTGTGTGTGTGTGTGTGTAGATCTTTGTGCTGTTGATCCTGGTGGCGGCGGGCCTGGCCATCGGACACACCTTCTGGTACGAGGAGATCGGAGCAAACGCCTGGTACCTGTACGACGGCAAGAACCAGGGCGCCTCACACAGAGGCTTCCTCAGCTTCTGGGGTTACATCATCGTCCTCAACACCATGGTGCCCATCTCACTATACGTCAGGTCAGTCAACGCAAAGCACACATGTCAGGCTGAAGGGGTTTTTTATTTAGTTTTTTTACCCTTTATTTCAACCAGGAGAAGTCTAATTGAGATTTAAAAATTTTCGTTTACAAGAGAGTCCTGGCCAAGACACGCAGCAGCACAGTTCCACAGTTACAGACAATTATTTAAAAACAACAGACAACATAGAAATAGAGTCACAGTCAGAACATCATGAAACAAAGCATGTACAGACAGAAGAGACGGCTTCAACATCATCAAGAAGGGATTTCAATCTGTTTCGAGGAACCAGCTCCTAAGGTTTCAGTTTATGGCCGCAAGTTAACCTTTATAATGTGTAATACAAGTTACTATTTGAGCAACATGGCCAAGTTAAAGGTGGGTTAAGCGATCCTAGAGAATGTTTGTTGTCAAAATCTAATCGGTGAATATCTCCTCACAAAATCTGCTTACCTGTCTGTACTGTGTGGGTGCTAGAATCAAGTGTAAATAAATAACCCAGGGCTCTGTAAAGTGGGCCCGCTTTGTTTAGAATCGCCTACCCTACCTATTAAGTTAGCTGCAGAGAGGCTCTGGTGTAACTCCTCTCTACCTTTCCCCCTTTTTCACGTCTAATTTTACAATAAAAACTATCTTAACTAAGAGCCTCAATATTTGTCCAAATCAACTTCATCTGCTGTTTGTCTGCTCTCTGTTCAGTGTGGAAGTGATTCGCCTGGGCCAGAGCAAGTTCATCAACTGGGACCTGCAGATGTATTTTGCAGAGAAAGACACTCCAGCCAAGGTACATTACTACTGCTTATGTCATTATTTGTAGCTTTCTGACTTCATACCAAATGACCACTATTGACAGTGTTTCAGGCTTAAGACTTTCTCCAGGTAAAAATGAAGACTTAAAATGAGTATGCGTCATGTTATAGCAGTGATCCTTCTCAGTCCATAGTTGTAAAATGTTGCAGATCCTCGCTTTTGATTTAAAAAATAAATAAATAAATAAAAATACATATGGTGGCACTTTGCATCCAATCAGTTGTCTCCCCCCCCCGTACAGGCCCGGACCACCACCCTGAACGAGCAGCTGGGTCAGATCGAGTACATCTTCTCCGACAAGACGGGGACTCTGACACAGAACGTCATGGCATTCAAGAAGTGCACCATCGCTGGACGCAACTACGGTACTGATCTGCTCAGCTACTTTCTGACCATGAGTGGCTTTTCTTACTGGCTCAGACGGGGTTACGGGGAGGCATTCCATTTGAACACAGGCAGAATGAATGAGCGGCTCTATTTTGTCTTCTTTCTATTTTTCTATTTGAATTGTAAATGTTTTATTTGACCAGGAAGTGCATTGAATATGTCTTATTCAAACGTAACAAACTCAACATTGTATATTGCAATTTTTTTTGTTGATTTCTGTTGCCACAGTATTTGATATATTTCTTAAAAAAGTTCTTAAATGTGTGCAGATACCCTGTCAGAGTTGTCAAACATAAAGTATATACAACCTGTGAGAAACAATGGATGGATACTGAAGGAAACTATAAGGTTGACGGTGAGAGAGTGACACCTGCTGCCTTGCATTGCAATGACATCTGTTCAAATGATGCCAAAAAAAGTCAACATATGCAGGGTGTTTACATGAAATTGAGGTTAACATATACAACGAGTTTCTGCATAAACTAAAGGAATTATGTTGTATACAGGCATGCAAACTCGCCACTTTTCGGCGAAATTCGCCGTTTTGGAAACGAAATTGGCCATCTATGTGATTCGTGGGGATCCGTTGAGAAAATATTTTTTGGAGGGGAGGAGGGGGGGATCTGATGGCCAGCAGTGTGTGTGTGTGTGTGTGTGTGTGTGTGTGGAGCGGAGCGGAGCGGAGCATGGACAGACCATAGTGACTAACTATGATTGACGGATGTTAACTCCTATCATATGAGCTTTGACGGTCATTTGGCCAATCAGAAACAGTGTTTGTCATTGAGGGGCGGTGACATCAGTCAGTCAGAGCGTCTGCAGGGAAGTTAAAAAAAAATTCTCTCCGAGTCGTCGGAGCGTTCAAGTAGCCGCAGCCGCAGTACTATCATTTTACCGTGTGCCTACTAGTGTTGCCACCCGTCCCGTTTTTCTCAGAATTGTTCTCTTTTTTCACCAGCTGTCCCGGGAAAAAATAAATCTCTCCCGGGACACAATTTGTCCCGTTTTTTGGGGGGAAATGCCAAAACCTCATTTGATTTCCTTCGTTCAGTAGTTAAGGCCGTTTCACACGGGCCGAGGCGTTTGTTGCGCCAACTAATGCATTCTCAATGGAGAGGCGAGCGGGGCCGGGCAGAGAGAAAGCGCAGCGGGCAGGGGCGGTCTCAACGATCTCGGGGCCCGTTTCAAGACCCAGTGTGGGGCCCCCACTTTTTTTTTCTTTTTTTTTTTTTTTAATAAATAATGCTTGTGCATGCTCCCCGCGAAAATAGAAAAAAAGATTGTGGAAACCATTTGGTTCATATACGGATTATGAGATAACGGGCCCAGAATGGTCCCCCCCTGCCCCACTCCTCCCTATCCCTATTCAACAGATAAAGGGTGGATAGCTACTTTTTATGAACAGTATATAATTTACACATATAAAGCTTATTACTGTATGTGTGAGGGGGCCTTCAAGGCCCCTCATGAAGCCCCTAAGACAGAGCTAATAATGCTTTAGTTTTGCACTTGCTTTTCTATTATTCACCTACTAGTTGAGGGGCCCATGATGATGTATTTCCTTATTTTAGGCGATACCTTTTTGGACCCTGTTATTGACATGAGTGACTGAGCTCTTTGACAATGCGACGTGTAAAGTTACTATCAGTATTTCTGGCTTAGGGCCCCCCTGAGCCCTTGGGCCTGGTTGCATGCAATTTTCTTCTCAAAGTGCACCAGATTGATGAATTTTACTTTAAAAGGTTGCATTTTTTTCTTCCGGGGGAGCATTCCCCCGGACCCCCCTACAAGGTACAGGGTTCCCACCTCAGTCTCTTTATATATCCTACTGTAAAAAGCACTGTAGGTGTTTATGGTTATTATAGGTCATTAGACTGGTCAGTCTGAACTGGTAGCCTAATAATGGCCGAGCCCTCCGCCCCAAACATCAAGTGTCCCTTTTTTTCCTGAATCCAAGGTGGCAACCCTAGTGCCTACTCGGTTTATGTGAATCACTTTTTAAATAAATTCACAGAGTTTGCCAAGCGTTGTTTTACAGCCATTTGTATTGATTTATGCGCATGCTGGTTAACGACCGCGGTTGGCGGATTGTCACTGCAGATTAACATCCAGACCCCCCTACTGGTGTTTGTTTTCGGACTTCTCACCTTTTTCATGGTTTATGAGTTTGCATGCCTGTGTATATTGCCCCTGTTGACAGCATTGCTATCGGAAAACATGAAAATGAGCCTTAAATGATTCCTTTTTGGATTCTGGTTCACTGTAGCAGGAAGAAACAGTATACAGCATAGATAAGAGCAGAACAAACAAAGAAAAGAGTCATATGCAAAACCAAACAGGGGGGTTGCTTAGGGCAAGTATTAAAGATACATATGACTTCATGTGCATGAAAAGACAAAAAAACACACACAACTGGACAGTTACATATTCTTTATTTTGTCGACTAAATTCAGGCTGGAATCAAAAATGACTCCCAAGATATCCGGTATTGTGCTTAATAATGCCAAGCTATATTTTCACAGCTATGACTTTCTCCTCCCATAATGTTTTGTCATTACAAGGGTTTTGCTCTCTTTTCCACAGGGGACCCAACCACTGCTGAGGGCGTGTCACTCGACAGAGGAAAGGTACAATATCAACATGCACTTACTTGTTCCTGGTTCATACTTGTTACTATTCTATCCAACATCTGTTGGATATGTGCCCGTCATAGCAGGGGATCCCCTCCTCTGCTCCTCTACCTGAGATTTCCTCCACTTATCAAGGGTGCAAGGACTGTTATACTGTCCAGATTGTTGGCCCCTCAATATGCAGTGAGGCAGTGTTATTTTTGATACTTGCCTGCATTACGTCAGGAAGAATAATTCCGTTCTCAATAAGATGATTCACTTGGAAATAATATGACAGAGCCATTAGCCAAACATAATCTAGAGTAGGTGTCGGTTTCAGTATGCTGAAAATGTAATCAGAGTTAAATTATAGCTCGCTGTGTTCAGTGATTTTGCAACAAAAAAAAAATCAGATATTGGGTTGAAAATGAGTTTATTTTTATCTCCTCTCCATATACATTTTCACTGCTTAGCTAAATAAGACAAACTAACAAATGAATTGACAAAAAAAAGGATTTTGATCGGTCGACTGCCTATCTCTCCAGAATAATTTCAGATGTACTTCTACTAGTAGTCTCCTAAAGCATTTACCCGTCTTCCCCATTAGCCGGTGGACTGGAGCTGGAACCAGCTGGCTGACAGGAAGTTTGAGTTCATGGATCATTCCCTGGTGGCTAACCTCCGAGCGGGGAAGGACAAAGATGCCTCTGAGTTCTTCAAGCTGCTGGCCCTCTGCCACACCATCATGGTGGAGCACAAAGAAGGAACCGGTAAGCCTACTACATAATCCTAGTGTGGGTGACGGGAAGGAGCCTAAGGGGCCACTCACACTAGGGCCGCGGCCCCGTGCCCGAGCTCATTTGCATACTAAAGTCTAGAATGTTTGGCTAGTGTGACCACGCCATCCGTATTCCAGTACGGAACAGCCCCTTGGCCACGGCACACTTGGGAGAGGTGTGCCGTGGCCAAAGTACAGATGCTAATGAGATGACACGCGCACAAGCAAGCGCACAAGCAAGCGCACAGGCGGCGTTCCTGACGTGAATTTATTAAGGATGCATAGTCCGTTAACGTCCGCTGCCTTACTAGTCGGCACCAGAATTGCCCACCACTTGGACTTGTAGCTACATAAAATGTGTGAGAATTAACGTGTGTGTGGGCCTACACAGAGCTAAATAGGTGAGCGCAGAAAGTAAAGCAAAAAGGTTTTCGTGTTTACTCACGTTCGTCAGATGATTTTTTTCTTTTTCCTCCCGTCAGCTGTCATAATACTGCCTTTACGAATGGCGGTGGAGACGAACCCAACACACAGTGGGACTCCGTGGCCCGGTGATAAGGAAACAGTAGCCTACACTAAGGTTTAACAAGAAACTTTATAAAGACACTTAAAAAAACGATCTCTGCCCATACAAGTTCTGACTTGGACTATATATAGTATGATAGAGCGATCGATGTGTATAAAACCATCCGGTACGTATGGTCTGATGACGGGCCGTTATATTAATAATAAACAGCGTGCTGCACAAATACATACCTGCAAACTCGTCGCTTTTCGGCGAAAATCGCCGTTTAGAATCAAAATATATGACCCACGTGAATCGTATAGATCCGAAGAGTTTTTGTTTTTGGGAAGGGGGGGGGGGGGTAGCGGCAGCTGCCAGAGAAGTCAGCCAGCGCTTCCCAGACTGGACTGTGTGGGCGAGTTACCGTAGTGTGAGACAAGGGAATATCGTTATCTTGGCAATAAAACATCTTTGGTAGACGTCATGAGTATTGTCCAATCAGCGTTAAGATCGGGCATAGTAAAGCATCACTGCTGCCGCTGTGTGTTCAGACTTTAGAATTGGCTAAAAGTCTCAATCAAAGCCCTTTTGATAATAAAAACTTAGAGGCTTTGATTAAACACTGTCAATGCTTCAGAGGTTAATGTAACAGCCTACTGAAACAGAAACTATACGGAGGGACGCAGCTCACTGTACAGTCCCTTTATTTAGTCGCGCTGTCAGTTTGCCGACATGGCTCTCTGTTAGACTCGAGACATAGAAAAAGATCGCGGAAGCCGTTCCCGTAGACAAAGTTAACGGGCAGGATATCCCCGACTGATTTCATCCATCAAACCACAGAGTTTTTTCTGAGCGGCGTCTCACTCGCTCACTGGGTCTCCCGGGTCCCGGTGATTTTCACCGTCACAGCGATCGACTCGCTGCTTTGCTGGGGCGGAGACTTTGTGTGAAGGTGATTTAACATCACGGTCGTAGACGAATGTTATAACTTTATGCTGCATAGTTTGCACTGCACTGTTGACCCACACAGGACTCTTAAGTGAAGCTGACAGTTTAATGAGCGCACATTGCAGAAATGAAGTGTCTGCAGTGCGCTCACAATCAGAGCCGACCGACAGGCCCCCCCCCCCCATGTATTTTTATTTTTATTTTTTAGTTTGTGTGTTTGATATTAACATCATATTATTATATCATACAAAAAAATGAATACAATGTTTTGATCTAGATAGCCTAGTTAATAGCCCAATAATTTAATCAGTTCATCTGGGAGGTAATCCAAGTTTAACTGATCACGTCACGTTCACGTCCAGTGTGTATTGAGTTTATTTAAAAACATTTGGAAATGGGGCTCAGATGCCCATGCACTGTATAACCTATTTCAGCCTTGTCTGTGGAAAAAAAGATAGCTGGACAACAGAGTTCTTCTGCTTCGTTCCTCTCACTGCATTTAAATGTATTCATTATATTACAGAGAAATATGTCCCGTAAAAGAAAAAGAGCACCAAGCCCAACCCAGAGGACCCTGCATAATATTTTATTTTAAATGAACATTTTAATGGAAAATCCAAGAAGCTTCTAATTCATCCGACCCAGTGTCTCCAAATTATTTGTTCACACAAAATTCCTCAGATTTAGCCTCTTAATTTCCTTCTCAAAGTGCACCAGATTCATGCATTTCACTTTAAAAAGTTTAAAAAAAATCTCCCGGGGGGGCATACCCCCGGACCCCCCTAGGAGGGTCAGGATCTCAGCTGGCTATTATTTTCACCCAGCTGGACATTGGAGCAATAGTGGAGAACTCTGGTTGTGTGAATGATATTTAACAATAGCCAATCGTTTGGACAGCGAAAAACACCCGACCCCCCCTAGAAGGGACGGGTGTTTGTCACCTTTTTCACCTCCTATGAGTTTGCAGGTCTGCAAATATGAGACTGTCCGCTGCGACCTATTACGTCAAGGCTACATTTAAAAAAAAAAAAACAATAGCTTAAGAATTCTCGTTGCTCTAATGTGGAAATGGAATATATGATGCAAATTTGGCCGGATGAAAATATTCACAAACATTCGTATAGCCTACAAGACTACGCTCCAAATCATAAATGTGCACGGTGACGTAGGCAAGGTGCAATCGTGCCCAGGCCACGAGCAGTGTGACCACGGGCCAGCGGGGGGAGTGGGGAGGAGGGCAATCGTGCTGAATCTTCCTGCAGCACGGAACAGGCAAACTTGCCTAGTGTGAGTGCGCCCTAAGTGTCAATCAACCCTCACGCTGTGTTTAAAGGTGGAGTCGGCATTTCTGGAGAATGCTTTTTGTCAAAATCTGTGCATAGCTCCTCACGATTCACTACTGGTTTGTACTGTGTGTGCACTGATAAATAAAAAGTTTTACTACACATCCTAGAAACTGTAAACGGGCGTGTTGCTAGCTACAGTGGCACCTTTTTATTTACATACCAGTTTACAGAGCCTAAGCTGTGTATTAACTCCAGTTATTATTTTGTCAGCACACAGACACAGTACTGACGGCTAGCGGATCATGAGGAAGATATTCACTGATTTTCAATTTGTGTGTTGAATTTATCAACTAGCGTTCTCTCTCTCTCTCCATATTAAGTGATATTTTTGATAATGAATAAAAAAAAATATCTCTCGTATAAATAAAGGTTAAATGAAAAATCAATCAACTGCACAGAAAGGTGCATTACTGTGAAATAGGAGCGGACCCAACCTCGTCATGTATGCCTGTCTGTCTTTCTCTCAGGTGAGCTGGTGTACCAGGCAGCCTCTCCTGACGAGGGCGCCCTGGTGACAGCAGCCAGGAACTTTGGCTACGTCTTCCTGTCCCGTACGCAGGACACCATCACTATCAAGGAGCTGAACCAGGAGAACACCTACGAGATGCTGGCCCTGCTCGACTTCAACTCAGACCGCAAGCGCATGTCCATCATCTGTAAGCACACACACAGAAAAGCACACACACACGTACAGACAGACACACACACACACGTACAGACAGACACACACACACACATACAGACAGACACACACACACACACACACACACATACAGACAGACGCATGCACACACAGAGTAGTACACCTGCAAACACACATTTATGATCATGTTGTTTTTAAATAGTTATAAAAGCTGTTATACTGCATAGTGACTGGCTAGATGCTGACTTTACCATTCACACACTGTGGTTTGGCTAGTTGGGAGACCTGTTATATTGTACTGCTTCTCTTCAATAGGAGCCAATGGGCCTCAGACCTTGTATTGAAGTGAGTCAGTATCAACAGATGAACAAACACATTGTTTTGGGATTTATTGACAGTATGAAAAAATTAGAATAAATCTAGTCTCTACCTCTTAAGTAGCAGTTTGTTTTTGAAACAGGGATAACATAAAGCATCACTGAAGATGGCTAGTGTAGGAGCTACTCATGCTGTGCTAGCTAGCATTAAGTTAACACTTTCCCACAGTTTAAGCTGCCTAAGACATCATTTGGCTATAAACGTAAAACTTGTAATTGCATAGAATCTTTCAGTATTGGCTTTGCTTGCCTTAACTCAGACCACTGTATTCAGGACTTTACCAATCAAGTCCTTAAGAGCGGCTTGTGACTTGAAAACCACTGACTGTCCTACATCTGATCCTCTGTCCTCCTGTCTCTCTTCTCTCTCAGTGAGGTTTCCAGACGGTCGCATTCGTCTGTACTGTAAAGGAGCCGACACTGTCATCTATGAGCGCCTCTCCCCCAACTCCAGACACAAGGAAACCACCCAGACATCTTTGGATGTGAGTTCCCATGGATGTATTCTCATGTGCACTGTTACATTTCACTGCTACATGCAATACAGTAGGCGTTGGCTCAGGTAAAATAACATGTTGTTTTTTTCTCGTGTTCGTCAGGTGTTTGCCAACGCCACCCTGCGTACGCTGTGTTTGTGTTACAAAGACATCAGTGCAGCCGAGTATGAAGCCTGGTCCAGGAAACACAAAGAAGCCCAGCTGAGCTTGAGCAACAGAGACGCCGCCCTGGACCGTGTGTACGAGCAGATCGAAGGAAACCTGCTGGTGAGTCGGACACGTATATCAAGATGAACTTTCAAGTTTAACAAAGGTTTTACATTTCCATTAGGAAACACATCACTGATATACAGGAATCGGAAGGAAAACTAGAAAAAGACCCATAAACTAAGACAATTATAGGGTTTGGTAAACAATGTTTCTGACCATTTCAACAGTGTGTGAATACAGAAGGGAAGGGGAGGAGTTTGACAACGCTCCCTGCTGCTCCTGGCTCCATTCTCCGGGAGCCAGACTAGCTTAAATGTAACTGACATTCATTTACGTGCAAAAGTTACACACTAAAGCTTTAAATATTGAACTATTTTCTAATGCCCTTGAAGGGACTCCTCAACATGGTAAATGGACTTGTATAGCGCTATATCTCCGTTTATCACAGACTCAAAGCGCTTTACATTGTTTTTGTACACATTCACCCAGTCACACACACATTCATACACCGATAGCAGCAGCTACCACGCAGGGTAGGCTTAGCACTAGGGTGCTAAGCTAACTAAGCTAACTATCGGGAGCAATTCGGGGTTCAGTGTCTTGCCCAGGGACACTTCGACATGTGGCGGGGAGACGGGGAATCGAATCTCCGACCCTGCACACCAGAGGCGAACTCCCTACCCACTTCGCCACTGCCAACACCAGAGAGCCAGTAAAATGTGCTGTTTACATTTTTTAAATCCAACTGAAAAAGCCCTTCTACTTTTCACCAAAAGCCTGAGTGAGCAATACATTAAATGGAAATCCTTGAACGTTAAAAGCAGCGCTCCTAAAGCCATATCTAAGCAGCTGTATCCCTCTGTCCAGCTGATTGGAGCGACAGCCATCGAGGACAAACTGCAGGACGGTGTGCCAGAGACCATCGCCAAACTGGCCAAGGCTGACATCAAGATCTGGGTCCTGACTGGGGACAAGAAAGGTACCATCAGCTCAGACCGCACCCCTGTACTGTTAGTCCACCTGTACTCATGCACCAATATGTTACAGCTACATGTTTCAATGTGAGAAAAAAACAACAACAATGCTTAATGGAAGTTAGGCTTAAGACGCTATTCCCTAAATGTTGTAACCAACAGCTGTAATAATTAAATACGCGAAAAGACTTGTGCCATGTTATTTGTACGCTTTATTTTAATGTCTTTCATCTTTTCCCTCAGAAACGGCCGAGAACATTGGATTCTCTTGTTCCCTTTTGACTGACGATATGCAGATCCACTACGGAGAAGATGTCAAGTGAGTGGAAGGGTTAACAGCCTAGAACAGTGATACAGTTCAAAGCACTTAAATTCAACTTGTGTTCATGTTGTGAAGAGGGAGGGAGCACATTCTTCCTCCTAAAAGTGACAAGTTAAGTTAATCGGATGTTTCAAAGCAGTACTCAGAGTTCTGTAGAATCAACAAAAAACTATAAGTTCCTAGTAGCTACTTTAAGTTAATCATCAGTTTACCTAAAGGTCTTGTTGTATAACTGACAACAGGAACACCTCAACTTTGCCTATTAAAGAAATATTAGAACCTGCTCCTCTGTATTCCACTCCCTCCCTGTGTGATCGCTCAATTCAACGTCTTGTTTCAACAGCACACAAGTATCTCTTGTATTGTTGTGTTGTGTAATAGTGGGTCTGTCTGTTGTGCGTCTGCAGTGAAAAGCTGACTGTCCGCCAGGCCACCAGGAGGCGCGTCACTCCAACCATCCTTCGAGGGAGAAAGAAAGCGGCCGAACCCTTCTTCACCGATCCTGGCCAAAAGAACGCTCTCATTATCACCGGGGGATGGCTGGTGAGTTCTTCAACACTCAAACCATTTTAAAATCAGGATTTTACTGATTTTTTTTTTTGTGCCAGTATTTCGTATAACATGGTGCATTGTTCCGATATCTTGTGTGTTTATCTCAGAACGAGATTCTGTATGAGAAGAAGAAGAAGCGCCGTCGTCTGCGTCTGCGGCGTCTGGGAAGGCGTGCCCCTCCCACCAGCCCTCAGGACGGACAGCCAATGGACGACTGGGAGAAGGAGATGAGACAGGTGCAGCAAATGCATGACACATTTAACATGAGTATTAGGGCACACTCGCACTAGCAAATCTGTACAGTGCCAAAGCACGCTTGAGGCATACATTCTAGTTTGTTTGACCAATGTGAGTGCTTTGCACACTTCTTTGGCCCTGGCCCGGTTGGGAGAGGTTAGATCAAAACATGATGTTACAACCTTCACGTAGGTCTGATGTGGTGGTGTAATGTTAGCTGCACATTTGGCGAGATGAAAATATTTAAATAATTACAACCTTCGGCTCTAAACGGAGGCCTATACAACGCAGGAAAACCCCAAACTGTACGTTTTTAAAACAAAAAGACACATTTGTGACGGTGTCAACCAAGGCGTTTTGTTGTCTGGTATTATGACGTTATTATTAAGTGAGATATGTTTGGTTGAAAGTGCATCCAGTGAGGGTTCCTGTGTTAACACTGTGACATGTCCCTCCAGGTTGACTTTGTGGACATGGCCTGTGAGTGTGAGTCGGTCATCTGCTGTCGCGTCACACCCAAGCAGAAGGCCAACGTGGTGAGTCTGGTGAAGAAGTACAAGAAAGCCATCACACTGTCCATCGGAGACGGAGCCAATGACGTCAACATGATCAAGAGTAAGGACATGAGCCAACCATGTATAGTTAAAGGGATAGTTCAGTATTTTTGAAGTGGGGTTTTTTGAGGTACTTAGACAAAGTCAGTGTGTTTCCTTATGAAGAACCTAAAACCTAAATATCTGTTCAATTGTACACTAAACTGAGATTTTTTTCCCACAGCTTAAGTTTGCTGTGTGAGACAACCCTTTATCTTTGTATCACTCTACCAATCAGCTGCTTGACTCAGAGCTACTGCTGACTATTCAAGAGGCAAAAGTAAACGGCTGTCTGGTGGCCAACTAAAGCTTTGGAAAAAAATCACAGTTTAGCGCACAATTGAAGTGATATTGGGGTTTTATGTTGGCTTTTTTTTAACCTTTATTTATACAGGTAAATCCCATTGAGACCAAAGACTCTTGCAAGGGAGACCTGTTTTCCTTTCCCACGTTACCATTCACACACACATTTACACCGATAGAAGGCATTCACACGAGGCAAGGTGGGTGAAGTGTCCTGCCCAAGGACACAGCAACTATGACACAGGTGGCAGGGCAGGGATCGAACCTCCAACCCTTTGATCATCGGCCGACCCGCTCTACCAACTGAGCCACAGTCGCCCGCTTTTATACATGAGGAGAAGCAATGTTTTTCTTGCGGCCCTGTCTGCAACAGTACAAGGCTGACTTCTGCTACAGCGACATCTCCCCCAAATGCTTATGCTGACTGCACTGACCGCCATCTCCATTAGTAACACACTTACTATGCCTAAGTAGTACCTCATACGACCCCACTTCAGAACTATGACCTATCCCTTTTAAAGGACACTTTATTTTGCTCCAACACATTGCAGTGACTGTCCTCTAACCCCCTGTCTTTTGTCCTCCCAGCTGCAGACATTGGTGTTGGCATCAGTGGACAGGAGGGCATGCAGGCCGTCATGTCCAGCGACTACGCCTTTGCCCAGTTCCGTTACCTGGAGCGCCTCCTGCTGGTGCACGGCCGCTGGTCCTACATCCGCATGTGCAAGTTCCTCCGCTTCTTCTTCTTCAAGAACTTCTCCTTCACTCTGGTCCACTTCTGGTACTCCTTCTTCAACGGCTACTCCTCACAGGTCAGCAGCACGCCAGCATTTTGTCTTTTGTGATTTTTTTTTTAAGGCCAAATTTGGTCCCAAATATTAATTTCCTACATAATCCAGGTGCATACTATATCTTAATATTAGTACAATTACAATTGAAATACATTTAGGGTGTGTATTACGAAACATTACAGCAAAATATTTTTTTAGGCTTACTTTTTGATTCATATTATAAACAAAATTCAACACGTAAACACATTGTGGAGCTAGATCACTCCATGTAACATTTACATTACATATATCATTACGAAGCTCTTCTGATTTGGACCATGGTTTAAAGGTGCATTACACAGTTTTAGGGGAAGGGGATTTGTTAACATTTGCAGAGCATTCTGGGTTATCAAACATACTTACTTTGAATTAATTTATTAATATTGAATAACTCTACCATCATAAATCAAAAGTTATTATGAGGCCCCTTGAAGAAGTTAAAGGCCTACTTCACCGGTGGGAATATGAAGGTGTATTGAATTCTGAGATCCTATGTAGTATAAATGTGCAAATTTCTTTTAAATTGGTTCATCCTAGCCTGAGAAAAGGCAGATAGTGTGTTTTATGGTCTCACTGTCTAACCCTACATTTCTCTTACTGTGACATCATACATTCAATCCTTTTTTCCCCTGTCTGCAGGTTGCCTATGAAGACTGGTTCATCACCCTCTACAATCTCTGTTACAGCGCCTTACCTGTTCTACTCGTTGGACTTCTTGACCAGGTAACGGCCATTGTTGTAGACTGAATGAGCGGTAGAGAAAAAGTTTAATACTGGTTTTGCATTTACAGTTTTGCATAAATCCCCCAAATATCAACATCCTTATTTTCTGACTCTTTACATCCATGTCAAAGTTACTCATACAATTTGATATCATACATGTTGATTTGAAAGATGTTAGCTGGATTAGGTTAGGTTGATGTGCTGAGGTTTGAGGCGAGACACTGCAGACAAAAACAATAGCTTTTTCAAGGACTGGTCAATTTTGAGATAATTTGCTTCCATACCATGTCTTCTTTCATACTAATATAAATCATAGGTCCAAAGTGTACATTTAGGTGTATATTTGACTAAGTCTTGTCTTTTTGCATTTGTATATTTCTGCAATGCAACCATATTTAACGGCCATTATCTCAATATTTATTTATCTGAAAAATCTTAACTTCTAAAGCGCGATCAAATTCACTTCCCATGATAATTTTTAGTCATTATTACTTGTGCTATTCTGAAGGTTATAACAATATTTCTGTCAGACAAAAATGTGGAATCTTGCGGTGTATTGTAATACAGGTTTTAAAATGGGAAGGGTTGAAAAAGGAACTGTTAACTGATCCCTCTGCCTCCTTCATGCAGGATGTGAACGACAAGCTGAGCCTGAAGTTCCCCAAGCTCTACCTTCCCGGCCAGCAGGGGGCGCTCTTCAACTACAAGAACTTCTTCATCAGCTTGTTCCACGGCATCTTCGTCTCGCTCATCATCTTCTTCATCCCGTACGGAGCCTTCCTGCAGACCATGGGGCAGGATGGAGAGGCCCCCTCAGACTACCAGTCCCTGGCCGTGGTCACCGCCACCTCGCTCGTCTTTATAGTCAACCTGCAGGTTAGACACATTCAGAACTAATGGATGAAGACATGCCAGTGTGCTAACATTAACAGGACCAGTAAAGGTGGAGTCAATGATTCTGGAGAACGCTTGTTGTCAAAAACTTACAAAAAAAAAGTTTTTGTGTTTGTAATTTGGGAAAATCTCCTCATGATCCGCTACCTGTCCGTACTCTTTGTTCACTGAGAAACATCTGGTGTTAATACACAGCCTAGACTATTTAAACTGGGATCTGAACAAAGGGTAACAAAGGGAGTCCGCCGTAGCTAACGACATGCCCATTTACATAGCCTAGGCTGTGTATTAACATCAGACTTTTTTTCAGTGCACACACGCAGTGCGTACAGGTAGAGGATCGTCGTGAGGAGATTTTAAATGATCTTGACAACAAGTGTTCTCCAGAATCCCTCACTCCACCTTTAATCATACAGTTAAACTCAGATTTAACTTACATTTGTATTTTAACTTGTTCATGAGTGGAAGTGTATAAGCTTTAGGTAATTCAATATCAATATGTGTAGTCTATTCTTAGAATCACTGAATTTGGTTTAGAAGATGTGATGAATTGATTTGATGTGAATGACCTCTTTGTCGTCAGATGTCTCTGGATACGTCGTACTGGACCTTTGTCAACTGCTTTGCTGTATTGGGCAGCATAGCAATCTACTTTGGCATCATGTTCGACATCCACAGCGCTGGAATCCACGTCATCTTCCCCTCAGCATTCCACTTCACCGGTCAGTCTCCACAGAGTCACACACTAAACTACTCCAAAGGTCTTTTCTTAAATGCTCAGTTGGAAATGTGTACTGAAACAAAAACTGAGTGAACTGGTCCTGGATGCTTCTATTTCATGTCCTCTGTCCTGCTATCAAATGTAACCGAAAATGTTAGACCTGACTTCTTAACTGATCACGTTTTTGCCCCACTGACTTATCAAGTTTGGTACGCGTGATTTTAAATAGTACAGCCTCCGCAGCTGTTTGTTTGAAAAGACTACAGGATCAGAGTTGTAGCTGAATTAATCCAAGACCCACAATATATTATTCATAATATTTTGACACAATAATTTCTTTAGTGAGTTATCATGGAATACATGTTGTGTACCTTTCATTACTAAGCCATTCATCAGCTAGCATTGCCCATGTGGATATGCCTTTGAGGTAATGTATCATTAAACACCACTAGACCTTGCCCTATGCACTACTTAATCTTGCCTTGTATATTGTGTTTCTGTAGGTGCAGCGTCGAATGCCCTTCGTCAACCCTACCTGTGGTTAACCATCATCCTGACTGTGGGCATCAGCCTTCTGCCTGTCATCTGCATTCAGTTCCTCCATAAAGCCATCTGGCCCTCCGTAGGAGACAAGGTGAGAGTCAACCTACCAACCTACTGCTGGGCCGGCCTCAATAATCTCCAAGATCAGGAAGAAGTAGATTTTCTTCTTTAGATAGTTTACACCATATTTTCTCTACTTAACACAAGGATGGAAACAATAATGAAAATACTTTTTTTAGTCAATGATTTCTATAGATAGAAGTGTCTGGAAGCCAAGGTTGTTTTTCTTATCATTGTGAACCTGTCTTTTTTACATCTCACTATTTGTTATAATATCTATGTTTATGAACTTAAAGGTCCCAGTTCTTCCATATCCTGCATACTCACCAGACATTTTACTCCTTGAGGATGTTTTGAATGCTCAGAACTGGCACATCTTTTTGGGGAACAAATACAATTCAATGCATATTCAGTAAATACATTCTTAATCCATTCTGTTTACTGATTTAATAATATCATTATTTATTTTTGTTTGGTATAATTAAGTGAAATGGAAGAGATCCTTTACCTCTTCTTCTAATGGTGTGTAAAAACCTAACCGTCCTATTTCCCATCACCCCCCCCCCCCCAGGTCCACAGAAACAGAAAGAAGTACGAGATGGAGATGAAGGAGGAGGATAAGAAAAAGCCGTCAGCCTTCCAGCGTGGGCGTCGCTCCCGCCGCTCGGCCTACGCCTTCTCTCACTCCCGAGGCTACGCCGACCTCATCGCGTCTGGCCGGAGCATTCGGCGGCGACCGCAGCCCAGCGCCGGACTCCAGGACAGCATCAGGGAGGTTCCCCAGAGAGAGGCCGAAAACATCTGAAGGGGGCTGAGCGGGCGATGGAGCAAAAACACTGTAGCCAGAGTGGGTTCTTAACATTGAGGAGCGCTTAGTTTAATCTTTATCTGTGGACAGGCTGCTGGGAAATGGTCAACATCGGGGGGAAAAACCTGTGCAGAATCAACAGCCTGGTCTTTAAGGGGGACCTCTTCCTTTTGGGTATTCAAGGGCCCCAAAAAGGATCACTCCTGAAGTTGCCCAGCATTTAGAATTGAAATAAGGGTCTTGGTCTACCACCAGTGTGCTGACCTGATAGCCACACAGTTAAATGAAGCGCTACTGAATGTGTTTAGGCTGTAGTTTGTGATCCTGACTCCACTCCCTCTTGTTCCCCCCTCAATGCACAAGACTCTTAGCTAACTGCTAATGAAAAAGCTCACCGAATAGACGACCACCGTTACAGTGCTTTGATGTCATGCAGCGACTGTGTGACTGACAATGTTGTTTAACTCAGGATTTTTAAAACAAAAGCTTTATTTTTAGTCAGTTTGTCCATGTTCAAAAGGACTGGGTCATTCCCTGTTTTAGCCTAATGTATGCACAGCACTTGTTTTATTAGAATATTCCGGTCAATTTGTCCGTTAGCTATATGAAATCGGACTGCAACATTGGTTTAGTTTTATTTATGTCCGTTGAAATGCTAATACAAACATTTTCCTCCGAGTTAAAACAATGGGCTGCAACTCAACATATCCATATTTTAATGTTTTATCAAAGGTAATGGTGGGATGTTACTACACCAGGCTATGCAAGGTGGTTGGATGTCACAAAGTGTCTCTTAATTTAAAAATAATTTGTAAATAGTGATTTTTGTTTTCTATGGCTGTATCAAATGTCCCAAGTGTCCTTACGGGTGGGTGTTGTAGTCACTAGTTTGAGGAACTTTTGTTTCAGCCTTCAGGTCTAAATGCCTCTGTCCGGGCTGGATCTTAATGTCATTTGTGCTGTACCAAAGTGCCGTAAACACATTCTAGAGGGAACCTGCAAATAGCTCTAGTTTTTCTTCCTTCAAACAGCAGTGTCACAATATCTTTTAAATCTTTTAACAATTTACAGAATGTAAATTCAAGTGCTTCTTACTTCCCAGGGAAATGCATCAAGGAGGTCTTGGTTTATCTGCATTTCAGTATCTCTTGGAAGCTTTTTCTTTCTATTTTTTTTACTTTTGGAAGTTGAATTACACGTTTCTTAAGTGGTCTAAAATCATTGACGATTTTCTGTCTGTGTGTCATTGGTTGTTTACATCAAACCCAAAAATGTGTGTGCATTTCCATTCCTGTAATCCGAACAACTGATGCATTCCTGTTCCGACTGTTACCCTATCCCCTTGACACTATTGTTACTGTATGCAGATAATGTCTTTTTGTAACTGAATGAATGGATGCAGTAGATGACAACTACTTTTCTCTGTACCAGTGACAGTTTGGTGTCTTTCATTTGATGGTATTTTATCATGTGGTTGTTAATAAAAGCCAAGGGCACATTTAGCAATCTGAAAACAAGATTGTATTTCTTTTGTGGGAACGTATGCCTTTTGTTTTATGTATCACTCTTCTGGGTAGATTGAGAGCTTTGACTCCCTTCTCAGCTCTCTTTTTGTCACGATGGTGCGGTAAAGCAAATGCAATACTGCATCTGATTCTCAGGCCAATCTCACACTCCATTGTCCCCTCAATCGGGAACAAGGCTGATTCCCTACCCAGAGATGGCAATCCATCGGTTTGATGCAAACTGATACAGTGAGTGCTGAAGGTCACGGACCGATGATGCCATCAGGACCACATCATCTGCATAAAGCAGCGACGAGATCCCCAGCCCACCAAACTGCAACCCCTCCCCACCATGACTACACCTTGATATCCTGGCCATGAATATCACAAACAGGATTAGTGACAAAGGACAGCCCTGGTGGAGCCAACTCCCTATGGAAACGATTCCGACTTACTGCAGAGAACCCAGACACAGCTTCCGCTTTGGACACTGTGTGTGGAGGTAAGCCGCACCAGATCTTACTGGTAGCACTCATTCCCGCACAAGCTCCGGCTCCAGGGAGGTAAAATTCCAGGTTTCCAGAGCTCTTGAGTTGCATTGTAGGTATGGTAGGCCTAAGGTTTTGAGAGGGACTTTCATTTGTCTATCTAGTACACTTGGTGGGGACTCAAGTAAACAGGCTGAATCGTAAGAAAAACTAAAACAAACTGTCTTTATATGGCAGTCTTATCAAAATGCTCCTTAGACATGGTTAGTTACTGTAAAAGTAGAAAGATGGGTTTGAGGTTTTTGGCTGCTCTTTGCTAGTTTGTCTTGTTGAACTACGTTGTTACCTTTTTATACACTGATCATCCCTGTTGCTCTATAATGGCTGTGTGTTCTTGCTGTACTAAAATAAAATGAAAGAAGAATAACTTCAAACAAGTTGACAAAAGAAGGGCATGATCATTATGTCACAGCTTTTACGGCGTACCAACCTTGGACTGCTAAAATGACTGTCTACATTATGATCTTTGCTCTATGTTATGTGTGCCAATACAAACAACCCAAGTTATCTTTCAGTAATGAATCAAAGTCTGACCTGATAAGCCCTCTATAACATGCTCTTAAATACACCAAATGCCTTTTAGTCAAGAGAGACGAAATGGCGCAGCAAGGAATTCAGATGGACCAGGAAATACTCTGCTGTTCAATCTGTCTGGATCTACTGAAGGATCCAGTGACTATTTCCTGTGGACACAGCTACTGTATGAGCTGTATTAAAAGCCACTGGGATGAAGAGGAACAGAAGAGAATGTACAGCTGTCCTCAGTGCAGACAGGCCTTCAGACCGAGGCCTGTCCTGGTGAGAAACACCATGTTGGCAGATTTAGTGGAGGAGCTGAAGAAGACTGGACTCCAAGCTGCTCCAGCTGATCACTGCTGCTATGCTGAACCTGGAGATGTGGCCTGTGATGTCTGCACTGGGAGAAAGCTGAAAGCCACCAAGTCCTGTCTGCAGTGTCTGGTCTCTTACTGTGAGCAACACCTCCAGCCTCACTATGAATCTGCTGCCTTTGACAAACACAAGCTGGTGGAGCCCTCCAAGAAGCTCCAGGAGAACATCTGCTCTCGTCATGACGAGGTGATGAAGGTTTTCTGCCGCTCTGATCAGCAGTATATCTGTTACCTCTGCTCCATGGATGAACACAAAGGCCACGACACAGTTCCGGCTGCGGCAGAACGGACTGAGAAGCAGAGAGAGCTCGGGGAGAGTCGGCAAAGAATCCAGAAGAGAATCCAGGACATGGAGAGAGATGTGAAGGTGCTTCAGCAGGAAGTGAAGGCCGTTAATATCTCTGCTGATAAAGCTGTGAGGGATAGTGAGAAGATCTTCACACAGTTGGTCCGTCTCATTGAGAAAAAGAGTTCTGATGTGAGAAGACAGATCACATCCCAGCAGGAAACTGAAGTGAGTCGCATCAAAGATCTTCAGGACAAGCTGCAGCAGGAGATCACTGAGGGGCACTTTACACGACAACACGAAACGGTGCAAACGCGGAAAAATTCCCGCGTTTGCACTATATCATTTACAGGAAAACAGCAAACGCAGGCATGAAACCGCAGATTTTTGAGATCACCTCCCAGGGAGGATTTTTTGGAAAACTTAACGGTTTTGGTTTCCTGTAAACACCGAAACCATTTCCCCTGATAACGCTGACGTCACGGCTCCACCCTCACACATGCGTAGTCTATAACATTTGCTGTCAAAATACCCACAACACAAGCGAGTTATAAAGTTAGAAGACAACATGAACGGTGTCTCCACGGCACCATCACTGTGATCAGCGGAGAGTGACGTGCAGGGCTAAAATATAGCCTAACACCCGCCAATTTAGTCTAAGCGATTAGTAAGTTATTGAGACCACCGGCCACTTTGTCTGGGGAAAGATTTGTGCTCTGCCGGTTTTTCTAGCCAAATAAACGTGTGTAGCTTCTATGCCAGGGCAGGGACACGGCTCTCTCTACATTAAAAAACACTATCCATAGTTCAGCGCGCAGCGGTTAAGTTACTGTTCAACAAAAAGAGCATTAAGGCTACGGCTTCACAGTAAAAGCATTTCGCTGGCTAAACATTAATAGCATTTCACTGGACACACGTGAGTTGACTTTTATTTTGAAGTACGCCTAACAGGAAGGTATCCGCTCACGAAGCCCCTTCACTATCAGCAAGTCTTCTGTTTTTACGAGTTCAATGCGGTGAAATAAGAGGACAGAAAGCTTGTCTTTTACAATATTTGTAACCCCAACCTTACACCAACCGCTTTATGAACGTTAGTGGCATTAATTTTCGGTTACAGTAAGGTTTTATGCATCAAATTGTACCGGAAGAGCTATCTACTAGGCTGTGTCACCGCTGACTATTGGCTTGGCATGGCTGCTGCACTGCTACTACAGCGATTTCGGCCCGTTTCCTCTGAAAACATGTGCACGGGTGAAGATGTCAGATAAATTTTGTCTGAACGGGGGTTTTTTTTAAACCAAAAACTGGAAAACTGTCACGTTTTCACAGTGTAAAGTGCCCCTGAGCTTAAGAGGAAAGACATTGAACTGGATCAGCTGTCACTCACAGAGGACCACGCCCACTTTCTACACAGTTACCCCTCACTGTCACAACTCTCTACAAACTTATCCATCATTGATACCCGCCCTCTGCAGTACTTTGAGGATGTGTCTGCAGCTGTGTCCGATGCCACAGACAAACTCGAGGACACTCTTAATGATGAATGGACCAAGATCTCACTGACCGTGACTAATGTGGATGTTTTACTGCCACAGGCAGAGCCCAAGACCAGAGACGCATTCCTCAAATATTCATGGGAAATCAAACTGGATCCAAACACAGCACACAAATTGATGATTTTATCTGATGGGAACGGAAAAGCAACGGTCAATGAACTTTCAATACCAGCAGTAGTGAAGTTTGCAGTTACTTTTGCAGTAAAGTCGTTGCTCGAAGAACCGACCCGTTTCGATATGAGGATTCAAGTCCTCAGTCAAGAGAGTCTGCCTGGACGTTGTTACTGGGAGGTGGAGTGGGAGGGAGAAGTCTTTGTAGCAGTCGCATACAAGGACATCAGCAGAACAGAGGTCGAAAGTGAATTTGGACACAATGACAAGTCTTGGTCCCTACACTGTGCCAACAACAGTTATGAATACAGACATGACAACATCATAACGTCCATCTCTGGTCCTCAGTCCTCCAGAGTAGGAGTGTACCTGGATCACAGGGCAGGTATTCTGTCCTTCTACAGCGTCTCTGAAACCATGACTCTCCTCCACAGAGTCCACACCACATTCACCCAGCCGCTCTATGCTGGACTGAGACTTGATTACAAATCCACTGCGCAGCTCTATTAGACAGAAATGAATGTGTGCTGTACACACACAGATTGTTTTCATCTCATCTTTGCTGCTGGTCTTTAGTTGCTGTGATGGTCCCGCATTTTCCACAGACACCAAAATAATCAACCAGTGTAGGTGTGACTGCTTTTTTCTGTTGATATCAATGAATATTCTTTGTTTTGTTTTTGAGTTTTGCCACATATATTGCCACATATAATCAAAATGGTGATGATTTATTGAAATCATGTTCTGTTGTATGACACTTTTTTTATACAGTATGAATGAACTAAAAACTTGTTATAAGCTCTACACTGAGATAACGAGAACGATAAGTGAGGTTGAGTCCTTTGACGTTGCTATATCATGATAGCTGAAATAATTCATTTTGATTAGTGGATTGAGAAAAAAAATGTATCAGCAAGTTTTATGTATTTTTAGGGCGACTGTGGCTCAGGTGGTTAAGCGGGTTGGCCAATGATCAAAGGGTTGGAGGTTCGATTCCCGCCCGGCCACCTGTGTCATGGTTGTTGTGTCCTTGGGCAAGACACTTCACCCACCCTGCCTTGTGTGAATGTGTATGACTGCTGTATGTTTGAGGTGGTGGTCGGAGGGGCCGATGGCGCGGAATGGCAGCCTCGCTTCCGTCAGTCTGCCCCAGGGCAGCTGTGGCTACTATCGTAGTTTACCACCACCGGTATGACTGTGTGTGAACGAATTGAACCTGGAACCCTGTAAAGCGCTTTGAGTCAACAACATCGAAATAAAGCGCTATATAAAATCCAATCAATTAAATTATTTGGAAAATGTATGTAGTGAATGTTGATGGAAGAAACAGTCCTATGATAGTTGTTTTGATCATACAGTATATGTGGATAAAGGTGATATCTGTTCTAAGCGTGAATGAAATAATTTCTCCTCATTTCATTTAAGAAGCTACTGAGCTGCTGGGTAAAAGGGGGTTTGTGCATTTTGTTAATTAACCCTTTTTCTCACTGAGGTCTGTACAGTATATTTTGTACTGCTGTCCCTGGACACATGAAAAACTGGTCAACAGTACATACAGTAAATGATAGATAAGGCTATAAATGAGGCAATAAATGAGATTACGGCGTTACAAAATGAAACAAGTTTCTGTCTTTGGTGTCTGTGCATTTCTCATAGATGGCATGTCAGTTCAATATTTTGTGCGGGCACAAAGCGATGATACTAGCATGGAGAGGTATTATTTTTTGATTGAATTAAAATAGTAAATTTTTGAAAAACTTGCAATTAAATATGGCAGGATAAATCGTACATATACACAAAGAAATAAGTGACAGGTTAAACGTTTAGAACCAGAAACTTTAGTGTGTATACAGTGTTAATATACAGCTCTGAAAAAAATGAAGAGACCACTCCAAATGTTCAGTGTCTCTTGTTTGACTATAGGTTTATGTTTGAGTAAAATTAACATTTTGGTTTTGCTCTTTACACTACTGACAATATTTCTTACAAATTCTGAATAAAAAAATGGTCCTTTAGAGCATTTTCATTCAGTAATGTAGAGGTGAAGATTGAAGAAAAATTGCCATCCCTTGCTCAATCTGTATGACCTTAACTAAAATTGAAACATTTATGAACTATTGGGGTAGGCTTCCTGTGTATTTAAATAAAGCAGTACTGTTTGCAGCCTCTGGGAGTCGCTGCAGGACTGCCTCTGTCTCTTGCAGCTCTGCTCTGGTTCCTTTCAGATTCTCCATAGAGCATCATTGCTGCTTTGGGAGTTCTTACAGTAGTATGAAACATCCAAGCTTCCATACTTGCAGCCACAGCTTTTTCAGCTGAAATCAGACATGTAGGCCTACAACCAGGTTAAACATTTACTTTCCTTTGGATGCTGAATTTCTCTCAAATAGAGATGATTGGCTGTAACATGGATTTCATTTGATTTGCACCGCCAGCAAATGACACTTCTGGAGTTGTGTATTTGTCTTTTCATGGCTCTACATATGTTTACGTTGGTCGGTCACCCACCTCCATTAATGGATGGATTGCCATGACATTTTCTACAGACGTTGATGGTCAACCTGAAATGTGCCAAGTTTGACTGTTGGACACCTCTCAGGCACAGGATGATAACTCTCTCAGGCGTAACATGCATCCATCATGCTTACATTGGCTACTGCTCTGTTCACTAGCTTTACTACCTCACATGTTTCCATGACGACTGAAATGCAGCCAGTCAGATTTGATGGAAAGATTAACTGAAGCCCAGGAAGTCGGGAGGGTTTGAAAGTTAAAGTATAGGCCATTTGTGCAAGACAAACCATATCTATTAGACAGTATACTCTATATAGAAACAGACATTGACTGAAACAATAGTCACAAGCAAGAACCGACTCAATGCTAGTTAAGTAACACAGTGACGTGCTCTCAAATATAAGGTTATAATTTGGGTTGCACAGACAGCTGTCAAGAGGAATATTTGTGAATATATCAAAAGTCTCATTCTTGTGTGTGTGTGTGTGTGTGTGTGTGTGTGTGTGTGTGTGTGTGTGCTTGATTATAGTGTGTTAATGGAAGACCTTGGTGATGTTTTTCTTTCTAAAAGAATCCCATGAAAAGCCCAAACCAACAATGAACACATAGCCTATCGGCTGTGCAGCTGAAGCCTGACGGCCCTCAGTTCATTCCTTCATCACCAATAACACACACACACACACACACACACACACACACACACACACACACACACACACACACACACACACACACACACACACACACACACACACACACACACACACACACACAAGAATGAGGCTTTTGATATATTCACAACGCATAGGCCTACTGGATTTTAAATCATCATAATAGACCATCTTAATCACAGTAGGCTACTTATTTCTTTAATTTTACTGTTTGGCTTAGGAAAAATGTAAAGGTTATGTTTTTAATAAGATGACCTGATATAAATCAGTGTAACTCTGTGATTTACTACAATCTGTTACGGCTGGGCAGGTAGGACACAGGCGCGGAGACAGTCCCAGTTTAAGATGTTTTATTTTGTAGGAATCAGCTGGGGGTCAGAGCAGGCCAGAGCAGGTCAGAGCAGGCCAGAGCAGGCCAGAGCAGGCCAGAGCAGGCCAGAGCAGGCCAGAGCAGGTCAGAGCAGGCCAGAGCAGGCCAGAGCAGGTCAGAGCAGGCCAGAGCAGGTCAGAGCAGGCCAGAGCAGGTCAGAGCAGGCCAGAGCAGGCAGGCAGGGGAGTCCAGGAGGGAGGTAGTGCTGGCTGGCGAGGGCTGGAGCTGGTGGTTGGAGTCAGGCCGGGAGAGCTGTGGCAGAGAGAACAGGAGTTAGCAAATGACAAAATGCAGATGGAACTGCAAACAGGTACGTGGCAGGAACGTAACTGACTGTGCGAGCAAAGTCTACAATCTGGCAGTGTCTGGAAGGTTGGGCCGGGTTTATGAAGAGCAGTTGAGAATGCTGGTGCCTGACTCCGACACATCTGACTCCAACCCTGCAATTAAACCAGACACAGACAAGGGCAAAGTGGGAAAAACAACACAAGGCAAAGAGGCCCAGGCAGAATCATGACACAATCCACTGAACAGCTTTATTGTGGAGTTAAAAGAAAGAATATCCAGCTGGTATACAAGAATGCACATTTGATTATCTTTTTTCTATTTCTCTTATTTCCTTCGTTTTTTTAGTCATGTTCAGTTTCAGATTGAGAATTGTTTGTATTTTCCACCTGTGGAACATCTAGGGCCAAAGTGAATGAATAAGTAGGCGCTAGGACCCAGCGGTCCCCGCGTCTTTTCAGGTTAAGATAAATGTGTAGCTGCAATACAAACTGGATGCTGCCTTCACGCGCTGCAAGAATGATAAGAATATTATTTATTAGCCTTCATATCGTATGCCTGACCTGTTGCTTGTCATTTTGCCATTTTGAATTCAATAAATAGTTTAGTTTAACCTCACTTATTTTATTTAGGCCTATATACTAGGCTACTAGGCTATTTGAATAAATAAATATGTAGGCGTAGCCTAGTAGGCCTACGGTTTTTTAAAATGCATTTTCAAACTGATTCTTAAGTGCTTATTTTTATTTAGGAATTCATTAATGTATTTTGTTGTATTCATGTATCCTCTGTTTAATAATGGATTGAATCAATTAATAGATTTGTAAACCAATGTATTAAATCCTGTTTTGGATTAACAGACTTACATAAAGAAATGATCTATCGCAATGTCAATGTTGTCCCTTGTGTTTCTCCACAGACTATTTGTTCAGAAGTCCGAGTTTTCCCGAGGAGTCCGTGAACGCGACGGGAGCGTCAAGCCTCCTCCGCCTCTTGAGGAAGCAGACCGACCAAGCGACATCCATCACACTCTCGGAGGTAGCCTACGCTCCAGCGCTCCTCAGTCTCCTCTCCCCCTTTAGCGAGCAGCACGCCGAGCTCCGGCCGGCTTCAAAGCTCTTTGCGGCGGCTTCTCCTCTCCATCAGGACCGAGGGAGAGATGCGAGGGCTCGGAGGAGGAGGAGGAGAAGAAGAAGACCAACTGGCCAGACAGCAGCAGCAGACACCTGAGAGCACGATCTGAGTTTGCTTTCTTTAACGTCTAAAGAAAAGGGTGAGTGGCAAAGAGGAAAGAAAGTCATGACAATGTGCATGGTGCCTGTATGATGTTGTTGTTTGGTTGTTGTTTATTGGTGCGTTTCCGTGTTATGGCTACTTGTCGTTTCCAGCATCAGTATGAAGGCAAGACGGTATGAGTCATAGGCTGCTGAAGGAGCAAAGTGTCTGCAGCCTCACAAGCCGTTATCAGCCTCTGGCTGCACATGCAAAGCACTGCACCCTTTGGTGCTGTTTAGGCAAATGTGTGTGTGTGTGTGTGTGTGTGTGTGTGTGTGTGTGTGTGTGTGTGTGTGTGTGTGTGTGTGTGTGTGTGTGTGTGTGTGTGTGTGTGTGTGTGTGTGTGTGTGTGTGTGTGTGTGTGTGTGTGTGTGTGTGTGTGTGTGTGTGTGTGTGTGTGTGTGTGTGTGTGTGTGTGTGTGTGTGTGTGTGTGTGTGTGTGTGTGTGTGTGTGTGTGTGTGTGTGTGTGTGTGTGACATGATCTGGCATCTTCACTTGGCATACAGTGTGTTTGTAGCTGGAGTCTTTGGGTTGTGCACAGAGTGTTTGTGACAGGATTCCCCTCCTGATTTGAAGTGGACGCAGGGGTGTGCACAGAATATCTGTGGGGCACGGGGCCGAAAATGAACAGAGGGGCACCTTCTCCATGTAAAATAGCGTTTGGGGCCCTTGCCTGCTGACAACCTTTAAACTGAGGTCTATATTAGTTTTGGCTGAATTAGGTGACACACACACACACACACACACACACAAACACACACACACACACACACACACACACACACACACACTAGTACACTGGGTTGAATGAACATTTAAAAAAAGGGCACTTAGGCACCGAAAGAAAAGTCTCTTTGGCCACAAGTAAAACCTGATGGACAAACTTATAGGAGGTGTGGAGCCTGTTGATGCAGTGGATGAATGTCCACAGTTTGGAAACATGTTCCACTATCATATTAGGGTGGAAAGCTTTACGGCCATGAATACCTCTTTGTCCTGTTTGTTTGTTCTCAACTCTGATGAGAAAATGCGTGTTGAAATTTGAATGTGGAATGTTATGGTCATCAGCTTTTATCATTTACATTTTTGATCTTCATACATAATATCAATGGTCTCATCAGACAACATAAAATGTTCCATTGTGTCACAGTCCAATCTGTATGCTCCCTAGCAAATTGAGACATTTTATTCCTGATAAGCCCCACTGATGAGCAGTTTTCTTAAGGCTACCCAGCTGTATAGTCCATTTCCTTTATGTTCTCTTCGCATTGTGCGTGTGGAAATGCTTGTGCTTTCAATATTAAACGTAGCCAGGAGTTCTACTGAAACATATTAATCACTGAAGTTTTTTTTTTAATATATTTTTTGGGCATTTTTATGCTTTATTGATAGTGTAGAGACAGAGTTGAAATGGGGCAGAGAGGGGAGTGACATGCGGAGAACTACCGCGGGCTGGAATCGAACCCGGGTCCGCTGCTGGCTGAGGCCCATGGGGGGGACGCCCTACCAACTGAGCTAAGGGCGCCCCCTAACATGTTTTTGAAATGTACCTGAATTGATCAAGTATTACAATGTGGTTTGTACTGGCAAACTCTGGGAAAACCACGCCATTTTTATATAGTTATCATTTGTGCCTTTGTTCCGGTTCAAATCCCCTCAGACCAAACCATTTATGGCAGGCAGAAGGGAAACCGCCTGTGTTTCCTGAACAGTACTAAATCAAAGTTTACTTTGCTTCACCGTCTTCATATTACCATTATTACCTTGAACGCCACCGGAGCGTCTGTCAATTCTCCCTAAAGGAGGAATAGAGACCGAACATTGTAATGTACAATCTCACCACTAGATACCGCTAAATACTCTGCTATTACACACTGTACCTTTAATCTCCAACGCTGCCTTGTCTTCACTCTGAAGTTGAATGCAGCCAGGTGTCCCCCCCCTGTAACTCCCCCCCCAATGGTAGATAATATTTTAGGTGCACACTAAAGACAGTGATGAGTATCCCTCTCTCCGTCCCATAGGCGGACCTGGCTATTTGTTGACTCATAAATCACTGTGTACATAAAGATGGCAGGAGCAGAGGTAATCAGTGGAAGCAGCCTGTATGGTCTGGTAATGGACTAGACCGTCCCCTGAGCCGCCTCTGCTGGCAGCTTTATTGTTTCACGTCTCCGGTGTCAGTCCATGTTGACTCCTCGCTGATGGACTCATAATGGAAATTAAGGATCATATTTTGGCTCCTGTGGTTGTTATCATCGCCGCTTGTTGGGCATTATTATACACTGAAGGCCTCAGCCTCCTCTTTAAAAATCACTATTCATTTGTTAAACTTTCATGAACAGATGAATTCATCAACGGAGGAGGAGCAAAAGTGCAAGAGTTGTGGCAGCAGAAGTGGCACGGTGACAAGTGTTTCTCAGTGTGCGATGTCCTCATCATCTTACAGACGCTCCGTCGGACACTTTCTCAACTCTTTGACAGTGCAAACACAAATAAATACGTGCCGAGCCGCACCGAACCAAACCGCACTGCACCGCTCAGTGGAAACCAGGCTTTAGTGTGATGGTTCTCTACGTTTTTGCATTGTTTGAAGCAAAGTATCTTGTACCCGTTACACTTTGCCACTGGGATGATATGTCTTACGTGGGGAGACAGATAGAGAGAGAGGGGATGACCTGCAGTAAAGGTCCACGGGTCGGATTCGAACCCACGACCACTGCAACGAAGGCCGGAGCCAATATGGTACGCGCTCTATCCACTACGCCACTGGAGCGGCCCATGTCTTACGTCTTTGAGCAACTTATGTTTAATTGTATTGTTTTTTAGAGAAGGTTTTTGGATTGTAAAAGTCTGTCAGAAGGACGTGAGTGCTTTATATTATTAGGAAACCCCCTGCTGCTCACAACAGCTGATGCTGACAGGAGCCTCCAGGCAGACATTGTAGGGGGGAGACACTCTGGGGGCTGACACCTGCCATCGTATCATTAATTGAAGATACTGGCTGCAGCTTAATTTTTTTGGAGCCCGCGGCCTGCTGTGTTATAATCCTGTGTGTATAACCAGGTTCCTTGTGTTCCATACAAACCCCAGTCAGATTTATCTCCCCTTATGATGTCATAAGGGGAGAGAAATCTGACTGGGGTTTTTCCAACGCAGGTTTTCAGTAATGTGGAGAAAAAGAGAGATCGTATTATAATTTCTCATACTTTTAGAGTCTGTTGTCACACTGGGGACCCAAATTAATGTTGAAAAGTTGCATTTTTGTATAATAGGTGACCTTTAAAACAAGAATACCAGACATTTGTTCAATGAAAGATGAGTTCACAATAAGACTTTTGATTAAATGTTTGTTGTAAAGTAATGATGAAATCCTAATGAAAGGACCAGCTATACCGGATGTCTTGCCTATAGGTGGTCAAAACGTCCAGCAACATCCCTGGATAAAACTGTCCAGTATTCCAGTAAGAAGTAGCAAAGTTTTGAAAGATCCTTAAACCTGCAGTGTGTAGAATTTTGGGTTTTATTTCCTAGCAGATTTTGTAGAAAGTAATTATAATATCCACAAGTACATTTAATTTAGTGCATAATAGCTGAAAAAAATGTTTTGAATTTTTTTTTTCCTTAGAAAGGGTCTCATATATGTCCATATTTCTGCATATTTTGGACCAAGGCCTAGTGCCGCCATCTTGAAAGTGTCATAGTTGGAATGTCATCAGGTGCATTGTTTAAAATTTAGAATTGTTCTTGTCCTTGAAGGCCACTGTAGCTGCTGTTATTATTCGAAAGGGTTGGGGTTACCCAGGGAGCGTTGCATTCTAGAACTTTCTAGAACTTTCTTGATGATGTCATATTACACACTGCACCTTTAAGAGAAATTAACTTCATTCTGCCAGAGCATTAATTCACATTTCCACATTCCATCCATGGCCATCCCAAATCTAGAATATCACTCAAACGATTGGTCCATACCCAGGGCCTGTAGTCTTTGCGTGGCCATTGTCATTTCATTTCCATTGAGTTGTATCGACAGTTTCCATGACAATGCTTAAAAAACAAACCCAGTTGTAGCTTTTGAGACAGAATTACTGACCGGCCTTGAGAGAAGAATGCAGTTTAGGTGTTTTGCTGTGATGATTGCCTGTGACCTTTTAACTCTGGGAAGGCTTCACCCTAACCAGTGTGCCCTTTTCCTCCCGCGCTCCGTCTCTGTCACTGCCTCTCTCTGTGTGTGTCTCTCTCTCTCTCTCTCTCTCTCTCTCTCTCTCTCTCTCTCTCTCTCTCTCTCTCTCTTCTGCCAACACCTGCAGTGTATTGACGAGAAGCAGCAGGATTCAGCCTTGCTAAGATGATTAATGCATAGATAAGATTTCCAACTGATATAAGGGGACCATCTTTCAGAACTGCTCCTCTCCAAAGTCAAGCGAGGTGTGTGTGTGTGTGTGTGTCTGTGTGTGTGTGTGTCTGTGTCTCTGCTTTAATGACAGTGTAGAGAAGTTTCAGTGATAGAAATGTTCCTTGGCAGCGATTATCTGCTTGAGTTATAGCTCAATAGCCGGTCGAAGCCAAACCACCCTCTTCAGCAAAAGCAGAGCTGGATTGATCCAACAATACCTGTGGCCATTCTAAACTCAGTGACCAGTTGGAGCTGGGATTTGTTACACCAGACGATGGTTTGGATGGTTGTGAATCTACCTGGAAACACCTGGGTTAGATGTGCTTCTCGGACTATGTCCTGCTTTTACACCCCGTTATACAAACCTTCCAAAATCTCAAAAGATGTTACTGACTGACTGACTGACTGACTGACTCACTAATTATTAATACAAATTGAATAAAAGTCCACTCACTCTGCTTTTAATGTGAAGCTGCCTTAGGAAATCTTCTGTAAAAACAGTAATTTAACTGCTGTGTGCTATAGTGTTTTTTAATGTAGAAAGCCGTGTTTTTGGCATTACCGGT
Source organism: Hyperoplus immaculatus (assembly GCA_949357725.1). Taxonomy (NCBI): domain Eukaryota; kingdom Metazoa; phylum Chordata; class Actinopteri; order Uranoscopiformes; family Ammodytidae; genus Hyperoplus; species Hyperoplus immaculatus. Next base: position 5,895,708 of record OX442365.1, on the reverse strand, counting down.
GATGACACGAGTTTATTAGTCGCTAGAAAAGCCGGGCAGAGCACACATCTTTTACCAGCCAAAGTGGCGGGTGGTCTAAATACTTACTACTGGCTTGGACTACATATACCCGCATGTGGCGAGTTTTATATTGGAGCCCTGCACCAGACTCTCTGCTGATCACAGTAATGTTGCCATAGAGACACCGTGCAGTTAATCTACACTTTGTAGGAGTCCTGAGCGTTTATAAACTTGTCAGAGAGAGAAACAACACAAACACAGCTCGGTTCTCGCGTATGGCTATTTTTACATTACATTACATGTCATTTAGCAGGCGCTTTTATCCAAAGCGACTTACAACTGGAGCACACATTCGTACACCGATAGCAGCTGCTACCACGCAGGGTGCAAGCTAACTATCAGGAGACATTTAGGGTTCAGTGTCTTGTTCAGAGACACTTGGACATGGGGTGGGGAGACAGGGGATTGAACCACCGACCCTTATAGTTGCGGGTCCACCAGCCTATCCACTTCGGAGTGCTCTCTGTGCCGTTCCTCTTTTATTCATATCCTCTCACAAAAACCAACCAATCAATCAATCAGCCTTACAGAGGAATCTCACTGGAGGCAGTCCTTTGCATGAAGACCAAGTTATATCTGTCTCTTCAACTCATACTAGGGCAGCTATGATTTTTATAGGCTGTTAATAATGGATCACATGTCGACATGTACTGTAGGATACCACAGTTGCTCATAGTGATGAACCAACAGCGAGTACATTCTGCTATGGCTGCCGTTCCCCCTCAGCTCTATGGAGTCTCACAGCATCTTTCAGCTCATTGCATTGGTTAGCTTCTCAATAGGATTCTAATTTAACTTGACTGAAGTGATGGTTAACTATATATATTTTGCTTTTGAAGTGTTGGCTGGATAAAAGACCAATTATGAGCTGCTTCAGGTTTTATATCATCTTAAGAGAATTTTGTATTCATTTAGTTTTTTAAAGATCATTTTTTTTAGCGGTTTTCGTTTTGTTAGATAGTTTGGAGGGACAGAGATGAAATGGGTGGGAGAGGGGAAGACATGCAGAGAACGACCAGGGCAGGATTTGAAACCGTGTCTGCTGCAAAGAGGACTGAACCTCATGGGGCGGGCCGCACTCTAACCACTACACCACAAGCGTCCTTATCATATGAGCGTTTTTAACTATGTTCTGACATAGGGCAGGGTGCATTATCAAGATAATTGTATTCATTAGTCGATGTTGAGATATCTTACTCCCAAGGGACATTTGAAGGTACATTTTGGTTAAGATATCATTTATTTGCCGTCAGAAGTTGAACATGATTTTTTTATAAAGCATTATTAACTAAATGGAACATATATTCTTTGGTCAATTAGGAATGATTAAAATGACTGGTATGACCTGTCTTGGTTCCATGTTTGTATCCAGTCCATAGCCTGTGTGAAGGCTATTGTTTGAGGCTCTCTGTAGTTTTTCAATCTTTGGTGCGAGGATGGAGATGCTGTGACACATTCAGGTTAACCATTTGATCCAGAGTGTGTCTTCTCAGTCCAGCGCAGTCAGTGTGCATAACTTACAGCTGGATTAACTGGAGAGGGAGTGAGGGAGACACAGGATTTAAGAGACTAGGCATGACAAAGGGCTGACAGCCATATACCGACACAGAATAACAGAATAAAATTACATATTGCAAAATACACGTTTTCTCTTGTGCATTTGAGCAAATGTAATGCAACAAGAAATACAATTCAAATGAATGGCATTTTTCTGTATATGTGGTGAGCTCAAACAGTCAAAGGCATCATGACATTAACCCTTGTCCAGGTTAGCTTAGAGGTAGCTTGATTGCGTGCATAGTCAATGACACAATATGTCTTGCATTTTGGAAGACATTGACAGATGATATTGTGCGGGCCATTAGCAACAGGAAACTACACTCAACAAAAATATAAACGCAACACTTTTGTTTTTGCTCCCATTTTTCATGAGATGGACTTAAAGATCTAAAATTCATTCCAGATACACAATATTACCATTTCTCTCAAACATTGTTCACAAATCTGTCTAAATGTGTGATAGTGAGCACTTCTGCTTTGCTGAGATAATCCATCCCACCTCACAGGTGTGCCACATCAAGATGCTGATCTGACATCATGATTAGTAGACTGTCCACAATAAAAGGCCACTCTGATATGTGCATTTTTTTGCTTTATTGAAGGTCTGGGGACTCAGAACCAGTCAGAATCTGGTGTGACCACCATTTGCCTCATGCAGTGCAACACATCTTCTTCGCATAGAGTTTATCAGATTGTCAATTGTGGCCTGTGGAATGTTGTTCCACTCCTCTTCAATGGCAGTGCGAAGTTGCTGGATATTAGTGGGAAGTGGTGCACGCTGTCGTATACGCCGGTCAAGCACATCCCAAACATGCTCAATGGGTGACATGTCCGGTGAGTATGCTGGCCATGCAAGAACAGGGACATTTTCAGCTTCCAAGAATTGTGTACAGATCCTTGCAACATGGGGCCGTGCATTATCTTGCTGAAACGTGAGGTGATGTTCATGGATGTATGGCACAACAATGGGCCTCAGGATCTCATCACGGTGTCTGTGCATTCAAAATGCCATCAATAAAATGCACCTGTGTTCTTCGTCCATAACAGATGCCTGCCCATACCATAACCCCACCACCACCATGGGCCACTCGATCCACAACATTGACATCAGCAAAGCGCTCACCCACACGACGCCACACATGCTGTCTGCCATCTGCCCTGAACAATGTAAACCGAGATTCATCCGTGAAGAGAACACCTCTCCAACGTGCCAGACGCCATCGAATGTGAGCATTTGCCCACTCAAGTATGTTATGGCGACGAGCTGGAGTCAGGTCAAGACCCCGATGAGGACGACGAGCATGCAGTTGAGCTTCCCTGAGACGGTTTCTGACAGTTTGTGCAGAAATTGTTTGGTTATGCAAACCAATTGTTTCAGCAGCTGTCTCACTGGCTGGTCTCAGAGGATCTTGGAAGTGAACCTGCTGGATGTGGAGGTCCTGGGCTGGTGTGGTTACACGTGGTCTGCGGTTGTGAGGCCGGTTGGATGTACTGCCATATTCTCTGAAACGCCTTTGGAGATGGCTTATGGTGGAGAAATGAACATTCAATGCACGAGCAACAGATCTGGATGACATTCCTGCTGTCAGCATTCCAATTGCACGCTCCCTCAATGCTTGTGGCATCTGTGTCATTTTGCTGTAAGACAAAACTGCACATTTCAGGGTGGCCTTTTATTGTGGACAGTTTAAGGCACACCTGTGCACTAATCATGATGTCAGATGAGCATCTTGATGTGGCACACCTGTGAGGTGGGATGGATTATCTCAGCAAAGCAGAAGTGCTCACTATCACACATTTACATTGTGAACAATGTTTGAGAGAAATGGTAATATTGTGTATCTGGAATGAATTTTAGATCTTTAAGACCATCTCATGAAAAATGGGAGCAAAAACAAAAGTGTTGCGTTTATATTTTTGTTGAGTGTATATACTGTATTATATAACTTGTGTTGACATTGAAAAATGAACTGTTTTGATATTTAGATTAGAAGACTTATACTGTATATGCACCATGAACACATTAGACACCAAATGCATTCAAGAAGCTTTTTCCCAGACTGTTGTACCGGCGAGAAACTGGATTATCATCATCATCATCATCATCATCTTCAACCGCTTATCCGAAATCGGGTCGCGGGGGCAGCAGCTTGAGCAGGGAACCCCAAACTTCTCTTTCCCGGGCCACTTCAACCAGCTCTGACTGGGGGATCCCAAGGCGTTCCCAGGCCAGCGTGGAAATATAATCTCTCCACCTAGTCCTGGGTCTTCTCCGAGGCCTCCTCCCAGCTGGACGCTCCTGGAACACCTCCCTAGGGAGGCGCCCTGGGGGCATCCTTACCAGATGCCCGAACCACCTCAACTGGCTCCTTTCAACGCAAAGGAGTAGCGGCTCTGCCCCGAGTTCCTCACGAATTACTGAGCTTCTCACCCTATCTCTAAGGGAGACGCCAGCCACCCTCCTGAGAAAGCCCATTTCGGCCGCTTGTACCCGCGACCTCGTTCTTTCGGTCATTACCCAGCCTTCATGACCATAGGTGAGGGTAGGAACAAAGATCGCCCGGTAGATCGAAAGCTTTGCCTTACGACTCAGCTCTCTTTTCGTCACAACAGTGCGGTAAAGCGAGTGCAAAACCGCCCCTGCTGCTCCGATTCTACGGCCAATCTCACGCTCCATTGTTCCCTCACTCGCAAACAAGACCCCGAGGTACTTGAACTCCTTCACTTGGGGTAAGGACTCATTCCCTACCTGTAGTAGACAATCCATCGGTTTCCTGCTGAGCACCATGGCCTCCGATTTAGAGGTGCTGATCCTCATCCCAACCGCTTCACACTCGGCTGCAAACCGATCCAATGAGAGCTGAAGGTCACAGGCCGATGATGCCATCAGAACCACATCATCCGCAAACAGCAGAGATGAGATCATCAGACCACCAAACTGCAACCCCTCCCCACCACGACTACGCCTTGATATCCTGTCCATAAATATCACAAACAGGATTGGTGATAAAGCGCAGCCCTGGCGGAGGCCAACCCCCACCGGAAACGAGTCTGACTTACTACCGAGAACCCGTACACAGCTCTCGCTTTGAGCGTACAGAGATTGGATGGCCCTGAGAAGAGACACCCTCACCCCATACTCCCGCAGCACCCCCCACAGTATCTCCCGGGGAACCCGGTCATAAGCCTTCTCCAGATCTACAAAACACATGTAGACTGGATGAGCAAACTCCCAAGCTCCCTCTAGGATCCTTGCGAGAGTGAAGAGCTGGTCCGTTGTTCCACGGCCAGGACGGAATCCGCATTGTTCCTCTTCAATCTGAGGTTCGACTATCGGCCGAACCCTCCTTTCCAGCACCTTGGAGTAGACTTTGCCGGGAAGGCTGAGAAGTGTGATACCCCGGTAGACAGCCCCTCCACACCCATTGCTTTCAGCATTTCTGGACGGATCTCATCAACCCCCGGGGCTTTGCCACTGTGGAGTTGTTTGACTACCTCAGTGACTTCCACCAGGGAAATTGACGATGATCCCCCATCAGCCTCCAGCTCTGCCTCCAACATAGAGGGCGTGTTAGTCGGATTCAGGAGTTCCTCAAAGTGCTCTTTCCACCGACCGACTACCTCCTCAGTTGAGGTCAACAGCGTCCCATCCTTACTGTACACAGCTTGGATAGTTCCCCGCTTCCCCCTCCTGAGGTGCCGGACGGTCTTCCAGAAACACTTTGGTGCCGACCGAAAGTCCTTCTCCATGGTTTCTCCGAACTTCTCCCACACCCGCTGCTTTGCCTCTGACACGGCAGAAGCTGCAGCCCTTCGGGCCTGTCGGTACCTTGCAACTGCCTCAGGAGTCCCCCGAGATAACATATCCCAGAAGCACTCCTTCTTCAGTCGGACGGCTTCCCTGACCACCGAGGTCCACCACGGCGTTCGAGGGTTACCGCCCCTTGAGGCACCTAAGACCTTGAGACCACAGCTGCCTGCCGCGGCTTCAGCAATGGAAGTTTTGAACATCGACCACTCGGGTTCAATGCCCCCAACCTCCACAGGGATGCTAGAAAAGCTCTGCAGGAGGTGCCAATTAAAGATCTCTTGAACAGGGGCCTCCGCTAGACGTTCCCAGTTCACCCGCACTACCCGTTTGGGCTTACCAGGTCTGTCCAGAGTCTTCCCCCACCCTTTGACCCAACTCACAACCAGATGGTGATCAGTTGACAGCTCTGCCCCTCTCTTCACCCGAGTGTCCGAGACATGCGGCCTCAGATCAGATGATACGATCACAAAATCGATCATCGACCTTCGGCCTAGGGCGCTCTGGTACCATGTACACTTATGAGCATCCTTATGTTCGAACATGGTGTTTGTTATAGACAAACTGGATTAGATATAATAATAATAATAAGCCCAGCCAATTGATCAGTTTAGCGAGAATATTTGGTAAAAACAAAATCCATTCTTAAAAGTTTTTTCTGCCATAGAGAGAGACGGGGAGTATGTCAGACTAAGAACAGAGATCTGGACATGACCGAAGGATCAATATTGAAGACTGGACAGTGAATCAGCTCTGGGCAGTGCATTCCCTCCCCCTCAGCTGCCACTTTGATCCTCACCCATAAATAGCAGGATTTCCTACCTCTTATAACAGGGAACTCCTGGACATGTAGTGCAGCTTTAATGATAGACAGACTAATGTTGATTTATATACAGCAGAGGCTCACTGTTCTCTTGTGGATCTAATGAGATATATTTATTTTATTTATTTATTTATTATTCTTTCGGACAATTCCACACAATACACAATTTTCTCTTGCAAATATTCATACATCATACTTTGTGTTGTCCGAAGGGAGACGGAAGAAGCCAAAGGCTTATCAGGTCCCGCCCCCATTTTCATCAAATTCGGATTCAGATACACAGTTACTGTTACAGAAAATAAAAATAAAACAAAAAACACATTTTTTTTTATATATATAGCTATATATATATATATATATATATATATATATATATATATATATATATATATATATATATATATATATATATATATATATATATATATATATATATATATACATATACCCATACTTTTTTTTTTTTTTTTTTTTTTTTAAGAATCTGCAGTCCAATACACAGTCAATTTAATCTAATTGCTTCAGCTTTTAAGATCAGTTCAGCACAGTTCAGTTTTTCTGTGACAATGCCAAGTGTATAAAGTGTGAAGTGGCCTTGTATTTGGCCTGTTCCATTTCTTAACTGGTAGTCAAAAAACTTCTGCAAAAGTAATCAAAAACAAGTCTGACTGCTGGCCTGTATTATTCTTTACAATATTGATATGTAAGTGACATTGACATTGTGCTCAGGTTATTAGTCTGTAATTTTCAATAATTTTTGAAACATAATTTGCTTTGAAATTGCGCAAACTGCAACTCCCTGTGACAACTTCATCAAGTCCATTCCACAGCTTAATACCCTTTACAGAAATCGAAAAGGATTTAAGTGTGGTCCGTATATTTTTCTCAGTGAATTTATCTTTTCTTCTTAAATCATGCAAAACTTCTCTGTCTTCAAACATTACTTGTAAACTGTTAGGAAGGCTTTTTTTTGAAGCCTTGTAAATAATTTGTACTGTGTGGTAATTTACCACATCACTTAATTTGAGAATTCTACCTTCAATAAAAAAGTTATTAGTGTGTGCCCTGTAATTGGCTTGGTAAATAATTCGTATTGCTTTCTTTTGAAGAATCTCCAACGGGTGCAATGTACCTTTGTAAGTATTTCCCCATATTTCAGCACAGTAATGCAGATGTAGGGAAACTAAACTCCAGTATAATACAAGTAAGGCCTTTTGATTGAAACAATGTTCCAAAGTATAGAAATACTCCTGGCTATTTTGCCCCTGAGATGGCTAACTTGTGGTATATAGAGATGCTGTTTGCTCATCCTTTATTAGCTGCCGTCTCCAAACTTCAAGTCAGACAACAGCAAACACAACTAGATAACACAAAACTATCTCAAACATTTTGAGTAAATTCAGGGTTTTTTTTTTACGAGTAGTTAACACTTCATTATTAGCTTTTGACTGTTTTTTTTCGTGCATGAGCTAAATGAAGTATGATCCTGAATGTAGTTTCTCCATTTGACTGAGTTATTCCGGTTCAATGTCACTTTACACAACTAAAATAAGCCATCCTCATTCTCTTTTACCAATAGCAGCTGATGCAAATGTTTCCTTGTTAGTTAACGGCAGACATTTTCCATGACCCTAATATATCTGAGATAAGCTAATATTGGTCCACAGCATCGGGCTAGCCAATTTATTGTTTGTGCTGTAGTTTTGAATAGCAATGTCATGGTGTTTCGGTTATTGATTTAAAAAAAAAAAAAAAAAAAAAAAAAAAAGTATAGCGATTAGCGATAGAGATTACTCAAACTGACTGAAGATAGATGACTTCCCAAAAAATTGTGCGCAATATTTAAAAATAAATTACTAAATATTTTAAAGAATTTCAGGGGGGGGGGGGGGGGTCGGGAGGTGCCGCTGGGGGGACAGACAATGGTAGGGGAAACACTGCACCTGATGTAAATGATGTGGGAATGCAATACTTCACCGTGGAATGGTCCTTGAGCAGCGCACCTCTTTGTATGCAACAGGTTGTATAGTATGTTGCCGTGCATTGATTAATAATCATTGTAACTAGGAACATTGTTAAATTCTTGTTAGGGAAGATGAAAGCATCTCATCAACCAGATAATTTTCTTTTCAATGAACTGACCATGAATTAATAAACACAGAAGTAATGAGATCTATATGTCACTGCCAAGAATGCACCATGGGAATAAACACAATCTATATTTGTCCATCCGCATTTATTTCTCTTCTTGCTTCCTTTCTGTCTTTCATGCGATAAACACATTTTATTCAGAAAGTCAGAAAGTCCCCCTCTTCTTATGTCTGCTCTGTATTGATTTCTACTCGTGTGTGTGCACCCTCATCTTCACTCAGTGACTTTCTCTCCTTGAACATGCAAGATCAAAATCATTCACTCTCTTTTCTCCCCTTCTATAGCCTGTTTTGATGGATATGAGATACAGTACCTTTTTAGAAATACCTTTTAACAAGCAGGCTTTGATGCAGAGATGTGGGCACCGATCCTGCGTTCCAATACCCATACTTTCTGCTATTCAGTATGCCAGAAAAAGATTTCGGATGTCCCAATACATGCATGTCAATTGTAGTATGCTGAAAATACATTAATGCCTCTCTAACTCCAATAGCATTTTGGAGTATTCGTCTTTATTCTTGACATTTCTCGACATAATGCAAAAAACTAAAACTCTTCTGTACTTTAGTATGTAGTGAAGTTAAAATAATAACTATGTGATTTGGAATGCAGGGCTAGACTCTGAACCTCTGTACAGCATTTTGAATATCCCCTACTGGTTCTTGGGAAACCTTGACATTTTGATTTTTCTGCCCAATAATTTTTTCTATATTTCCGCCATTGCTCCCTCCATTTTGACAGGCAGGAGTCAGTTGAGGACAGAGTGCTGCCTGACATTTTGCGATTTGGTACAATTCATTTTTTTATTCTTTTGTATTTCCCTACATCACGGCAGGAAAATTATTATTATTTTTTTTTTGGTAGGACATTTGTGCAAAACATTTGGACAACCTAATAGATGAAAGAGCCTGGTGGAGGAAAATGGGCACACAATGTGAAAGTTTGCTTTACCTAGCGACTCAAACTTTAGATGAAATGATATGCAATTGCAAGACAGTGGGATTTGTCTTATTTCTCTGATGGATAGCTTGATTTGAACAGCGGAGATTCAGCACAGCTCCAGAATTGATCAAATCGTGAGTGTTGAATTTTCACTTCCATAAAGCAAGACGGCATTGTTGCCAGCAGGGTTTTGAAAGCAAAGTTCTGTGACGCAAAGCTGGTAAGGATCAGGTCTGCGAGGTGTGGAAGTCCACTTCTCTAAAGCAAGAAACCTATGGTGCTGGGATCGGAAGTTCCGTTTTTCAAAGCACGGCAGTAACACGGCCAGAATTTGGAAGTCCATTTCACAGAACCAGCCACCAAGGTTAAAAGTTCACTACTATAGAGCAAGGCACCTAACTCACATGAATTAGAGGTTCAGCTTTCTGTGCGTATATTCAGTCACTCGATGTATAGAAGTTCAGTTCAATATAGATAAGGCATTAACAGTGCACGTTTTGAAATTTGTATTTGCTTTGCAGATTTGCGATGGGCTTGTCTTTCGGTGATTAAAGAGACAATTGGCAATAATTTTTTTTCTAGCAAATGCCCATGGAGTGTGCAGTGAACGAAGGGAAAGAGACATACAGACAGACACCTTTGTTATATAGTTTATCTTTCTAACTTGTGGTGATAATAACCAGTGACTTTGTTAGGCTGACTATATCTAACATTGTGCCAGCCTGCTCCTGGAGAATCCTCTGGATGGAACAGAACATGGAATTTGTCTCGGCTTGATATCAGAACTTCAAAAGCACAAAATGACTTTAAACAAATTATGTTAGTTCATAATATGAAGAATTGTAAAATACAATGTCCATGATCAGTCAGAAAGTGACGGATCATAAGCAGTAAGTAAAGCATAAGTAGACTTTTTAAAGGGAGCTGTTGTTTCAATAGAGGTGACATCGCTATTAAATATAAATGAATTAGACAATCACTGATGAACATCAAAAGCAGCTTTATTGCAAACACTGACTTAAAGAGGACCTATGATGCTTTTTGACTTTTATGACCTATAAACGTTGTTATGATGATTCATAGTCATGCTTAACCATACTAAATTATCAAATAATGACTTACATGCATTTCGACATATTCCCTGCTGACGGTCTGGGGTGTCTGTGCAGAGCACTAAACACTATTCTAGCCAGTCGAGAAGTCACGTGTTCAAAGCGGTCTACCCTTTCATAATTTGTGACATCGCATAAAACTTTGTGACGTCTCCACGCGGATGTTTCCATGTATGGTAATGCTGTCACTTCCCTGTTCGCGTCTGCCTCGCGTCTGCCTCGCGCCCTTATAGGTCCATGCTCGCGCTTCCCGCCACTGAAAGTGTTCCGGAAGGAAGGTAACCAATCACAACGGAGTGGGGTTTGCAGGAGGGGGGGAGGGGAGCGGAGATGGCCGAAGCACAGGCGGAGGGAGCCGAAGCACACACACTCAAGTGTTGACAGGATGTGCTGGATCGCCAAAATAAGAGAAAGAGCTTCCCGAAAATCTACATAGTTTTTTGTGATGTGATTCGTGTCAGGTTGCTCTATAGCAGTGTAAAACAAGAAATTAAGACCAGAAAAGTAGTATAATAGGTCCTCTTTAAGGGAATACAAATTAGTTCAACACAACATATTAATATAGCAAGGTGGTGGATGCTCAAATGTGGACATGCACAGTTTAAAGTGACACAGAGATCCCTTATGTTCTTTTAATGGCCCATATTGTCATCTCATACTTATCAAAGAGAAATTCTTGGGGGAACAGGTACAGTTTAAGCTGTTTTTTATAAAGTCTTCTGCCAATGGCCTTGAACAGATGTGGCCTGATTAAGTGTGAATTGAAGTAAAACGTAGACCCGCATATTAAATTGAAAATCACCAATATGACCTATTGAACAAATCCTGGATGATAGTATTTGACTTCAATTTCTAAACCATGCCAGGCTGTATAGAGGAACCCATAAATTGGATAGCTCATTGAATGCTAATACCTGCCTCGACAACCCAACATCTATAGAACAGTTATGTCTTAGTCATTTTTATTAGTATTCAAGAGTGAACCTCTCTGTAAAAAGCCTTTTCAGATTGAGTTTGAGATCAACCCTGTCTGACTTCTAAGAGCTGTGAGGTTTTTATATTGCATGTGTTGATCCTTCAGCTCCTCTCTGTCGCTGTGAGGAGTTTGCTTGATGCACGTCAAATGTCTGTGTGCGGCTCATTGTTGGTACAGCTTCAAGGGGAAAACTGTGCTAGCTTGGATACGAGTGAGAATCCCACAGGGAGTTGAGTGAGCGAGGGGTAGAAAGGGAAGAGCCAGGGATGAATGAGGCCACATACAGACGGGTATTTTGGTAACTGTATATATTTGTCTGTCCGTTTTGGCCTTTGTTCCTGAAAATGGCGATAATGTTCAAGCATCACAGCTGGATGGTTAGGGTTAGGGGACAGGGAGATGTTAGAATAGGAGTGACACACACACACACACACACACACACACACAATCACACACAGTCATACTATTCTCTATTATATAGTCAGCTTCTTAGAAATGTGGGAACATAGGGCTGTCTGAACATAGACAGGCTCCCCGCTCAAGAATATGCTCCAGCATGCTCCCAATGTGTTTGACGTGACACATTATCACCTCCTTCTGGCCTGGAATGATTACTCAAGTGTTTTCAATGTTTTTTTGCGTTGTCTTGTGTATGGAGAGATATTCTAAAACACGATCATGTGTATGGGAATTTTTCTGCAAAATGCGTTTTTCTTTAAAGAACCGTGTATGGCCAGAGAGAGAGAGAGAGAGAGAGAGAGGAGTAACATGGAATGGCAGTTACACAGTAACATATATAATGCATTCTGAAGTTGAAACATATCACAAAGCAAAAATCAAGAGTCTCATGTATAATATTTTTTTTGTATTAAAGGCCTATTGCATATTATAGTCTTATGCAACCATACGATATTAAAAAGATACACACACGGGAGTCACGGCCATAGACGGCAAGGCAAGTTTATTTATATAGCACAATTCAAAGACTCAAGGCCATTCAAAGAGCTTAACAGTGGCAGAACAAAACAATACATCAGAGCGATATAGTGAAAAGATAACCTGAAGATGAACGTTATAGGAGTTGACTCAAACTCCTCTTGTAGTTCCTGTAAGTAAGTGTATAAAACCTTTGCAAATAAAATGCTAATGTTTATTACACAGTACATTTGGTATGCAAAGGATTTATAAGTGAATGCAATTTTTCAGAGAGAGAGATACAGTATATGAAGCCGGGGATGTTGTACGTTCCATGTCTGAAAAGGTTTGAGGTGATGGAATTGCTGGCATTTTCACTGACGTGTTTCCAGTTTCATAATCCATCACAACGTAAAATGTGCCAGTGATGATGGTTCAGAATACCCATGAGGTGGAACTGAGATATGTTCCTTCTTTTTGTGAAGGCTACATGAGCTGCAGCAAAAATCTTGTTACCAGAGTAAAACCGTACACACTGTATGATGCATAGCCAGGGAGGGAGGGAGGGAGGGAGAGAGGGAGGGAGGTCTAATGCATGTGTAAAGAAGGAGTGACAGAGATGAGAGGAGTAAGGCTAGTTGCCTGGTGACGGAGGCAGAAGGAGAGAAGGGAAAGAGAGATAGAGAGAAAACGAGGAGGAGGAGGTGTGGAGTTGTCTTCCGAGTGCAAAGAGTTAGTGGTCACGATGCTACATGTGCTGCTGCCATCTCTCCTACTGCGCTCTCTTTGACTCTCCCTGAGCATGAAGAAGAGTGGCTGGCTCTCAGTGCTTAAATCTTATTGAATTATTCATGCTTTTAATTGCTGTAATGAGGCTGTCTTTTTGAACTGGTAGCCTAAATCTATCTGTCTGTGATGATGCCTTTCAACTAAAACCGCTCACATGCATTGTGGTGTCACATCCAATCGAAATAATTTTATCTCTGTGACACCACAATGTTGTGTTTCAAAAGCAAGAAACATTGAAGAAGCACAAGCTGTCTGAAAGCCGACATGAGTCAACCTCCTAGATCTTTCATGAAGAGACGGACCTACCACTGCTCTTTGTGTTTGTACAGAGAGAGGCCTGTTTCTTCCAACAAGAAAGCATCTTTGGGCGAGGTTGATGGTAAGCCATCGGCACACAGAGATCATCTTGAGCACACAACAGCCAATAGTTATGTTGTTTGGCCCACTCACAGAAGGAATGTGAAATAGCTGCAGCTAAGTTTGTCAAAAATCTGTGTCATAACAGTAAAGCGGTTGGACTCAGAAGTTGTGGACTAATACATGAACATATATGTATATGTGGACAAGGCCTTAATGGACAACATTAGATTGGTATTGGTTACATTAGTCACTAATCCTGTTTCACACCAGTATCCAGTATCCCAAAATGTATGTAAGCTGTAGGGTAGCTAGCAACTGAGACTGACTGTGTCTGTGTGTGTTCAGCTCAGACTCTGACTGATCTCAGAACATTTTCAACTCGCACGGATGCCTCATTCAATCTACACCGTGCCGTGCAAATTTGCCTCCAATAGCATTCCCACATTGACCCCCTGTACGTAATCGCATTACCTCTTAAACTGGCTTTACATTGTGTCTATACACACAGGCCGCATGTCTTTCACCTCATTTGCCTGATCTGATCGGCTTCTATTGTCCCTTCTCTCTTGCTCTACTCTTCCTCTTGCCACATCTTCTGCTACATCTCCCTACAGTATATAGTGTCCTCTTCCTCACTCACATACATCAATATCGTCAACATAGACTGTGTGTGAAACGTGAGATGAATGTGATGAATCCCCTTGGTAAATAACTGAACAAATGACCCGCACACCAGCGCATGATGCGAGATGACTCACAGGCCTCCAGCCAATCATCACTATATCACTTAGGTTAACATCCACTCTAAACAGTTCCTTCTTTGTCTGTTCTTCATTCTGACTGACTCGCACACAATATATCCAGGCAATCTCCTGGAGACTCATGCATTTTTAAACTGCAGTGTTGTCATCAGCGCTGTCCTACCTCTCATCATCCTCTCTCCGTTCACCATCCTTACCGCTTCCTTCAATTTCTGTTTTGCATTTATTTTCCCAAATTAAAATCGACGTTGTATTTTGGACTGATGAATGGATACTGCTGATTTTTAAAGAACACTCCCCTTCCAAGAAAAACTACAGGATCAATCAGTTTTTACGTTTATCTATTGAGAGGATGTCCTGTGGATGTGTAAAGGGGTCTTTTATGTCAGGAGCGATAGTGGAAAAAGAGTGACATTTTTATTAGAGCCTCAGGGTTTGTGTAGGGAGGAGGTCAGGAGGGCCAACTCTTTGACACGAGAGACCGCTCTTTGTTTCCCATTCCATACTGACAGTCAATGTTGGTTTCTTTTAACCATGGCCAAAATCATTCCCCAACTTTACCCGAGTTGTTTTTCTCCTGGAACCTAACCCATCCTTAAGTAATTTTTGTGAAAATTGGGGAAGAAATTTGCCAATTTAAAAAAAATAAACCAGGAAAAATAATCGGTTAATAACTGCAAAAATATTTCTGTCAGAGGGTAGGGATCATTAACGGCTACACAGAATACAGGTGAATGAACAGTAGACAAGACCAAAGCATACGCCTCACACATCCTCCTCAAACAAATCTTATCTACTTCTGTAAAGAGGTTCAACAATCTCTGCTACTCACATGGATCTTGTAAAGTGTCATGAAGTCAGAAACATGGTCTGTGGAGGGGGTTTCAGCTTCATGGATTGTCTGTATTAAAATAAATACTACACCCTTTTTCAACGGGCCAATTATTTCAACTATACAGAAATGTTCTGCTTGGCCTCAAGAAATGTTTTTGACAAAATCTAACTTGTTGGGATCGAAATAAGTCTTAAGAATGTGCCAAAAATACCCTCTTTAAAGTGGACCTTTTATAAATGACTCTTTGGGATGAAGAGAGGCTGCAATTATTATGAAGCAGTTGCCATTTACTTATTTCTTTAAACCATTTAAATTAACAAGAAACTCGATTCCATCAAACAAAATGATTAAATAATTCATATTACTTTGTCTAAACATCATTAATCAAGTGGGCAAAAATGCACACCAGTCTTCTGTGAGATGCTGGTACTAGCAGCAAGGTCAGAACATTGAGAGGTAATACCGCACAGTTTCTTTTAATCACCAAGGTTTCCACAAGTTGTCATCTGGGCACAATGGATGTCTATACCAAATGTCATGGCAATCCAATTAATAGCTGTTGATGTTTTTATCTGGACCACGCTGACGTAGCTCAAGTGCTTTTCTCTATTGTGAGGGACTCTGGAAAATGGACAGACTGACCTGAATCACCCCATGAAAGCACACTGGGTATTTCTTTCATTTCGATGGGTTCTTTATTGCCATCAAAAAGCTCTAGTCTTATACACACAGGCCTCATGTCTTGCACAGACATGTGAAGGTGTTGACGTCATTTAAAATCCTCTAAACGGAGCAACTGTTGCTGGCATTATGAGCACCTAGGCTGTCTTTATCAATGAATCCAAACGATTCCATCAGTCTCCAGTAATGGATTTGCTGTTGACTGGAGCGGCGCTGTTAATCTCAAACAGGACGTGTCCGTTACATCAGCGACTGCCATTTCTGCTGACCCGTCAACATCAGTTCAGCCTGTGAAGAGCTTGACATTATGACATTCAGATCAGCAGTGGAGCTACAACGGTCATTGTGCTGGTATAGGAAACAACATGGAGAGCGCTTGCTGAGTCACATTTGGCCACAGTGCGTCCAAACAATTGAATACCTGTTGTCCTCATATTGAGAAGCTGTTGTGTTCAGACTCTGCATGCTGGTATCGTCATACACAAGGTCTCATGTTTGATGTCACCAAGCTTTCTCACATAGTCAGGAGCTCCTGTCTTTTTTGTCGTACTTTACGCAACATTTTACCTCCAAGAAAGAAAATGAATCTTGTCCAATGGGCGTATCTTGTCCTTCCCTATGAGATTCGGTTTGAACGACATCGTTCTCTGGATGTCATATATTTTCCTCTTTTTTGGGGGAAAAGAAGAAGTTCTATTAGTTAGGTTTGTTAGTCCATGTTTAGAAGCAGCAGATCTAGTATTTGGAATTCCAATCTCTTAAACCAATCGACCAAGTTACAAGTTTAGAGAGTCTTTAGCCGGATTAGCATGCTATTTCTTGTGCTTTCAAGATAAATGTTAACGTGATGGTGTTCTTTTCTAACATTCGCTGTTTGGTCTCAAATGAAGTACAGCTGAAGTGGTATTAGGGAATGTCACGACTTTTGCAGAGTTTAGGTTATAAACCAAACTTTTGACATTGTGGTGGTGCTAAACAAAAGGCAGAGATTCACTGAAATTCATCCCTTGGGGAACGCACATGTTTATAAAAAAGTCATGGCAATCCATCCCAATAGATATAGTGTTGTCATGCATATTTTATAAAAAAAGAGAAACGTTTTTGTAAAATTGGAGGGCTTGTGGAAATGTCCCTACTCCTCTTCTGTTTGTCATGCTCTTGTCTTCCTGCTGGGATTTGAACTAGTGACCTTTCGCTTACAAGCTGTCAAGTTTTTCTCCCCTCTGAGGAGAAATACTCGTTGTTGTGTGCTGCTGTGTGTCTGTCCCTGGGTAAACAGTGTTAGATGTGAAAGGACATTCCTTAAGTGTTTTTAGCAGGGCTGTAATAGAACTTGCATGACTTGGGCAATTGTCTTCCACCCTCAGCTCAGCTGAGACCTTACTTAAGGGTTCTGCTGCAGATAAGTTAAATCAACAAGACTGTTTTACACCTCATTACTCCCACATTATTTCTCAGCATTTTCAAAATCCAAAATCATAATAATCTTTCTTGCCAGGTTCTTTTGGCTTCAGTTCATTTCCATTCAATCAATCTTGAATATTGATGCAGCAAGATGCACCCAACACTTTCAACATTTTTAATTATTAATATCTGGGGTGATCCAGGGCTCGACAAACCTTTCTCCTTTCTCTTGACCTTACAGCATGGCAGAGCACCTCTCACGGCACAACGGAATACGTCTTTGAAGAAAAAACAAATTCTTACATGCTAGTCTTTCTGTCAGGACATGGTGACGTGTATCGGATGGTATCATTAGATGTTGTCCACTATGACACACCACACATGATACAAAAAAATGTGATTGTCATGCCCAACTTGATCTCCAACGCTTCATCTTCTTGATTGGGCTATAATCATGCTGAGCTGTTCCACCCAGACTCCTTTTAGGTGGGAAAATCAAGATCAATTGCAATTAGATTTGTGGTCTGACCAATAGAGGTGCACATACAGTATGTGGGTAAGTGTAAATAACAGTCTTCAATCTCATCTAGATTTTACTAGTATGTGAGAAGTGTAAATTGGGCCTTAAAAAAATCAGAACCAGAGTGATACGTCTTTGTTGTGAGCATTGGTACTCAATTAGTGCTCATATCTATCTCCATGTTAGTGGTGTATCTTCTTTCCGTACCAGTGAGACCCATCCAATCTATTAACACAATTCATTTTTAATGGCTTCCCTCTGGTTCAGTGGGGATTGGGGAAATTGCTGTCCTCCTCAACTCCGAGCATGTCACAGTCTTGATAGCAGATAGCAGACCCTGTTGCCCTTTTCACATTCAGCCAATGGGGATTGAGGGACTTTACAATTTTCCCAGCATCCCTGCTGCCGCCTGGGGCAGAGTTTGGTGCTGTTGTCAATGCTGATTTGGTGTATGAAAACACACCAAAACACTTGTATATAGAGTCTATTTAGGGACTATGTAGCACAGAAGAAAGAAAAAAGCATGCAGAGTTCCAATTCAGTGACGTAAGATTGGTTGTTTTGTAAGTCCATCGTTTGGCCAAGTGGCCTTTTACAACTCTTGGCTGCCCTCAGTGCAGTTTCCTATTAAACCAATCATGTGGAACAGAATGAACTATCTATGACACGGAGTGATCTCACTGTACTGCTGACGCCGCCATGTTGGCCCAACAACAATATTCACTCGGGGACATATTGAACTGCTGACTTCTTCTGTTTGAGGGAATGTTGCTTTATCCATAGCAAACAGTCTGCCATCAAGTCCAGTTGAAATGGGAACTAATAAGTATTTCCACCATTGTTAAATCTGTAGATTCCTTTACACAAGGTTCACTTACTTGGTCATTGAAAAGCTTTCTTATGCTTGGTTGTCCTGTATGGTTTGTTATCATGGGACCTTAGTATAATAGATCATGGTATATAGTGTTTAAGACCTTTTTTCTGTTCTGTTCAATACATAGCCCATGTGATTTAAGTTTTAACCTCGTCACTACTTCTGTGGACTCGACTCGCTGATGACTCAAAACAAAACCACCTCCATGACTCGCAACTAAGCAAATACAAGGCCACGCGATGTGGCTGGAAGCTTCTGAAACAGCTGAAGGGTGGACCATGTATTGAGGATGTTTTTCCAAAGGTGTTTTTCCAAGGTCAACAATTCTCTTTTGAGCTTAATCTTTTCATAATTCATTTGATAAATATATTTCCACTGAAGTAAAGCTACGTCTTTATTGGGCTGATGTGCAGTCGGATTGAACTCAAGACTAGGGGATATGGGCATAATAAAGTAGGTCAGTGGAGGCCAGTCAATACAAGCTGCATATACTGCATCCCAACAGCCACAAAGCTTTATTCAGAGTCCAGCTTTATTATAAGTATTTAAAATAAACAAATTCATATTTTGTTTTTAGGCATAGTAATATTTCTTCAAATTAAGTTGTATTAACCACAAAGATGCACCCACCTATTTTTTTTTGTTTTCCCAGCACCACTGTCCTCCTGATGCTGCTTCCGTCTGAACGTAGTGAATTAGTGTAAAGGGAGCAGAAGACATCTCCCTGAAACTAATAAAACAATGGGATTCACCAGTGATTGGCTGCAGAAGTCAATCAAGAGCTCACACAAGCCTTTCCCTGTTTGTATTCATCACAGTACTAATAGGTCTGACTTTATTGTACTTCTTCTATTTTACAGTAAGCTCCCGGTACAGTAGCCTTGTGGGACACACCCCACACCATTAGCACATTAGCCACGTCCAGCTACAAGGGGGCAGTCAAGCAGGCGGCAATAATGTGACAAAATCAAAGGTCAATAGCAGGATGGCATTAGAGGCTAAACTAAATTGCATAATGCTGTTGCATTAATGTCACGACCCAACGTTTAGTTTTTATTGCTAATGGATGTGAAAAAGAGGCCGTCAGATTGAGTAAAGCCAAGCTGACCTTTTGGATGGAGGGCGTTTGTTCTTCTGATTCATGCCTTGAGTAAAAAGTACTAGTCTGCTACAGTTGGAGTCAGTAAGCATCAACGCAACATAGGATGCAAGCACAAGCTCTCATTGCCCAATTACCCACTGGGCAGTATTAAGGCTGTTTGATCTAAGTATACAACCATTGCAAATGTACAGATGATCATGTATAATGGAAGGAAGCCTCTGTTCCTGACACCACATTGAGCCTGGTAAGGGAGAAAAGAAAAAAAGAAAAGAAAAAGAAACAAATAATTCTGATGTAGCAGAACATTGTCTCCCGCTGTCAGTGTTTCATTGATCTTGTTTTGTCATGGTAACCGTCAGTGTTGTGGTGTAGACCTTTAACGTCTCCCAAAGGTCACCGCCATGAGCCACATGATGTTTCACCGCCTGGACAGATGTCGACTCGAAAACCAGCAGAGAGAGGGCATATATATATATATATATATATATATATAAATATACATTTTTTTTTTTTTAAGAATCTGCAGTCTAATACACAGTCAATTTAATCTAATTGCTTCAGCTTTTAAGATCAGTTCAGCACAGTTCAGTTTTTCTGTGACAATGTGTATAAAGTGTGAAGTGGCCTTGTATTTGGCCTGTTCCATTTCTTAACTGGTAGTCTAAACACTTCTGCAAAAGCATTCAAAAACAAGTCTGTCTGCTGGCCTGTATTATTCGTTACAATATTGTTATGAAAGTGACATTGACATTGTGCTCAGGTTATTAGCCTGTAATTTTCAATAATTTTTGAAACATAATTTGCTTTGAAATTGCGCAAAATTGCAACTCCCTTTGACAACTTCATCAAGTCCATTCCACAGCTTAATACCATTTACAGAAATCGAAAAGGATTTAAGTGTGGTCCGTATATTTTTCTCAGTGAATTTATCTTTTCTTCTTAAATCATGCGAAACTTCTCTGTCTTCAAACATTACTTGTAAACTGTTAGGAAGGCTTTTTTTTGAAGCCTTGTAAATAATTTGTACTGTGTGGTAATTTACCACATCACGTAATTTGAGAATTCTACCTTCAATAAAAAAGTTATTAGTGTGTGCCCTGTAATTGGCTTGGTAAATAATTCGTATTGCTTTCTTTTGAAGAATCTCCAACGGGTGCAATGTACCTTTGTAAGTGTTTCCCCATATTTCAGCACAGTAATGCAGATGTGGGGAAACTAAACTCCAGTATAATACAAGTAAGGCCTTTTGATTGAAACAATGTTGTGCTTTCCAAAGCATAGAAATACTCCTGGCTATTTTGCCCCTGAGATGGCTAACTTGTGGTTTCCAGCTTAATTTATCATCAATTATTACCCCTAGGACTTTGTGTTGCTTGACCCTTTGAATTTCAATCCCATTTACCTTGATTTTTACAGCGACATCTGATGCTCTCCTGCCAAACATCATGAATTTAGTTTTTTCTAAATTTAGTGATAACTTATTTCGGTTTAACCACTCATGTAACTTAGTCAATTCAATGTTTACGATCTCAACCATATTATTCAGATCTTTCCCCGAATAGAAGATGTTTGTGTCGTCAGCAAATAAAATTAACCTTAAGACTTTTGACACTTTACATATGTCATTTATATAAAGCAGGAATAATTTCGGCCCCAAGATTGACCCCTGAGGGACCCCACAAACAATATCTAAGCATGTCGAAGTGATCTCCCCTAATTTCACAAATTGTTTCCTGTCATGTAAATAACTTCTGACCCAGTCATGTGCCAAACCTCGAATGCCATAATTCTCCAGTTTATTAAGAAGGATGTCATGATTAATAGTGTCGAATGCTTTTTTGAGGTCTAAGAAAATTCCTATAGAGTACAATTTGTGATCAATAGCATTACTAATAATTTCTACCGATTCAGCCAAGGCCAGTGCGGTGGAATGATTCTTTCTAAAGCCGAATTGACTGTCATACAGAAGTTGATGTTTAGTAATGAATTCATCAAGTCTATTGCTGAATAACTTTTCCAGAATTTTAGAAAATTGTGTTAAAAGTGAGACTGGTCTATAATTAGTAAATGAATGTTTATTGGATAGTACAGAGTTGAAATGGGGAGACAGAGAGAGAGAGGGGGGATGACATGCAGTAAAGGTCCACGGGTCGGATTCGAACCCACGACCACTGCAACGAAGGCTGGAGCCAATTTTATTTTTATTTAATTTTTTTTTTTTTTATTTGTTTGTTTTTTTTGACAGGGACAGTGCATATTAATAAACATTTCTGTAAATATGCCAGATTTAGCCAGAAGGCTAGTTTCCATCTGCAGTCCTTGGCCAGATGTAACAATAGGCTCCCTAAAAAGCAAATAAGCAAATAACAGAAAGAGTTAAAAAAACAAAAAATAACATATAAAAGCAACAGATAAAACATTAATTATAACCACATACAAGTATTCAGTAGTTCAAGCATTAAAATACATAAAGCATGCAGGACAAACAAGAGTCAACATCAGACAAACACAAATTAAAAAGGTAGACTAGGACTTATAGCAACATCAGATGTGTTAGACATCAAGGCAGTAGCCCACCAAAGAAAACAGTACATGCACAACAATCAAACAAAAAGCGTACCAATATGGTACGCGCTCTATCCACTACGCCACAGGAGCGCCCCAGGACACACAACTTTATCATTTTTCTTATACCATCTGTATCCAAGTCAGTCTCCAGTCCGTGGTGTATGAGAATACACAGATTATTTTTTTCTTTAAAGATATTTTTTTTGTAATTTTGATGCTTAATTAGACAGCTTTGGAGAGACAGAGATGAAATGGGGTGTAGAGGGGAATGACATGCAGAGAACGACCACGAGCCGGATTCGAAGGACTGAGCCTCTATTGGGGTGCGTTCTAACCACTACACCACACATTAATTGTAGGCCTACTATAATTGTTTTATTTAAAAAATTTTAATTATACGTTTTTTTCGATATCTAAAAGCTTTTCGGTATTGTCTCGACCTGCTTTCAGGACATATTTTAGACATGTGTGCTAGAAACGCTAATTTATTAAAAATCCAAAACTGAAATCTCTCATTTACATGTTACAAGTTTTCAGACTTAATTCAGAACATCGTAGAAGACTCTTTGGCAGCAACTACAGCTCACAGTCTTGCAATATCTAACATAATAAATTGAGCAAGTTATAGTTAAGTACTGTAACTGCGATGTAACAGTTAAATCAGCCAGGATACACATCATGTGCCTAATTAAAATGTAACCTAATTTGAAAGGGAACACAGCAACACAAAACCAGCATTTCCACCCACCGCTCCACTAAGAACATATCCATTCATTACTAATATTGGTTTTAGTTTATTTACAATCCACGTGTGAAGCTGTGCGACATGCAGTTGACCTAGTTGAGTGTGTGCTTCGGCTGACGGATCCAATATAGAATGCCTTTCCTGCATACAAGGATTTACCTGCTGCTGTCCTCTTTCATTTCTTACATTTTTCCTGTTGTACTACTGCTAGCTGCACACACACACACACACACACACACACACACACACACACACACACACACACACACACACACACACACACACACACACACACACACACACACAACTGCTTCCACTGCCTTGCTCTGCATTCTCTAACAGATATGGGTGTCTGTGTGTTTATGTCTGTGCATGTGTGTTTGTCTGTGTCTATGTGTGTGCGTGTTTTATAACTTAGATGGGCCCCACCCTTTCACTACACAGAGAAATGGGAAACATAGCAGTACAGGAAAAGGGAAAAGCAGAAAGACCGAAACCTCACAACCTCATTGCATATGAAGCGATCAGAATAACCAGTCAGTCAGTGAACCAGTCAGACAACAGTTCACCTTAGTTAGTTTGTCTGACTATCTTAGTTAATCACGTATATGATGAGTTTGTCAGTTCTTTTTATTGTTTAGTTAGTATAGTAGACCAGTTAGTCTTTTAGACAAAAGGTTTATCGGAATGGCAGCTTATCACTTATATCTAACAGTTATTCAGTAAGTTCCTCTAGTCATTCAGTCAGTGGGTCACTTGGTTGGTCGGTCTTCCATTAAGTCATTCAGCTTGGGACTGCAGTCAGCAAGGCAGAGCTGTTAAACTAAGTCATCCCATCCATCCATGCCTCCAGGCGGGGAGCGAGTCAGCTGCTCTGTGAGGGGGGAGTGGCTTTCTGCTCTGCTGCCTCCAGCTCAATGGTAAGACAGTCATCCAGCCATCCAGTGATCCAGCCCTCCACTCACTCACTCAGTCAGTCAAGCCAGTCAGTCAGTCAGTCAGTCAGTGGGTGTAGATGCAGGGCTGCTGGTCATCGGCTATCCTATCTCCCTCAGGATATCACACTGTCCAATCTGCTGAGGAGCCACTGAGAGGTAAGGAGCTCTATATGCTTGGCAGGAAGTTTGTGTGGCTGATTTGTGTTTTGACTTGTTTGGTGTTTTGCTGACTTCTGTTTGGCATGTGACAGGCTGCAGGCTGGACACTGACATATACAGGGTTGGGTTTGTGCAACCATCTAGAGACAAAACCCTCAAACATAAAAAGAGAATTTTTTTAACAAGGTATAAGTGATCGGTGGTGCACCCGTGGCAGTGGAATGCGATCACACCTTTTTCTAACAAGTTGATAACTGTTGCTTGCTCTCAGCTGCATCATCCAGGAAGCTTGTTATCTGGGGCGCTGAGTTGCCAATGCCGACCAGCATGAAGACTGAAGCCAGTCATGAATGTTTCCCTCATGCTCAGTCTCATGATAGTGGTGATGTTCTAAGGGAAAGCAGGAGGGTCACGGCTGTTCCTGTTTTCTATTATAACTTTGTTTTACTTAGGGATAACTGTTAAATGGGACGCGGCAACCATTTTGACTTCTAGTTGTCTGTTATTAATAATTATTTTGGAAAACGTTTTAGTTAAGCTCTTATACCGTGAGCATTTTAGCATTACCTGAAGTGATGAACGTCTTTGCCAAAGTTAAACAATGACGACTCACAAACAGTAAAATGATGCATTTTTAGCCCATTTCATCAGGCCTTTCAATACAATATTAGTTGTAGCCTTTGTTAGACAACATGATGACTCCTTTACTTACTTAGTCCTGTTGTTACAAAGCTCATTTTGTAATATTGTAGAAATAAGCTCATTTAGCTTTTTACATTTTTTATTGAAGTTCAGCACTTTTAAATAATTGCAGCTCTACAACGAAAGAGAAAAGGATAAAAGAAAAAGTACAAGCCATGAAGATGGGTAGAAATATCAAGAAAGATACAGGCTTTGATAGCAAGTGTTGCATAAGCATAAATGAACATTCCATGTGATGGCACACCAGTAAATTGTTGCATTTTGAAAACCCTGTGGGAACTAAGGATGTTTTTCCATTACGGACCGAGCTAAAGATACTCTGTTAAGCAAGCTAAGTTATAAATCAGCAGTTGTTTATTGTTTGTTGTTGTTTTGTTTGTTTGCTGAAAATCTAATAAAAAAAAAATTAGAAGTAAGCAAGCTAGCTCGATGAGCTGATGTAGGCTAACTGTGACTAGCATTAGCACGTTCCCGGTTGGCTAGCGTGTAGGCTCGTCAATTTTAGTAGTTCACCAAGTAGCCCTGCAACAAGTAGGCACTTATTCACCAAACAATACATTTATTTTCCAAACAAGTATGGTCCTAGACAAACCCTGTTTTAAAAATGCTGTTTTAAAATATTTGTGTTTTCAGTAGGAACCAAATTTCCCCCAACTCAAGTTGTGACGTCTGAAACCGTGTCATTTAAAAGCTTGTAAGATATATGACAAGTACAATAAGCTGCAGTTTCTACGGTCGACTGAAAGAAAGTGTTGATGTTTAATTAATGTGTGCTGATAAAGTGTCTCCAGCTCCCGTATCGGAGGAATTTCCTCTTTTTATGATTTATTACATAGGCAATTCTGAGGTAAATATTTAAATTTGTCATTCATGTATGATGGATGGCAAAAGAAATTCAAGAGCCATTTAAATAAAAAAAATTATGGTGAGACTGTTTGTGTCAAGGGAACAACCTCTGTGGCAATGAAACCCTGAACCATTTGACGTTGTAATCTTTCGATGAAGGATAAGATTGATGCAAACACAGTTGAAACAAAAGTTTCAGTAAACATGAAGTCATTTGTATGATTTGGGAGGAGTGATATAGGCCTACCCCCCGACCCCTCTCTTTGCTTGTGTTTAACAA
This sequence comes from Hyperoplus immaculatus, assembly GCA_949357725.1. Classification (NCBI taxonomy): domain Eukaryota; kingdom Metazoa; phylum Chordata; class Actinopteri; order Uranoscopiformes; family Ammodytidae; genus Hyperoplus; species Hyperoplus immaculatus. The sequence continues at coordinate 5,869,797 of OX442365.1, read as the reverse complement.
GCTGCCATGTGACATATTACAAGTCTAAAACCGCCTTCTTTCTATTCATAGGGTGGGTGATAGAGGTGTGTGTGTGTGTGTGTGTGCGTGTGTGTGTGTGTGTGTGTCTGTCTGTCTGTCTGTCTGTCTGTGTGTCTCTGAGTCTGTGTAAAAACAGACTTGTAATCACACTAACATGAAGCACCTGAACATCAGTAAATTCATAAAAGACACAATGTAGTAGACAGCAGGTTTAGGCTGAGATAAAATGGAAGTCAAATAGTGTAAACAGATTGTAGTCTGCACTGCAATCTTGTATTATTTACAAGCATTGTTTTTCTTCTTAATGAGGTGAATGAACAAGTTCTATGTCTCTCCATGGTCTGTATTCAGACTGTGACCATGTCTGTTTGTGGTTCCGGTGGGCTTTCATTGATATTGTGGATGGTATGTTGTTGCATAAACCATTTCCTGGCATCCTCAGCAGCACAGCTGTCAGCGATTTGTATTTTATAGGAGCACATTAATTGTTTTATTTTATTTATTTGTTTATTTGTTAGGGACAGTGCATATTCATGAACAGCTGTAACATTTACAGCTGTAAAAATGCCAGATTTTAGCAAAAATGCTAGATTTCATCTGTTGTCCCTGGCATGCAAAGAAATACAGGTTAAAAAATGAATACATATACAAAGGCACAAATAACACAAGAAAATAAAAGAGTTTAAAGGTGGTCACTGACTTGGTTTTCTTTTATCCACTGTTTGAGGTGTGTATTGAAGGTTGAATAATTTTGTGAGTCTCTTATTGTGAGTGGGAGAGTATTCCAATATTTAGTTCCTTTGACTGACAGAACAGTTTGTCCGAATGTAGTGCGTCTGTATGGGACGTCACAGTCTCCTCGGGCTGTGGCCCTGGTGCCAGTCCCACTCGCAGACTTCAGCTTAATAAAGTCTTTCAAAGGTGGAGGAGCAAGTCTGTGCAACATGTTATATATAAAACATGCATTTTTAAATTAAACAAAGTTATGAAAATTTAATAAATGATGTTTATCTAAAACAATGCAATGGTGAAACGAAAATGGCTTTTTGTCAAAGATTTTTATGGCCTTTTTAAAAAGGGATTGTATTGGTTTAAGTGTTGTGCCAGCAGCAAGTGACCATGTGGTTATACAGTATTCAATATGTGAAACAATCATCGAGTGTAAAAACATTCGAGCAGCATTAGTAGTCATGAAGGATCTTACTTGTCTGAAATTGTATATATTAAAATTGACAGTCTTTGTTAATTGTTTGATATGTTTTTTAAATGTTAATGTTGGGTCCAATGTTAGGCCCAAATATTTAAACTCATTAACTAATCAGTATTGCCCCTGTGGGGAAATAAAATCAGTTTCTCTACCATGGCGTCCATGTTGGAAAGTGGTCAATTTTGTTGAAATAAAACAAGTGAATACGTAGCTTACAATTCTATCACAATTCCCAACACCTCACCAGCAACACACTCTCTTGAGAATGTTATACATACACAGGGATCGTGAAGACTTTGGAAACTAAAATGGGATCAAAAAGAGTAAACACTTAATTAGACTGAGAAGCAGCAAACTAGAACACCGAATGCTTCTACTTGGTATGCAGACTTACATTTTGATCTAATTGCCCTATTTTTATCTGATTTTTTCCTTTTTCAGATTGTTTTTGGGGTTGAAACACAATGGGCTGTTGTTTCTGGTTCTGTATACATAAACTATGAGAACATTTCAAAAACGGGAAGAAGACACACTGCCTGAAGCCCATAAATAGAAGAGCAGAGGAGCTAATAAGAAATGTAACGGTGTAGCAGGGTGGACCCTGCAGCTGATCGTGATTCATTGTGTTGTACTGACCTCTGGGGCAAACACCAGCACCACACATTCAGTCTGCTGACCTAACACATGACCTCAATAAGCAATGAAACCCAATGAAAAGGAGAGAACAGTGGAGTAAAATACATCAGGGAATGCAGTCTAATACAGGAGCGCTGTGCTGTGTAAAACAGACAGTAAAAAGCGGAGTTTGGTATAGGTTAGAAAGGAGCTGAATAAAGTAGAAACACAGAGTGGAAGAGATGACATATTTGCTACCATTTATGTTCCTAGCTAGGCCTGTATCACCTGTAATTCCTTTAATTGCCATACTTCATCAGTTACAATAGGGCTGTGTACTTCAATCGGTTAACCGTTAACCCAGCGTTAATAACTTTAACCTGTTGATAAATGGGTTGTAAAATATTTTCTCTGTTTTCCATTTATTTATTTATATACAGTGGAGGAAATAAGTATTTGATCCCTCACTGATTGGGTAAGTTTGCCCACTTACAATGAAATGAACGGTCTATCATTTGAATGCTAGGTTTATTTTAACAGTGATAGACAGAATATCAAAAAGTAAATCCAGAAAATCATATTAAAAAAAGATAGAAATTATTTTGCATTTCATTGAGTGAAATAAGTATTTGATCCCCTATCAAAACATTGCTTAGTACTTGGTGGAGAAACCCTTGTTGGCAAGTACAGAGGTCAGACGTGTCTTGTAGTTGATGACCAGGTTTGCACACAGCTCAGGAGGATATTTGGACCACTCCTCTTTGCAGATCCTCTCCTAATCTTTAAGGTTTCGAGGCTGTCACTTGAGCTTCAGTTCCCTCCACAGATCTATTGGATTAAGGTCCGGAGACTGGCTAGGCCACTCCATGACCTTAATGTGCTTCTTCTTGAGCCACTCCCTTGTTGCCTTTGCTGTATTTTTACGGTCATTGACGTGCTGGAAGACCCATCCATGACCCATTTTACAGACCTGGCTGAGAGGAAGAGGTTGTCACCCAGTATTTCATGGTACATGGCCCCATCCATAGTTCCCTCGATGCGGTGAAGTCCACCTGTCCCCTTAGAAGAGAAACACCCCCAAAGCATAATGCTTCAACCTCCATGCTTGACTGTGGGGATGGTGTTCTTGGGGTCATAGTCAGAATTCCTCTTCCTCCAAGCATGGCGAGTCAATATGATACCAAAGAACTTGATTTTGTTCTAATCTGACCACATCACCTTCTCCCAAGCATTCTCTGAGTTGTTCAGGTGTTCATTGGCAAACTTCAGACGGTTCTGTACATGTCCCTTATTGAGCAGGGGGACCTTAAGGGCACTACAGGATTTCAATCCTTTACGGCATAGTGTGTTACCAATGGTTTTCTTGGTGACTGTGGTCCCAGCTGCCTTGGGATCATAAACAGGCTTCTCCCGTGTAGATCTGGGATGATCCCTCACCTTTCTTATGATCATTGATACCCCACAAGGTGAGATCTTGCATGGAGCCCCAGACCGAGGGAGATTGATGGTCATTTTGTGTTTCTTTCATTTTCGAATAATCGCACCAACAGTTGTCTCCTTCTCACCCAGCTTCTCGCCAATGGTTTTATAGTCTATTCCGGCCTTGTGCAGGTCTACAATCTTGTCCCTGATGTCCTTAGACAGCTCTTTGCAATACTTTTGCTCCCCTAAAAATGTGGTGTTCCTTTACAAATAATTATATCTTCCAAGTTATTTATCAGATCCAGATGTAAATACCTGGAAATTAAAGCTGAAATGTTGATCTTTTGTCTCATACTCATCTTTTGGTGTCAAACCCAAATGTTTCCAGTCTACAGCAAATATAAAGGAATTGGCCTCACTGTTCCGATACTTATGGAGGGGACTGTACGTGTCCTCAGTGCCAGCAGGGAGAAAGAGAGCGATGCGCGACAGTCTGATGTGATAATTAGGCCAATTCATGCTTAACGTTTTGTCCGGGGTCTGGTCTTGTACCTTGACCCCTCAGAAGTCGTCCATGTGCAGCCCAAAATTCTAGAACACTTCCCTAGTTACAACATTGCTATGAATAATGTTAATAGATTTAGTTTTGCTATCATTGATGTATTGTTTTCGGTTATCATAGTTTTTGGTTGAACCCATTGACGGTATATAAAAGGTTACACCTGTACCATTATTTTTACTAGTCACATCTGTGCTGCCATTAATGTTATTGGTCAAATCAGCTCTGGCGTAAACAGTAGCAGTATAATCATAATGTAATTTATCTACACATCTAAGCTTATTAGTTTTCCCCTTTTTGCTCTCATTTACCACATGAGTTACACCGTACTATCGTTGACATCATTAGTTACACCTGTACCGTCTTAAATGGCATTAGTTCTATAAGGTCAGGATTCTGAAAGCCAATTCCACCTTGAGGTCTGGTTGCAGGTTCACAAAATGACCAGTCTTGTTAGCTCCGAGACAAACTGAATCATGCCTTCTCTTTTCAGTCCTTAATGTTATTTATGCAGGCAAAGATGGTTGGGACTGATGAGCCGACGGTGTGCATTTATATTTAACAGGAAAGGTGGAGCAGTCAGTCTTCTCTAGCTGCTTTTGTGTCGCCAATTTCATTAGTAAGATTCAAACACAGCCTGGTGGTAAAGATGCTATCATGCACAGTAATGTGTGCGGAAAAATAATACAATCAGCTGGAGGTACAAAAAAAAGCTCTTCTCTCCTGAACATCAATATTACAGCTTTCCCACACATGCTGCACTCAGTTGTTTGGTTTTTCATCTGTTTTGTAGTGTACAGGTCCACAGCTGTGGAGTCCGTGTAACCAGGTTAAAAACACCAAGACTATTGGTGTCATGAGACCTACAGGTTTGCTGCACCACGTTCACTCGTGTCCCTCAACATAAGGTTGAATTCCACAATAACAGTGGTGTCTTTTGATTGTATTTTGATCAGATTGCATGTGGCTGGATTTAATAGAATCAGGATAGGCAGAGCTTTGCATTCTGAATCTGAAGGTTTCTCTGGCCTTGAAATACGCTCTTGTTAAAGCAGATACTTTTTAACGCCTCCTTGGGGTTTTCTTTTTTAGATGCACCGTTCTTTTTCTCTCTGGCTTTCACATACACCACAAGTCACTTTGACTGTGACCTTGACTGTTCTTTGCATTTCCTCTTGTGCGGTTGGGGGTAGTCACAAGGCACACAAGAAAAGACAGAATTATTCTTCTGTATTCCAAAAAAGCTGTTTTAAAATGCTAAAACAATCACTTTCTGTGCGTCAGCAAAGATGTAACAGACTGTGAATAAAGGCTTTTGTGAACTGGATATGCCGTGTTAAAAGGAGCACAGACAGAGAACAGCGGAACATATTGGTTTAGATGGATATGTCACGGATGTTATCTGCAGTGCTATAAACACAATCTGTTCTGTTGCTGGTCCTTATGTGTAGTTGTTCAGAGGAGGTAGAAATAAGACACAAGTAAGCTATTTTATTGCCCGCTTAAATTATCTAAAACACCTCTCCTTTCCTTTTACCTTGGGAAATCAGTTGCTTGTCCAAAAAAGAGTTGCTCCAAAAAATGGTGGCCTGGAGTTTGCCGAAGCAGCTGAACCATTTAGGATAAATATTTGGCTGGATGTTTGCATCAGAGGAACCGTCAGGAGATCAGCAAAACAATTTAAGGATTTATTCTCTAAAGACCAAGAATATCCACAATACATTTTTCTAGGACAGTTTTCTCTAGGGCTGCCCCATGAATGTTGACGATTCAGAACCCCTTTATTTGACGAAGATTTTTCAAGGTGAACGGTCAGTCACGTTTATTTATTTGGTCTGTCAGTGTGCACTACAATAAAGTTTTTGTGTGAGACGAAAAGGCCAAATATCTAACTTCATTGCACCTTTCTGATTTTCAAATACTACCAAGAATAGTAGAATCTCTAAAGCGGCATATTCGATCTGACTGAGAAAATTCCTAGTCTGGGACATAGTTTTCTTTGAAGTGGAGGGATGAAAAGACCGACCAGTCATCCAACACTACCTTCTTCTCACTTGACAGCTGATTGTTGTGTGTAATTGTACATGGTCCTCCCCCTCTCCAAGAAAGGAAACAACAAACCAACGTTCTATTACTTTTTTTCATTATATCCCAGTGACCTCCAGATGCCACTGTTAATAACTTGCTCAAGATCTGCAGCATTGGTCCCCACTCTCGTCTCAACCCTTGCTCGTTCACCTTAAGAAGCCCTCCTATTCTGCCTCCCAGTATCCCTACATCCATGTTGACCTTCCAAGATCCAGCTGTGTGTGCTGTCTGTACAGCTGTCAGCCCACCTCCGGATGAGGGATTAGCGGGAGATGGGAGGAAGCCCTGGTGGGAGTCGCAGGTGGAAGAATAAATAGATGCAGTACACCTGAGTTGAGTGTTTCGTATTGATATCTGATCAGGTCCAGATCTGGTTCAGACTCTGTGGTTCCACTTAAAAGCAGTGAAACATACCGGACAGAAGTTAGGGTGTCTAGATAAGTTATCACTTTCTTCCTCAATCACACACTAAGCGTATGGACCAAACTATGTGTGGATGAAACCTTTTCTGTTAGCACATGCAGGTGATGGCTGATTAAGGGGGCCTGTGAGAGTAGCTGTAGGCAATAATTGTACTTTTTTGTTAAGATTAGTGCACACCAGCCCCCTCCCCAGCTTCTGCTTAGATTCCCTTAATTGATTTTCTTCTGCTGTGTCGTGTCACATTGTGGTTCTGAAATGCTAAAAGGTTTGGGACAATCTGAGGGGGTAAACCTGGAGGACCTCTGGACAAATTGGATAATCAAGGGTCAATCTTCATCCATGTTAGGGGCTATCGATTGTTGACTGCAGAATAAATTGATTAACGTCAACAAAGGCCCAGAGCGGAGTCTGCAGAACAAAGGGAAAACAAATCAGTTGTCCGATCTGTTTAAGATGATGCAGAGGCCACATCAGTCAAATACAAAGGGCCTCTGGCAAATGTCTGTTGACCTTTTTACATGATTGATTATTGGAAAAACCAAAACGTTTTAAAACAACAGTTTGAGGAGATATAGCTGCACTTAAGTACTGTGCTTAGTAACCACATGTCACATGAATTATATGACTTGTGGTTACTTTGCTGTAGTGCTTTTTTTGCCTTTTTGGTACTGACCGAAATGTATCTTTATCATTGTGTATCTGTCAGGCACTAAGTACGACTGCAGGCAGCAAACCTCAGGTCAGATAAGTAATCGTTAATCATTCTTTTTCAAATAGATGAACTTTCATTTTTGATTTCCTTTCCTAGGCCAAAGATCTTCATCTTATTGTCTTTTAACAACATTCACTATTTGAGAACTGTGGCTTAACATGTGCAAGTTCTTATCTCTCACATTTTCAATCAATAGGCTTTCAATGTATTTTGTTCTGAACATACCTCTCTTAGTAGTATTCTTCAATGTTAGTGTTGTAGTCCAACTTTCCAGTTCTGCATGGGAAGTGCCTTTACGAGCACAACGGATGCATATGAAAGGATGCATGCGTGTACTGAAATAGTTATGTAATTTTCAGCTCATTGATAGAAGTACTCTGCTACGCCATATCAAAAGCTGTCCTCATCTTTGCTAATGCAAACCAACCGTCCTCCCCCCTGCTGCTGCTTCACAATAAAAGCGTTCAACCAGCAAACCCCCGGGGCTAGCTTTTATCTTTAAAACACAATTCATTTTTGCCAATGAGCTTTTCTTTTTCTTTTTTTTTGCTCTTCTTCATCTTGTGTTGTATCTCTGGTTGCTCGAAGCGGACCAGAGTTGTCATTACATGTACAGGTAATATTTGCAGCCAATTTCTAGGAACTCTAAGTCTTTAGAACTCTAGGTGAAGTTACTCTAATAGCTGATTTAGTTTTGTCACCGTTTTCATAAGATTAAGACACTTTCTTGAATAAAAATCTCAGCACCTGTAGAAGGCTTGGAGAATTAAAGTCAAGTAAGCAGGGCTGCCAAGTTTCACCAAAAGTTTGGAGTGAGATTTTTTGGCCGAGGGACCCAAAACCGTGTCCTCTCTCCCACCCAATAATTTTTGCTAGTGTCCTGCAAGTTTACATATTGTTCATAATAAATCAGAAATAAAAGACAATTGGAAATGTGATAAAACATCAAAAATCTTATTAGAATAAACAAATTCATGAATTGCAAAGTCGTATGACAGGTTTTAATTAAACATTGGGTGTGGACATATTGTAAGTGGGGGTCTGGGGTTCCCCCCCAGAAAATTTTGAGCATTAAACACTTAATTTCCTGCATTCTGGTGAATTTTTATGAAGCAATGTGTGCCTTTTCTGCATTCATTTTTATGTAAAGTAAAAGAGAACATTCACGGTTTCGCTGACACAAATTTAATTGAATAGCCTACAATGCATCTGTAGTGCTTTCAAATATCTCCTGTAGTCTATTGTTAAAACATTTGGTTAAACTGTAATAAAGGTAATTATTCTATATGTATTCAACATTGTATGGGTTATCCAATTATCCAATTTCAATTCACCATTATTATATTAAATCTATGACACTTGATGTCTTCTCAGAACATATTTTTCCCACAGTAACCTCTAAGCTTAGTTACTCAATACATTCATTCAATTAATGTTGACAACATTTTAGAACAAAAATGTGTTGGTGTCAACCAGCCCAATAACATAATGCAAAACAAGCTTGAATATATCAAGTGAAGTGACTGATTTGAATTAAGGTGTTCTTACCTCTTTGTTCATTTAATACCGGCGTCCTTGTTGTCATTCATTTTCCATATAATTTGAACAAAGGGCGGGACTGGGAGGCGGCGGTCTTTTATTAGTTTTGTAGTGTAATGCAGGGGGGCGTGGCCGTGGTGGTTTGCCAAGTGGCTGCTGCGGCTACAGGCTGCACACGGCCATGGATATTGTCCATGCCATGGACCTGTAAAGAAACCGCGCGTGCAGAAAGCATGGCAGAAAGAGGATGTCACGGAACTCAGTCCGTTTAGCTTTTCAAAATAAGACTTTCAAAGTAAAAGTACCAAATATATATATATATATTACGGGGATTAATTTCTCTGCGTGAGAAATTGGAGGTGTGGCGTGTGAGCGTGTGAACTGGTTGATATGCGTGTGTCTCACGGCCAAAGCGTGAGAATTGGCCGCTCTGCAAGTAAGTCCTTTTTAAATGTCTCAGCCCACCATCTAAACAATAAACAACCTCCACATGTCATCACGTATTCTCCAGAGAATCCTACACGAGACACATCTCACACGATTTAAACTTCTCCTTTGGGGGATTACTTTAAAACCGCAGTGAGCATTTTCAGTGGGAAGATGTACGGATTAATCCTGTCAGTGTTAATCAATAATTAACACAGCAAAGGCCAAGCTGCCGACATGCCGTGCTGCTTTAAGTAACAGAAGGGAACTCTCTAAACAGTCTATCTATCCATAGCTCTTTTTTTGGTGAGGTTTCTCTGTGCAAACTAGTGTTGTAAGATATAAAAAGACGTGGTCTTGATTGGGTTGAAAGCTTTAACTCACCCTAGACATCTGCAAACCTCCAAAATCTCTCGACTTCCTTTCAGTCAAGCTGTGAAATCTTACGTGCAGTGTTTTATTTTCTTTGTTCTTCGTGTTGTTTGACTACTAGAACCATCTGGGTCATGAGAATACATTTAAGGTGGAAGTCTAACTTGGATTTGGGTGAAAACATGTTAAGCCGATATAAAATATTCATTGATTTAATTAAAGGTTTAAGGTTGCATTATGTATAAAGATCTAATGAAACCCAAAGATTCAACACCCTGTCATCAGCAGGAATTTGAAGATAATTAGGAATAGTATAGAGGGGATCAGGGAATTGTGAGTACATGCTGTTGTTTCTGTTGGTCACTTTCTAGTATAAAATATCCAGTATTGGATTAAAAACCAATTCCATGAAAAACCAACAAATAGTGTCTTTCTTCCTCTGACCCTTCTTCTACTCTCTTTTGTTCCTGCCGTGCATTATTAAGGGATGAGATATCTCTCTTCAAACTACTATTCATTCATAATAATTTCGCCTATTATCCATTAAGCACTTTTAATGAGATGAGATGAGAGGACATAGGCAGTGTTTAGACACCTGTGTGTGGTATTGAGCAGTGCACATTTACAACAAAGTCTTACACCAACATAGCCTAACAAAAGTTGGTGTACACATCCACATCCTTGACACTATCTAAGCGGCTATGAAGATGGCCAACATCTGTAGGTCTGAATTCTCAATTCATGATGGAGTCATGTTTGTGCACACTTGCTGTAGAACTTGACACAGTCTGAACGCCTCCTTCCTCTTGCTCTTGTTTTTCAGAGCGAATGCACATTGTGCAATAAATCTAGGTGTGTTCAGAGCAGTACAGCACTGAATGGTGGAAGTTTACATTCGGGGTCTGTCAGGAGGATTTATGCGTCTCCATCTCCATGGGGGAGTAGATTCGTCGGGCGCTGGAATTGATTTATACTGAAGTTCAGTGTAGGATTTAACCTGTTGCCTGTAAAAGCAATTCTACAACATAAGATGAATGTGTTGCACATGACCAGGCCATGTTGTGCATCCATTATGTTCTTTAAGTGGTGTTATGGAGAGTTTCTAAAAGGTTTTTTTGAGATTGATAAAAGTAGAATATGGTTTTATAATAGAAGATTACTGGGCATTTATTCAACAGCTGTGGGCTGCTGTCAATCAACAAGCACTACCAAGATTACAGTTGGACTTATTCTGACCTGTCACCTCTGTTTTTGTTTCAGCTGTAAGCTTCTATTCATAACTTGCCTCATGATAAAACGATAACGATTCTAGTAATTTTATCAACAGTTAACCCATATATGATCCACGTTTGATGCATGTTGTTTACTTACGGTTCGATGCTCCACCTTACTGTAGAAGAGAAGCCAGTATTCAAATCTACTACATTACCTAATATATTTTATATAAGATCACTTTGAAATATGTGTGTGTACAAGAACATTTTTTCAGAGACATGTTATCAGTGAAGAAAAAAACTAATTATAAGTATAGCCTACTCTTAAAGTAGATTGTTGAATGGTCCTGGCAGAATTAGCTCTTTAAGATTGTTGTCAGAAACCCAAACTACTTAGTTAGTGTTAGAAGATATTTTTTATTGTTCGACCCAATGTTGACTGTTGGAAGGAGTCAAGACATGAGGAGCAGCCTTTTGTAGCATTTGAACTACTTTTTCATCACCTCAGATTCTTCTGTTAGAGAACACCCTAAAGCAGATTTATAATTCCAGTATAGCCCCTCTTCCACCACCTTTTGCTGATGCATCTTTTTCACAGTCTGGCTGCTTATTATTTATTCCTTATGCTTTTTCATTAGTTGTTATTTATTTATTTGTGTTTCAACCTGAATAAAATCGATGATTTCCAATAAGAAGAGTACCGAAAACCAAATGTCTGCTTTTCACGGTGAATGTACAGGAGTACGTCTCAAAAAACTATGCAGCACTATTATGTTACAAAAGGCTGATGGCTGTTTGTGCATCATATTCTAACTGAAAGCAGTGACGTCTGTTTTTATCTCAAGAGATGAGTGATGGATAACTGTACACAAAGAGTCAAACTCAACTTCCTGATAGACGTCTTGATAGTGTCATGGTGATATGTCCTCAGGCAAACTCTTAAGTCATATCTACTCTGTGTACCAAGACTGGACACTTTTCTTTTCTTTTCTTTTCTTTTCTTTTCTTTTCTTTTCTTTTCTTTTCTTTTCTTTTCTTTTCCCCCTTCTCTTATTGCGGGGTGAGGGCTCATACATTTTTAATTTGTCCGTGTGTTTTATGGTTTTGTTCTCGCTTGTTATTGAGAGAGAAGGTTTAGCAGACACCAGGGAAAACCTCTCATCCGCAACCTGAATTTACCGTGTATGTTGGTAGCCTATATATCCCGGTTTATTAGGGATGCACTCAGTTTGCCACTTTGTTGGCAACACATAGCCAAATTTAAAGCAGGCTCATTGACCAGCCCTGTAAAATATACCTCCAATTTATATCAATGATAGGAGCACTTCTCGGTCTAAGGCAATTCATCTCAACAGCATTACAAACTACATCCTGCAGAATGAACCCTAAGTTGAATCAACAACTTAATGTTGTCTTACTTAATACACTGGCAGCTGAGTGTATATTACATTTAAGATATCATGCAAATATTCAGGTTTATTCAGAATTGTAATTTGGGTTTATACTGGAAACTGTTTTCATGGTGAAGTGTCAAAAAGAAACGCTCCGCTTGAGAGCCTGTCTCTTTAAGCCTGCATCCAAAAAGCATTGCTTCTCTCCTTATAAAGTCATGAGCAATCTGCCTGTGGTTTTTGAGCACAGTTTATCAGAAGGGTGGAGGTGTGTGCATTTCAAACAGGAAAGAATGGACAGCTGGATTTCAAGTGAGGCACTGTCAGTTGAATTTTCTTTCTGAGAAGAATTATAATACTAAAATTCATACAGTTATTTGGGAATATACCGGTAAGTCTTTTGACATCATTTCCCCTTCCGCCACTCCTAAGAAAATGAATTCATTCTGAAATAATTTCCTCCTTTAATCTATTTTTGGTTTAATTGTGTCGTTATTGTTTCTCGTTGGAGGGGCTTTGAGTGCCTTACTCGGCCTGTCAGCTGAATGAGCTGCTGTTAGCCGTTTTAACCTCATGGAAACGTAAAACATTTCAACGTTGAAATGTGAGCATTAATGTCAGGAGGACTACATGCTGAAGTCATCGTCCTCACCTCGAGGCGAGCCTCTGTTCAACTTATCTCTAGAACTCATTGTAATTTTCACATTTAGCATCTCTTTAAAGGTCTTTCTGAAAAAGCCAAACATTACAGGGGTTACGACCCACATTGATAGGGTTGATATGATACAGTTTGGGTGTTAGTTCAATACACTGTGTAGTTCTATCTGCCTCAGTCTAGAAGGTGATTAGGGTCCCTCTTGATTCCCACCATACTGTCTGAAGCACAGGGAGGTTGTTGTGAGGAGATCAGAGCTCAGACTCCCTGTCCTCACTGTAATAAAGCACAGTGTTACACATGCTTCCTCTCAGCTGAGTGAATTAAGAGTCTTATGATCCTCTCTCTAAATATACCACATTTAGCCCAGAGGCAGACGGACCCCCGACTACAACCCACTAGATACACCAACCATTGGCATGAAAAGCTGCATTCCTTTCCTTCACATAGAGCAGCACCCAGTGGCCCAAAATAAATGGATGAAATACTGTATGTGATTATGAACCTTCTCTTCTGATGATGAAAGTTGGTCTGGTGTTTCTGGTCAGGATCTTGGACTTCGACCATTTGCAATCTGTTCTTACAAGAGGCAAGACTTCAATTGAATTTCGTATGGATATTCTTGATCCCCTGAAGATGAATCTCTGGGACTTTGGTCACTTCCTTACCTTTCATCCAGCGCCATTCATAGGACAAGACATTCACTAGTATTATGCAAGAAAAGTCCAAATGGAACAATTCAATTTGCTTTACATTTCATGATCACACAACCCGGTTTCCCAGAGCTGGCTCTGCTTTTTCATATTGACAAAGGCACTCCCATCCTTTCCCGCCCACACTTAATGCTTGCACACACACACACACACACAAAGTTACTATTTTCCCAGAAAGTCTCGCTCTGGTCAGGCTGACCCTCTGTCAACACTCCTATAACTCACACACACACACACACACACACACACACACACACACACACACACACACACACACACACACACGTCCTTTCTATCAGTGAGTAGTATGTTTTCTATTCATTGGCTTGTTTGACTTCTCAAATTCTTTCTTAATTTGCGTTTCCTTCTACTTCATGCGTGTCGCATGCACTCACACCCATACTGTCTATGTGTATTATCTGTGTGACTATATGTCAACATGTATCCCTGTCTGTTTCCCACAGGTTTTTTGCGGCCATCACTATGACTGATGGGGATTATGACTACCTTATAAAGCTGCTGGCCCTGGGGGACTCGGGCGTGGGCAAGACCACCTTCCTCTACCGGTACACAGACAACAAGTTCAACCCCAAGTTCATCACTACAGTCGGCATCGACTTCAGGGAAAAGAGAGTGGTGAGTCTTTATGAGGATTATTAGGGGAAACGAAGGCAGGGAAATGACACGTCAACTAGACTGATAATATACCTCCTTCTGCACACTCACCTTACACACAGATGATGCAAGCTTGGTTACCATAGTTACCCATGTTATTTCCCCCAGCAGTGGTTGTCTTGGGTCTGTACTTATCGGAGAGCAAACAGTGGGTCAAGTCAGGTCTGGATATTCTGCCGCTTTTCCCCTCACAGTGTCTGCTGAGCTGCTGCATGACTCACAATCATTATCATAACTTTGTACAGGAGACATCAAACCTGAGTCACCGATCCAACCTATAAAAAAACAAAAAAAAACATTTCGAACAGAGTAACTGCTGTTGCAGTTTGTTGTTGGGCAGGAAAACCAGTTATTGGCCTCCGCAATGCTGTTTGTGACATCTGGAGCTTTTTGGGCTAAGGACTGAAGAAGTCATTGGCCATTGAATCACAATATTAAAAAGTAGACACATACAATACATACACAACCCCCACCCCCCTCCCCCCTCCCCACCCCCCTCCCTCACATAAACAGACAAGAAATACAAAAACAAATTAAATAAGCAAATAAGACAAAATTATTAAGAAAATAAGCTATAAATACACAAATAAACAAAACAAAGCTAAAACAAAAACAAAACTGGGGCAAACCTCACACGTCCATTACAATAGTATCTTCACTGCTGGACCCAGAAGGGGCACCCGACAGGGCAAGTGGCACCAAGGGGGCAGACATTTCAGTTCCCAATGTGCTGAAGCACTGGGCCCCAAACGGCGAGGAATCTGTGAGAGTTGCCGGACAGCTCATATCTCAGCCTCTCCACATGCAAAATGCCCACCAGTTCCCTCAGCCAAGTGTCAAACTGAGGGGCCAAGTCAGATTTCCACAGCTTCAGAATGCATCTCTTAGCAATCTCCATGCCATACACCATGATTGTGCGTGCATTATGGTCCTGCTTTTTCCAAGGCTGCGGGATGTCCAAACAGAGCGGTTTCAGGATCAGGAGTTAAAGAAACATTTAACACATTAGAATACCATTGAAATACAAGACACCAAAAGTTGTAAAGATTTGGACATTCCCAAAAGTGGTGAGGAAGCGTACCCTCGGCAATCTTACACCTGTTACATAAAGGCGAAAGATCTGGGAAAATGTTATGCAGTTTAACCTTAGAATAGTGCAATCTAAGTGTGACCTTAAATTGAATTAACTGAAGCCTCGAGTTTATAGAGCAGGATTTGATGCTTTTTAGCGCTCGCTCCCAGACATCGTCAGCTATTCCAATGTTTAAGTCTTTTTCCCATGCTTGCTTTATTTTTTAAAGTAGATTTGTCCTGCCGGTCTAAAAATATTCCCACAAAAGATGAAATCAGGTTTTTAGCTTCTGGTGAGCCTAGCAAAGTTTTGGACAATGAATCATCTGCGGGCAGGGACTCAAAGGATGGTATATTCTGTCTGACATAATTCCTCACCTGTAGATACCTGAAGAATTGAGCTTTCAACAGTGAAAACTTTGATACTAGCTGATATATTTTAGTGTTTAACGTATCCTATATTCTAGTTATTCCACTTCAAAAAATCCCCTCTGCATCTATCAGAAAAATATATTTTCCTCGTTTTTAGAAAATAAAAATGACTAACTTTAAGTCAAGAACGGGCATTTTAAGCATTAAAAGCAAACTAAAATCAAGAAATATTAATTATTTATGTACAGAGCTCAAGTTGGGCAAATGGTTTATAAAAAAAGTAGAACAAATATTACTGTATAATGCTTTTATTGCAGTTAATTGGGAGAGGACATTTTACTCCTTAGGTCCTCTATAGTAAAAGTTAAGGCGGCACTAGGGTTAATATTTCTTCCTAAATATTTTTTTGACCTGACCTCTTGGTTGGGAACCACTGGATAAGAGGTTATAATGTGCCCTGTATGTTGCGAGTTAAAAATACAAAAAAAAAGGGCAAGAGGCTACATACAGTAAGCTGTGTCATATGACACATGTTTTCTAAACTGGTAGTGTAATGTTTACATTTCGATAGGAACAGAAGCTACTCTACTTGGTTTAAGAAGAGAATTTGACTGAATCCAAAATTTGTCATTGTTTAACTATGTTTCATTGAGGATTAAACAATCAATTAAATGATATGTAAATCAGTTAGTAAATTTAGCTTTTCCCCCCAGCCTATGTGCTAAGCTAAACTAACACATCTCATTCATTCATATGGGAGCGGCATCAATCTAGCCTGGTGAGACCAGCCTTCACATTCGTTTCTCTCCCGCAGATCAGTCTGGACTTTCTCCAGTCTCCTAGGGGAGCAGCCCAGCTCTGTCATTTAGTGGAAGGCAGCCCCTGATTGGTTCATGTAGTCATCAATGTATACTCCAGTCAGACTTGACCCTTCCCACATTCCATCCGTTAGGAGAAGGCAGCCCATGATTGGTTCATGTAGTTGTTGACGTCAACATGGAACGAGGAATAAGCTTGTGGGACACGGCTGGTCTCACAAGGCTAGACTTACGACTACATGAACCAATCAGAAGCTGCCTTCCAAACTAAAAGTGACAACAGAACACGGTGTAGATTTGCCCGGACTCCTCCCCACAGAGATTTGAGAAAGTCCAGAATGATCTGCAGGAAACGAATGTGAAGCTCAAGAAAGATCAGGCTGATCTCACCAGGCTAGCATCGGTCCTCTCAACTCACTATCTGCAAATAAAAGCAATGTCGAAGAGGCTTTGATGGATGTAACTTGACAGCAATACAGTTCATTGTAAATGAGGGTTTTATTCTCATATAAATTGATTTTGGGGGAAAGTACCACTTTAAACTGGCAGTGGAAGTATTTCCTCATGTTTCAGAGATTTCATCAGGATAAACACATCCAGACAGGCAAGTGTAAGATGCAGTTATCTGTATCGGAGCGTGGGCGAGGTTTGCTCAGCACTTTGGACATCACGGTGCTATTCTGCCTTCACACTTACGAAAACACTGACAATGCTGCTTTAATCCCATTGCTCTGGATGACTCATAGGATTGATTATTGTTCCACACCTCCTGTGTGTGTGTGTGTGTGTGTGTGTGTGTGTGTGTGTGTGTGTGTGTGTGTGTGCGTGTGTGTGTGTGCAGATCACACCCTTTATTTTAGGAGTCAAACAGAGGCAGACACAGGTGTGATCACAGCTGTACTTCAGTGATGTCAGTGGCCCCTCCTTGGGGTCTTTGAGGACCCATAAGCTAAATGTGTGACCAGCTTCTTTAAAGAAAAATGCAATTTGTAGAGAATAGTCATATGACTCCCTGACAGGACTTTTTTTTTGGACTGGTTCGTATAAGCTACGTTGAATGCCTGCTATCTGTATGTTATTTGCTGGGCTTCATAGAGCATAGTGATTTACATTTAGCAGTATCTTTTTGTGGCTAGGGTATGTAGCCAACGTTAGCAAAGTGAGTCGATTCACTGTTTTCTTTTTTCATCACAGATGGACAGGAGTCTGTCAGGAATCTGTCAGGAGTATACATTCTGCTCCATATTACTTCTTGGTCCTTTATTGTAAAAGATAATCTTCCCATGTGCAAAGTTTGTTCTACATCATGCTACTAATGTTGGTGGAAATAGCCGTTTCAATGTCCTCATTACCTGCTTTGTGGCTCTTAACACAAAATATATTGAATAGTTCACAGTTGTCATGACTTTTTTTTTTAACTTGTGCTGTTGTTAGCCAATGGTTTAGCACTTACCATTTCTGTGTTATTGCCCTTTGTGGCCTCTGTTCAACAGAACCAAATAGGCTTAATTAAACTCACTTCTCTGCCTATTGCAGTTGATAGTACATATTCTAATAAGGATGTCATGCCTTTAGTTGGTGTTGAACGCAGCTTATTGACAAGATCATATTGGCCCTGTTCTGTCCTCACTTCACCGGCTACTAGTGCTTTTAAGACGTTATTGATTATGTTTTAAGCTCCCAATGGGCTGCTCCTATTTATTTTCTCTGAATTGCTGCTCCCCTTACCACCGGCCCCCATGGGATCTGTGACTGCTTCAGAACGATGTGAGCCCAGTGTGAGCAAACAAACACAGCCTTCTGCATCTGAAGCCCTGCTAAGTCCCAGCTCAGGGCCAAACAAATGACATGGCTCTGCAGTTTGGCTGCTACTGAACTCCCTTCCTCAGGATATAACTCTTGTAGACACTTCACTTCCTCTTTTATACATTGAATAGGCCTTTTATTATTGCAATACAATTAATTTTTTCCATTATTTTTAGTCTTTCCGTTTTATTTGAACGCATATTTTTTTGAAATTTAGTTTATGGCATTTTTTCTGTGCTTTTGTTCCCCTGGTTTAATTGAATTGAAATGCTAAAATGTTTGATTTTTTTTTTTTTTGTCATAACAGCAGTTCAGTAGAATACCAACTAAAGCCAACTTGTTCTGTCTGAAAATACATTTGGGTTGTTATTGTGACAACCATGCCATCCAATTTCTGTCCTGTTCAGACTAGTTGCTTGGAAAACAGAAAAACAGATTTAAAAAAATGACTTAGGAAATGCCAACAGGTGGATTTGAGAAGTATATTTAACTTGGAAAAAATATCACAAACATCTTTTTAAAAGATTTTTCTTTTTCCTTTTTGGATAGGCTTGAGTTTTGATGCTGAAAACACATTAGGAATATTGGAGAGATTATTTACTGGGACACTTTATTTACTGGGACCTAATTAGGATAGTTGGGTTACATTAAAGGTCACATATACAAATGTTTAAGGTTCAAAATTGTAATTTGGGTTTCTACTAGAAACTGTTTTCATGGTGTAGTGTCCCTAAAACCATTTATATTTCTCACAGTGCCATTGCTGAATCTCCTCTTTTCAGCCTCTGTATGAAACGCTCCGTTTTAGAGCCCGTCTCTTTAAGCTCGGCTCTCCAAAAAGCCCAGTCATCTCTGATTGGCCCTGAATTTAACTGCCGATTAGATTCAGGGGATCTGGCGGTGTGTTTATCACAGGTGGAAGTAGTGCTAAGATAGGTTGGTAATGAGTGGGCGTGGTTTATCCTCTTACAAAGTCATAAGGGGAGATAGATCTGACTGGTGTTTGTGCACACTGGTTCACAGAAAGGTGTAGGTGGACAAAAAGAGTGGGTTGTTATACTCATACTTTTGGAGTCACACAGATATCAATGGAGCAATAATTACAAGTGCATCTTGCACAATAGGTGATATTTTAAATGCAACAAAAAATATGTTGAGTTGTGGAATTTGTGCACAAATTCACAAAACAAAACCTTCATAACATTCTCAAACAGCACCACATGTATCACTGTGCAGACTCTCACTATCAGAAGGGCTATTATTTGCCACCTGACTTCAAAGTGATTCATCACCCAGGAACAACACACCCTAGAGTACGTTCTGAGTGATGTGACGGAGCTTTAACGGTGTGAACACAGCCTTAAAGGAGCCTCAGAGAAAGTGACGAGAGTGGCTCATCTGGGAGAGACAGAGGTGTGAATGACGCCTGAAACCTCCTAGACACACGCACACACACACACACACACACACACACACACACACACACACACACACACACACACGCAACAGTTCATCATCACAGGAGTCACGGATCACTGTCCACATCGCTGTTAGCCTGTGAGTCAGAGCTGCTGACATATTCACCCCGATTGCACTGTGCTTAAAAAACACACACACACACGCTGTGTTGGAGTTGCTTCAGGGAACTGGTGAGAGAAGAAGGAAACAAGATCCTGGAAGTTCCGTGTCAGTAACAGATCCTTTAGTGTGATATGAAGGCTTATTCTGTCTTCCTTTTACATTGGAAGTCATTAGTGGTTGGGAGTGACGTCACATTTGCTTTGACTGCGTGTCAGTAGTGCGAGGGGGAAATTACAAGAAAGCATGTCATGGTTGTTGAATGATTTAGCAATTACTTCTTAGCGGTACCAGTTGATAATAACACTTTATGTTGTATTTTGTGTTAAGAAATATAGCAACATAGAAAATGAGCAGTGCCAATACAATACAAGTGTAAATGTGATTTAATGTGACAAAAATAATGCAAAATAGCTCAAATGTTAGATTACCAAAAGGGTTCAATGTGTGTTCAAGTGCGGAGCAGTTGTGTTGAGTGTTGAACTCTAGGTTGGCGAGGTTTCAAAGTAGGAAACTCTACAGTCGACAGTACCAATTGATAACAACATGGTCGTTCTAGTTTAAATGTCCAACTGGGAACTCAGGAACTTCCAAATTCTCACAACTGTTGCACATTATCTCTCTAACTATCTCCCTGATACCATTTACCATACAAAGCTGTCTACCAGGAATGTGCACATGCATGCAGGGCATTAGGCCTATGGCAAAATGCAGGGTGCCAAACACAGTGACTTGACACTCAAAATAGTTGAGCAACAATAATAGGTGCCCTGCAGAGTCTCCAAAGCTGTCAGTGTTATATGTGTTGAAAGAGGCTATTAGTACAGCTATGGGCTGTCACACACAAGCTGGCTAGTTAACCTTAGCTACCCAGCGGGAAGGACAGTGGAAACAGACTATAATCTGCACACTGCTCTGTCGACTCCCACTGCTTTACTTCTCAGTCACATAAAGCCTTGTCAACACAAACAGAGCTCAGATCAGTGTGTGCATAGGCTTTTCAGCCTGTTGAATCCAGTCTGCTACAATATAACACCAGCTGGCTCTATGTAATAATATACTATTGAGCCAGCTGGCAGTGGCATGCACAGACCCTTACGAGGGCAGGAGCAAAACATGAAAAAATGGGCACCTCTTCCATGGTAACAGCGCCCGAATGTTGGTGTCAGTATTAGTTTAGACTGAATTAGTTCACATACACACTCAAATGCCCCTCTGATGAAGAATAAAAAGCTTAATTGTTTAGTCACAATACAGGGGTACCTGAGCCACTCAATCGCCCCTTGTATTACTTTAGGACAAGTGTGAAAGTCCCATAAACTGAGTTAGCTGACACCGGTCAAATTTACTGGTTTGACTTTAAAATCTTAACCTGACAGAATGCACAGGGTTTTCTTTTTTTTTTTTAATTAACCATGGGTAGACATGAACACACTGAGCGGGGATGACATTAAGTAGGCTGTGTTATCATTACGTAGGCTGTCATTATAATGGAGAGAGTGCATGCTACACACACACACACACACACGCACACACACACACACACACGCACACACACACCCCTGTGGCCGCCCCTCGCCCAAACTAGCTCGACTATTTCTGAAAACATGTGAAAATGTCGTGCTCGGACTGGATGCCGCCGATTACACATGTTGAATTGGGTGAAAAGAATGTTGACGACTTATAATAATCAATAAAAGGACTGCTAATAAATGTCTATAGCTCCCTCTGAAATGGGATCAACACATTTCCTGTCAATTTATTTCTTCAACAATGCAATTAACATTTTACACAAATTATATTAGTTAAAAACTAATTGCTAGAACGGAAATCATTCCTCACTTTATGACAGTTACAATGTCCAATTTCCTGAAATGGATATACAATATACAGCATATGTGTTGCTTGAACTTAATGGTCTTTCTGAGTTATATTGCTTTACACTGATACACTGATACTTCCTAATATTTTGTCCACACAGTTTATTCAAATTGGATCATAAACAGGCCCTACTGTCATGTAACTAGATATTAGGTGTTGATTCCTATGCGATGGTGAATAGTATATGCTTAGTGGTGTCGAGTGTAAAGAGGAAATGTATCCACTCATCCTTTCATACAATGTCATCACGAGAATCAGAATACTTTATTCATCCCAAAGGGGCAATTCATTTTTTACAGTCTATATACCATCCACAATACATACATATAAGAGCAATCAAACATCAGCTTCAACAAGTGCACAGATCAGTGGTTTGTGCTTGGTAGCCTGATAGCTGAAGGAGTTAATGAATTAGCATAACCATTGGCTTTCTGTTCAGGCACATATTAGCGCCGGCATGATAGCTGAATAACCAAAAATTGACCGAAAAGTGCATGGTGCCGTTGAGCTGATATCTTTTCTGCTTTCTGGACAACACACTTCTTCCAGAGAGAACTGAGGTCTTTTTACTTGACTCCAGTGATCTTTCAGACAACCCATTAAACCAGCAAACAAAATAAAAGTTTGATAAAAGTTACACAAAATGTTCTTGCAGACACTGAAAGAGTTCAGTATTCTGAGCATGTTTATTGTAAGTGATGGATGCAAACTAAACTAGCTGTGTTCTTTTTTTTGTCTCCTCCTCAGATGTACACGGCGGCCAACCCCAACGGGACGACAGCAGGGAAGACCTTCAAGGTTCACCTTCAGCTCTGGGACACGGCTGGACAGGAGAGGTGGGCTGGCAGGCTAATGGGGGGGGGTGGGGGGTACTGGGCTCTTTGCTTTTCTATCACTGAACAATAATATCTCACATTTTGTTTGCACACATTTCTCTATGCTAATTTGACTTCTTAGTGAGAAAAAGTATTTGGGTTACAGGCAGTAATGCTCCTTATATTTCTCCATTCTGTCTTTAAATGAGCACATGTTATGTTGGTGCTTTTACTGTCGCACATCTTGACCTGTTGGATTTATCTCAAAACTTCAAATTAGTTTTGAGAAAAGGATGCGAAGTGATGAAGCCCATTACTGATATGTAGCATGCGTATTCACACTGAATGGTGTGTGTGTGTGTGTGTCCTCCTTGCTTGTGTACAGCATGTGTTATATATATATATATATATATATATATATATATATATATATATATATATATATATATATATATATATATATATATATATATATATATATATATAATACGCATTATACATACATTATACATATATTTTACAATACATTATATATATATTTTTACAAAGAATGGATTTTTAATTGAAAGAGTCACAGAGTACAAATATCTCGGCATCTGGTTAGATGATAAACTCACTTTTAATTTTCATATAAAAAATCTTGTTTGTCGACTACGACAAAAAATTGGCTATTTTTATAGGAACAAAACCACCTTCCCTTTATTTAGTAGGAAAAGGATTATTGAGGCAGTTTTCATGTCTGTCCTTGATTACGGTGATGTGGTTTACCGGCATGCATCACATTCATGTCTTAAACTCCTGGACTCTTTTTTTCACTCTGCTTTAAGGTTCATCACAAGAGATGCTTATGACACACACCATTGTCTTTTATATGAAAAGGTTGGGTGGTCCTCCCTTAAAGAGAGACGTGACGCACATTGGCACATTTTTATTTACAAAGCCTTGACCGGGAAGCTTCCTCGTTATTTAACAGAAATGCTGCAAATTTCAGATGGGCTTTATCAGACCCGCTCCACTGACATGCTTATGCTTTATGTCCCACAAGCCCGGTCTGAGCTGGGAAAGACAGCTTTTAGCTTCAGTGCCCCCGACTCCTGGAACAACTTACAGCAACAAATTAAACTAAATACCTTCATATCCTTTAATCAATTTAAACAAACTATCTTAAATCTGCCAAACTCTACCTGTAACTGTTTTAATTAGGCTGTATTGTACTTTCACCCATTTAATTTTAATTGCTGCCATTCTTCACCACTATGTAAATGTTTCAATTGTTTTTTTCTCTCTTCACCTGTTGTTGTGTATTTGATGTTTTTGCATTGAATATTGTTTATGTATTGTTGTTTTTCCTTTGAATTTGTTTTGAACTCGACATCATTGAAAATGAGGGTCACCCCTCAATTGGTCTCTCGAGGATAAATAAAAGTTAAATGAAAATGAAATGTGTCAATCTTGTGTGTGGTCTTAAATTAGGGAATGGCCTCGATCTGCTTAATGTGTTTTCTGAAGGGCCTGGTGGTGACTCACCACAGGATGACTCAGTGTTTTGTTATATAGTATTAACTTCATTTCTTCGGCTCAGTGTAACAGAAACCCAAAAAGCCTATTTGCATAAACTGATCCTGTTATGATCCTTTTAATGGCGCTCATTATCCCACCTCTCTGTGTGTGTGTGATCACTTGGTCAGACTCCTAGCCGTGGGAACACCTCTGCTATCTGTTGCTCTATCCTGATTGTTTGCAGGATAAATATTTGCCCATAATGTATCAGTAATGTTTACTTATGTTCCTTTGCCTGTGTCACACCCCTGTGAGTGGAAACAAGCTGTAAACACAACACTGACAGCTTCTAAATTAAAATGGTGAACATGTTAGCAAACAGCATATACACATGCAGCAAAACGTCATCATTGACTTGACGTCCTCTTTGTGTCTGATGATAGTCCAGTATTCACTCTTTAATTATACACTGCCCCCCCCCCCCCCCCAAAAAAAAAGTCACACACTCAAATATTTCGTTAGATCTACTATAGCTTTGATTATGTCACAGATTTGCAGTAGTAGATTTTGAAAAGCTTTTTTTTGGTCAGGTTGCTGAACCTTCTGTACACTACCACACAGGCTTGTACAGTAGACACTAGGCATGATGGGAGCATCACTTCATCCACCTCTCTTCTTACCCTGATGCACCATCACTCTGGAACAGGATCAATCTGGTCTCATCAGACAACATAAAATGTTCCATTGCGTCACAGTCCAATCTGTATGCTCCCTGGCAAATTGAGACATTTTATTCCTGATAAGCCCCACTGATGAGCAGTTTTCTTAAGGCTACCCAGCTGTATAGTCCATTTCCTTTATGTTCTCTTCGCATTGTGCGTGTGGAAATGCTTGTGCTTTCAATATTAAACATAGCCGGGAGTTCAACTGAAACATATTAATCACTGAAGTTTTTGACCGATGAACTCTTTGCCTATTTGCTCATGTCATTGTTTCTCTGTGTGTGTGTGTGTGTGTGTTCCAGGTTCCGCAGCCTGACCACAGCGTTCTTCAGAGACGCCATGGGGTTCCTGCTCATGTTTGACCTCACCAGCCAGCAGAGCTTCCTCAACGTCCGAAACTGGATGAGTATGTTCTTAACATGGCATTCTCGTCATGTGCTTAGCAATCGTAATTCTTTTAGCATTTCTAGCTTCTTCTGATTTACCCTTCTAAAATAGTACTCTACAGTGCCAATAATCGTAAAAAGAAAATTTACACAGGCCATTAAAGCCTCCATTATATTTGCACAGAAAAAATGTAATATTAGATGCAGGTCTTATGAAGGGAGCATAAAATAAAAATACAACTCTGGCAGTAAGCAAGACTCTTGGTGCAGTCTTTTTTTTCTTTATTCAAATTCTCGCCATATCTGTCACACATTCAGCTGCTCTTAATTGTTTGTGCTGTGGTTGTTTATTTGTTGTCATCTGCAGGCCAGCTACAGGCCAATGCCTACTGTGAGAGTCCAGACATTGTGTTGGTAGGGAACAAGGCCGACCTGGCAGACCAGCGGGAGGTTCAGGAGAAACAGGCCAAGGAGCTGGCTGATAAATATGGGTGGGTTTGTTTTATCATCTTCACTGTTACACTGGTCCATGTATTTTAATTTGGGGAATGGATAACTTCATATTATTACTAATATTGGATAGAAGAGGCCAGTGGGGTTTTCTGAGTGATACGCAGGTATACCCCTTTATACCCAATCAAGAATGCACAAGAACACATAACAATGCAGTTTTTTTAAACCCAGAGACAGTGTGCATGCCAGCTGCTACTTCCCTTACTACTTGTTGCGCTTACGACTATAACGTGTCACATCCACCCTTTTTAGCCAATCAGTTTAGACTATTAACCTGCAGTCCCAGTCACTTGTCATACACATTGATCTTATCAAAGTAGGACAAAGGAGTTTATTACATAAGACAACATACCTTTTACTGTATGTTTTATATTATATTTAAAGGTTGCGCTGAATAGTAGACTATTCGACGATTAGATCGAAAGAGCCCGATTCGACTGTGAGATTGAATTGTCACAAAATGTGGGTATGAAACAAGGATTAGTCCATTCCGTCTATATGAGGATGCTGACTGTTGGATTTACATGGAATTGCCTGGTTTCTCCAGATAAATCATGTGGTATGAATATCAAGCGGTGCCCAACACCAAGGGTAGCTGCCGCCCTCTCCATAGGAAAACAAGGGGACAGCCATCGCAAAGTGGATTGACCACTGATCATGGCTAGAGGGCCTTTAGTGTGCATGCATGAATCAGCATGGCAGTTTCGCAAATGAGAATATTGATCAATGAGCAGTAAAAAAAAGAACAGGATTCAACGATCATTCGACTATAGACAAGATCTGTAAATCTGACCTGTACATTAAATAAACCTGTGGAATTTATCTCATAGGCCTACTCTACATGTTCATTTTGAGTTTGACTGCTTTCTGGTTAAATTACAACTGCCTACAAGCCTTCAACTCTAAACAAAAATTCAAAGATCAATTTCAACAATTACATTCATCAATATTTTTTAAAGATATTCTTTGGCATTTTTATGCTTTATTGACAGTGCAGAGAGAGACAGAGGTGAAATGGGGCAGAGAGGGGAGTGACATGCAGAGAACGACCGCGGGCGGGAATCGAACCCGGGTCTGCTGCTGGGCCCGGCCCGGGGGGGGGGGGACGCCCTACCAACTGAGCTACGGGCGCCCCATTATCATTATCTTTGATGTGATAGATTATTTGTGAAGTGTTACGCGTCACACACAGTCCAGAACAGGCATTTCCTAAAGGATAGGCTAAGACAACATAACAGACACAGAGCGTGACTGCTGTCGCCACACACACACACGTCTCAACAATTCTCTACACAAATGACTTCCTGTTAGACCAGGTAAAAATCACTTCCTGGTGTCATTCCAGCCGGCCAAGAACTCCAGTCTGATGTTGCCTGGTAACAAAAATATGTTCAAGGAAGTTGAAACTCTGTTTTAAACTCTGGAGAACTTCAAAAGTTCAGGGATGTAGGGACAGTATCTACTCGTTACATACATATGAAGTGTATGGTGTTCGGTGTTGTGGGGACAAACTGTTTGGAGCTGCTAAAATGATGGGGAGTATAGATTGTCAAGGTAGTTTCTCCCCAATAGCCTACTTTGTTCATAACTTGTTCTACCTATTTGGAAATTAGTCCTGATTTAGTCCTGAGTGGACAGCAATCTTTAAGTACTACAGACATTTAAGGCAAGACACTGTAGGCAAAAACATAGCTTTTTCAAACTCTGGTCAAATTAGAGATCTTCTGTTTGATCACACACAGAAGATGCTACCAGTGACTGAAGTGCTGCGCAGCGGGGCTAGGTAGCGCTAGGTTCCGGTTTCTGCTTCAAAATAAAAGTCAAAATTAACTTGACGTTTTGCCAGTTTAATGGTTTTATTGTGAAGTTACGCTGTAGGAAATGTTCAGTTTGAATTAACAGTAACTTAACTGCGAGCTACAGGTATAGGTTTAGTTTTTCTAACAATGTAGTTGTTGCAACAGCATGTGAAAAAACTACAAAGTTTGCTAGGCCAAAAAGAAAGTTAAACTCGGCATAAAAAAAATTAACGCCATTAAAATGGGTTTGCGTTAATGCCGTTAATAACGCGTTAAACTGACAGCACTAAAATAAATCCATCTCCTTGTTTACGTCAGGATCCCCTACTTTGAGACGAGTGCGGCGACGGGAGCAGAGGTGGACAAGGCGGTGATCACTCTGCTGGACCTGGTCATGAAGAGGATGGAGCAGTGTGTGGACAAACCGCCCACAGAGCCAGCCAATGGCAACGCAGCCACCAAGCTGAGCGAGGCCACGGCCAATGAGAAGAAGTGTGCATGTTAGACGGACAGGCCATTCAGGAAAACAAGCAAAACGTCAGCGCTACTCTCTCGTCCGTCCTTTCTAC
This sequence comes from Hyperoplus immaculatus, assembly GCA_949357725.1. NCBI lineage: Eukaryota > Metazoa > Chordata > Actinopteri > Uranoscopiformes > Ammodytidae > Hyperoplus > Hyperoplus immaculatus. The sequence continues at coordinate 5,841,935 of OX442365.1, read as the reverse complement.
TCCCCCTACGTTCCCTCCTTCCTTTTTACTTTCTATTCCTCCGTCACCTTTGATTGCATGTTTCTGTTCGCTCTCTCTCTCCTCTCTCAAACAAACCTTTTAAAGGTAACATATTATGCTCATTTTTCTGGTTTTAAAATTGTAATTTGGGTTTGTACTAAGAACAGTTTGTGGTGTCCAAAAAAAAACCTTTATATTTCTAAAAGTGCCATTGCTAATTCCCTCTTTTCAGCCTCTCTCTGAAACGCTCAAGTTGAGAGCCTGTCTCTTTTAAGCCCCGCCTTCCAAAAAGTCCAGTCTTCTCTGATTGGCCCTGAATCTAACTGCCAGGTTTTTATAGGGGGAGTGGATGTTGTGGCTCTTACCCTTTATGACCTCATAAGAGAAGAGAAATCTAACTGGGGATTTTGAACACAGGTTTTCAGAAAGGTGGCGGTGGAGAAAGAGAAACATACTTTTGGAGACTCTTGACACACCAGGGATCCATATCAATGTTTTAAATACATCAACGAGTGCATTTTGCATAATAGGTGACCTTTAACCCTTTCTGCACCTCTTTTCTTTCCCTCCTTTTTGTTATTTCTTTTCATCCCAAACTTTCTACATGAAATGGTGCCCTCCAGTGGATTTTTGGGGTGATACAGCCTCAGCCTTGAGCTACTGTATGTTTTAGGAGGAAATTAAAGCAGGAGGGGGGGAACAGTTTGATCACTATCAGACACGTAATGTGCCTCGTTAGAACATGCCGCCTGGGAATTAAGCTATTCTGCACGCTCCCAGTTTATCTGCTCGCCAGCGGTTTGAATGATTTTAAATGGATCTGAACAGGCAAAAAAAACAGATGTCGGAGACTGTCATTTTAACTCTTTACATTTTGAACTGTCCATCACTTTGAAACTGGGGAATGATTTTGCTTCCTGTTTAGACTGTCCCTGGATGACAGCCTAGTCTGGGCCACACAAAGTTAAACATCCGGCCTGTGTGTTTGTCTGAGTGAATGAAGTCATGGTGTTCCCCTGAAACTTTCCCTCCTAAACCAGGCTGTGTGACTGTGTGACCAATTTAAATTATGCCCCCCCCTCCCCCCACCCCGTTTCACACTGTTTTTGAAGCTGTACCTATATTAGCCACATATGGTAATTTTTCTGTGTTCCAAACTGTTTTGTCTGGCACACTGATTTGACTTAAAAATGCACCGTGTGTTTGGTCAAGTTGTCTAACGGAGGTCTTTGACACGTGAGTGAGAGCTGTTCACAACTCATTGTGTTTCTACACACACAAACTGTCCTGTCGGTTCTGGATTCAAATTGATCGGTTGTTGATTTTAATGTCTGGGTTTTAGCTTATATTGCTAACATTTTGGTGTCCAATAATACCTACAATGAGCTATACAGACACATATTAGGCCTAACTAAAACTCTGTATTAGTAATACATAAACATACACCCCATAAAGATATCATTGACACAAAATGGAGGAGGTTAAATAGCCTTTGTGAAGTGGGCTACCTTAGTTTATAACAAAAACTGTTCAAAGTAGTATATCCAGTTCATGATGAAAGATAATTATTTTCTATTATGGTACGAAAGTTATGGCTTAAATGAAACACTCACTGAGCAGAACGGGGTAGGCTATCACCTTTGTATAGGCTCAGCAACCACAACACATTGTTAGCTAGCTAGTAACAAACTACCTATCGTATGGTATCAGTTCTTTACAGTGTTAGCAGTGTCAACAAGCTACATGCTGAAATTGAATACGGCTGCGGCTGAGGAGTAAAGACAGTTAGCAATGCTTCAGTAGCTTTCGTATGGAAACAAATCAAATATAGAAATACATGTATTTTCCACGCCACCTCTTCATGTGAGAGGTCATTATGGCTGTTCAGTTGTTGCTCTCTGTGCCAGTAATTTCTCTGTAAATCCATCTTTCTAACTTTTGATACCAACACTTTAGCATGCTCTGAGTATTGCTTTCCAGCTGTGCTTTCTGTTGTCCTTTCATACATGAACGCCATATGATTGATTAGAGATAGCATTGTATTGGACACTTTGGATACTTTATCGTCATTATTGTTAAGTAGCCTACCGTTTCCACTTCCAAGCCTTACATAGGACTATTCACTTTGAAGAAAGAACAGCTCAATAGACACTTAGCTTTAGCTAGCCCTCGGTTTGGTGATGCGTCGCTGTTGTGTACAGTTAACTCTCCATAAGAACTCCATGGTGGTGACGTGTCTGATTGCAGATTTGCAGACAGTTCATACAATTCATATAGTAGGACCAATATGGGTACAGCATGACATGTGGAGAAAAAATGGAGAAAAAAAAACACATTGTTATCATTAATAAGAGTGATCTCTACTGCCTTGGCTTTCAAAGCGTTATTCCACTGTGGCGGAACCAACGTTTATCTCTGTGGGAGTTCGGGATAGGTCAGCTCAAAATATCAGCTGCTCTTGAAATGTTATGTCATCATAACTTGCAAACAATTGCAGAAAATGTAATAATTGTAATACATAGACCAAATAGATGATGGCAATTTACAGAAAGAACAAACATTGGCATAAGCAAATAAAAAACTATTGATAAAATTGACTTGAGTGGAATAATTAGTCTATATCAATATAATTATCATGAAACTGGACCTCGAAGGATGGTAACACAACTCTAAATGTCAGTTAGGTGATATATTTCAGGGCAGCTGATGGTAAATGTTGACCTCTCATCTCTTTATCACAGACAATCAGACAGAGTGAAATGTCGCTTGAAGGCCCCACACACACACACACACACACACGACCAATGTTGTTAAATATAAAGTGACCAACTATTTATATTAAAATAAATGTAAAGCATATATTATTATTTCTGTTGTCATGTTTTTGTTATATTCTTCCTATCTCACACACCCATTTCCTTTCTTCCTCTTTTTAATTTTATTTGAGAAAATGATCTCAACTGCATTTTCACTTGTCCAGAAAATATCCTCAAAATAAGAAATGTATCAACAAGAATGTGGCTCTAACATTTAGACAGTACACTAATGTAAATGACTGAAAAGGTACAGCAGAAGTTGTTCATGAACTGTTTTATCATTGCTTTGAGCCAGACCTTTTTGGGTTAACACTTGGTTACTTTTTTTTCAAATTTTGTTGCTTGACGCTATATCATATGTCAACCAGTTTAAAAGTTACTGTGCAGAAGACCCAATGAAATGCCGTTATATTGATATTTAATTCCACTGAGTTCAGTTTAGATAGCTACATGTTTTTGACCATGCTGCTACGCTTGGGCACAGTTAAAATTAAAGTTAAAAAAAGAAAGAAAATTAAGACAGTAGGTTTATATGAAAAATAAAGATGATGCTGAATTAAATGTCAAAAACCTTCAAGTCCATAATGATCTCATTTGTTTGTGCCACTCAACACATTTCCCTATATTTCAAGTAACGCCTCGATCTGCCTTACTTCATGAGAAATGTTGACCCAAGTTGAGTTGCAATTGAAACAAGGGCAATGATCTTTTTGCTGGCTAGAGCTACATACTATCCAGTTTTCTGCGTGAACTGAAACCAGTGGATGCCTAAGCAATTGGCAGTGATTGCAGACTCAGTATAGCTACATACATTATCAGTATACTGTATGTTTGGCTATTAAAAAAAGAGATAACTTAATTTAAATATTTGATTACATTACTATTTTTTTGGAATATTTTTAATATCATCCAGTAGAAAAAAAGCATCATAGTACTTGGGCTTCACCTTCTTGTGAGCTGTCTCTTTGCCAGTGTGCCAAATAAAAAAAGGAAAACTACACAAACAAAGGTTTGTTTTGGACAAACTTTAACCTCGTTCTGGTGTTCACAAAGAGAAAAACTGAAAATAATTTTTAATTTTGTGTGTTGTTGTTTTTTTGGGTTAAAATCAACCAGAGTTGTCTGCCAAAAACTCATCTCCGTGCCATAGTGAACACGCATCGCTGTCAATGCCCTTATCATAAAGACAGAAGGAGAAGGCTCACATGGGAACGTTATCTCCCATTTCTTTAGCAGCATAACTGCGATAATGTTCCGAAAGAAAATACTGTATTTTCTGAATTATTATTATTTTAGCCATGTAATAATAACTTACAGACTACTACTAACTTGTTTCTTTTCGCTCCAACTTCCATTCATGAAGTAGGTCCTTTTACAATGAACCAAGTTATAATTCAGTATTGTGGTATTTCTTGTATTGAAATATTTGGCCTCCGTTTGGGTCTCCACCAATTCCTGAAAAAGATATATAGCCACTAGCTAGTTGCTAATTGTGTCCGTCCACTGTGTAATGCTCGACAAGGAGTTCATCTGAGGTTTTTATTTTTTGGATAATAAAACTAACTTGTTAATGCTGGAATGGGGGCTCTTTAAAACCAAATTAATGAGCTAAAGGAGGCTAAAAAGTTATGTGTCGTGCTGTATAATTTTGGGCTTGTTTGAGTGTCACTTTCACATTACACAATCCACTGTTACTATATAAACTTTCATTTTCATTCAAGTCATTAAAGTTTGCACCGGTTTGGAGAGTAACTTTTTCTCAGTATTTGAGAATGTTAAAGGTTTATGACTAGGGAAAATGTAACTGGTTGTACTTGTCAATGTGACACAGCCTTATTGTCTTAGATGAGCGGCAATTCATTTGGGTAAAACAAAGTGAATGAGTTTCAGTGCTTTATTTCAATAAATGATTTGATTTAATTTAGTTTGTAATGAGGAATTAACAACTGAATCATGAATATCTACCCATCAACTAGGGATGGGCATTTTAAGAAATTCAATTGATCGATCATCGGGAAAATTAACGAGCAATTATCGATTAATCGTTATCTTTTTTTACATATTAAAAAATGCCAACAGAACATCCAAAATACAGCGTTTTTACCATAGACTGTATACAAGAGGTTTTTACTCAATTACATCTTTATTCCAAGATCTTCTAGGCAAACAAATCTATTAAGACAAGGCAACTTTTTTAAATAAAATAAAAAATAAAATGCAGCGCTGGTTAAAGCCCGAGGCTATGAGCCAACAAGGAGCCAATGCTACGATACCTTTTAAAGTTTTAACACATATGCGCCTCCTAAGATGCTGCCAAAGACTGCATAAGGGCACGGCACGTTTCTCTGAGTGGTAAAGGACCTAACGTTACTTCAACTAATAAACAAAATGTGCAAATTAGTTCCCTGATGAAGGCGAAGTAGGAAAGCATAGACGCTAAAGTTAGCCGCTAATGCTAGCGGCGCTAACGTTAAACATGGTCGGATTTAGGCTTCAATGTACAAGTGGTACATAATTCGGTTTGTTTAAGTGTTGTACAAGGTTTCACAATGCTTAATGAACTTAGTTATTTTCAGATCTAAAGCTGTCCGATGCCAAACTTCGCCTTAACTTCTTGCTGTTTAAGTTTTGCCATCTACGGCAGCTTGCAGGCTGCTGCCTGAGCCTGTTCTGTTGTCTCCTACTACTAGTTAAGTATCTCCCCCTGCTGGTAGGATGTTTAATTGCTGCCCATACAGTCTGGTGCTGCCACATAGTGAAATTCATTGCTGTGCTGCGGGACTCACACTGCGCAACACAACGGCTATATGATCGATAACAATTTAACGTGATCGACAATATTCTTAACGAGCAATGATCGAGCAATCGATTAATTATGCCCATCCCTACCATCAACTCTAATGAAATAATCTAAATGTATCCAATTAACTCATTCATTAAAGCATCAACATGCGCCAAGTTAATGTTGGTCCTTAAGTGTCGGAGACTTTTCAGTTTGCCTCACCTCCAGGCATATGACCATTCTCAACGTTAGCATCTTGAAAATGCCTTTCACTTGTGAGAATCTTTTAAACGCATTTGTCAGCTTTTATCCAAAACGTTCTACTTATGTTGCTCATTATCAAACTTGATTACATTTTAAGACAATTTTTTGTTATCCTCTGACACATTTTGGCTTACATTCAGTACTGAGTTTTGCCACAGGTGTTCCTGACATTATTTATTTTCACTGCCTCGAATCATGTTTTTCTTGAAGCATCTCTTTCATACGTCTTCAATGGTTTTGGGTCCCTTTTTTCAAATTCACTTTAAACGTTTACACTGTTTCTGAGAGTCATTCTGTGCCTGTTATTAACTCTACGGTCCGATACTCTGTAAAGTGTGTGAGCGACTGAATATTTTAAATGCATTATTAATTATAGATTTCAAAAGGAAAGGACAAAAAGAAAAATCAGAAGTCAAGATGATGTTGCTCCCGTGCCCGATATATCAAGACAACTAATCAATCGAGTACCTCCTAAGATCTTTTATTTTTGGAAAGTCCTCTGTGTGAATTCTCTTTGATGCCTGCGGTTTGTACATGTTTTTCTTTGAACTGCGTGTAGCGATGCCTGTGTGTGTTTGTTGGGTCTGTTGCACCGTCAGCATGTTTGACAAAAGTAGAATGAAATGACCTGTGATGCGTTTAATGTTTCTAATGTCAGAGCTGCAAATAAATCTCTGTTTATTTTATCCTGACTCTTTCTTTTTTTCTCCCCAGAAAAGATTGCTCTGTCTGTTTTAATTAGATGCAGATGGTAAGGCTATAGTCACTGCTGTTATCAGAGCCGGCCCGAGGCATACGCGAACTAAGCGTTTGCTTAGGGCCCCCGACCGTATTTGATATTAACATCATATTATGCAAATTTAAGTTATACGAAGAAAGGAAAAGGTTTTGGTCTAGATAGTTAAAGCTGGGGTGGAGGATTTGGGGAGAAAATGGCAGTTAGGAGAGAGATTTGAATCCAAATACCTCAACCGCTCCACTTGTTCTCTTTGGTCCCTTCCCCATGGTCCCTCCCTGACACGCTCTACACCAATAAAGTCGTGCCAAAGTGAATGGACAGTCCCAACAGCCAATAAGAACAGAGAATCGGATCCTCGCTCTGATTGGTCAAAGTGTCAACTCATGTTAACTTTGACCAATCAGAAAACATATACCCCAGCTTTAATAGCCTAATAATTGAATAAATTAATCTGGGAGGTAATCTGAGGTTAACTGATCATGTCACGTTCACATCCATGCACATGTGTATTGAGTGTATTTGAAAACATTTGGAAATGGGGCTGTCCTCAGTTGCCCATACATTGTGTATAGTACATAGCCTATTTCAGCCTCGTCTGTGGAAAAAAAGAAAGCTGGACAACAGAGTTCTTCTGCTTCGTTCCTCTCACTGCATTTAAATGCATTCATTATATTACAGAGAACTATGTCCCGTAAAAGAAAAAGAGCACCAAGCCCAACCCAGAGGACCCTGCATAATATTTTATTTTAAATTAATATATTTATGGAAAATCCACGTGTCTTTCTTCAATAGCTTCTAATTCATCCGACCCAGTGTCTCCAAATGATTTGTTCACCCAAAATCCCTCAGATTTAGCCTCTTAATTTTCCTCTCAAAGTGCACCAGATTCATGCCTGGAAATCCAGACCCTGATATCTTGAACGATAGAGTGTCTGGCCACGATCAATAGTAATTTCCAACTCAAGGGGCGGCTCCTACTCGTGCATTTCAAATAAATGCCACTGCACGTAGTTGGATAGCACTACAACCAATCAGAGCGATGCACAAGGCGACGTAAGCCCCTTTCGTTTAGCGAACAGCTGTTAAACTGTTAAATTAAACGTTTGCCGTTGTCGGTCGGCAAAATAGAACATTCCACTTACTTGCTAATGAAAGATTTGAGTGCCGTCTTCCAAATCGTTAAGGGTCGAGGCCAAAGCAGTCTCAAATAGTGATGGGTCGTAACGTGCCGAGGCTTCGGAGCGTGTGTCGAGTAATTCCGGAAGTTTTTGGTGAAGCGCGTATCGACGCTTGTATCGTTTAGGGCGAATCACGTGACTGATGACGTTCGAAGCCTCGTTTGTTCAAGAAGTGCTTCCACTCGCACTTTGCGGGTTAGTGTTGGCGATGTGTTGGTTTGGGGGTGATGTAGAAGTGGATGTTGTATCAACTTGCTGTGACTTTCTTGTGACCCCTGCCTCCGCTGTACAATGTGAAAGAGTGTTCTCCAAAGCAGGAGAAGTTGTTTCCTAAAGGGGAAATTATCTGAACCCCAGCAGTGGAAAAAATTTTTGTTTCTCAATAAAAATGAATCAAATCCTTAAGTTGCACAAGCACATTCACTGCCCCTTACCTTGTTATAACACTGCCCCTTACCTTGTTAAAACACTGCCCCTTACCTTGTTAAAACACTGCGACAGTTTGAAAATAATTATTCCTGTCATTATGAGTAATTCAAAGTTTGACAAAAAATATTTATTGATAGATTTATTAGATTGATATGTATTATCATGTTTCATACCCATAATAATACACCAAACAAAATATAAGTTGTATTTCATTAATATGAATTAATACATGAACTATACATGAAATGCATTTATTAAGATGTATTGATTTATTTACTTGTCACTCGTTCCCATGGCTGCACTGTTGCAGGACAGTATTGAGTGTGTTACATATTGAAAGAATGATCTGGCAATTGAACACTGTTTGACCAGCAGGGGGGGTTGTATTGTGTTCAAATCGGTTCAAAAAAAGCCTCGAGAAATGAACCTTTTTGTGAACCATTTGGCTTTAAGGCTTCAAGGCTTCAAAAAGCTTCATCTCGCCATCACTAGTCTCAAACTCACACAACATATCCGCAGCCATCTTTGATGTTTACTATCATGGCTTCGACGTCGCATGCACGTCACTGTCGTCATCCGGTTACGTCCTCCCCAGAGTACCATATAAGGGGCTCTGGCGCGCCCATATTAGATAGAACCAATTGAAACCATAGCCAGCTTTCTGGCTTTCTTGATAAAGCTTCAACAGAGCATGTCCAGACCAACACGCGCAGCAAATTTAATTTGCCAGCGCCTAGTGGCAGGTCTGGGAATGCCAGGCTACCAGATTCATGCATTTCACTTTAGAAAGGTAAAAACAATCTCCCTGGGAGCATACCCCTGGACCCCCCTAGAGGGATGGAATCTTGGGTGGCTACTATTTTCACCCAGCTGCACATTGGAGGCCAATAGCAGAAAACACTGGGTGTGTGAATGACATTTAAAAATAGTCAACGATTTGGCACCCATGAAGGCTTGGGCCGGCTCTGGCCGTAATATTCCTCCAAAACTGGTAGGACATTTTAAAAGTGTCTATTTGATATTCAATACGCGATAGCAGCAATGGCTTGGCGTTTATGTTTTGATGAGGTGTTCATATATGATATATCCTATGTCATCTATGTACAGTATCTCACAAAAGTGAGTACACCCCTCACATTTCTTCACATTTTTCTTTATATCTTTCCATGGGACAACACTGAATAAATGACACTTTAATACAATGTAAAGTAGTCAGTGTACAGCTTGTATAACAGTGTAAATTTACTGTCCCCTCAAAATAACTCGACACACAGCCATTAATGTCTAAACTGCTGGCAACAAAAGTGAGTACACCCCTTAGAAAAAATTTACAAATTGGGCCCAAAGTGTAAATATTTTGTGTGGCCACCATTATTTTCCAGCACTGCCTTAACCCTCTTGGGCATGAAGTTCACTAGAGCTTCACAGGTTGCAACTGGAACCCTCTTCCACCCATTTATGACAGCATCACAGAGCTGGTGGATATTAAAGACCTTGCGTTCCTCCACCTTCCATTTGAGGATGCCCCAAAGATGCTCAATAGGGTTTAGGTCTGGAGACATGCTTGGCCAGGCCATAACCTTTACCCTCAGCTTTTTTAGCAAGCCACTGGTCGTCTTGGAGGTGTGTTTGGGGTCGTTATCATGTTGCAATACCACCCTGCGGCCCAGTTTACGAAGGTTGAGTGCACATGGTCAGCGTCGTACACAGAGGTTGGCTTTGGAAAATAGACGTATCAGTGCTGCCAGCATTGCTGAAGGGCTTGAAGGGGTGGGGGGTCAACCTGTCAGTGCTCAGACCATACGCCACACTCTGCATCATACTGGTCTGCATGGCTGTCATCCCAGAAGGAAGCCTATTCTCAAGATGATGCACAAGAAACCCCACAAAAAGTTTGCTGAAGACAAACAGACTACGGACATGGATTACTGCAACCATGTCCTGTGGTCTGATGAGACCAAAATACATTTATTTGGTTCAGATGGTGTTAAGAGTGTGGAGCGGCAACCAGGTGAGGAGTACAAAGACAAGTGTGTCTTGCCTAGAGTCAAGCATGGTGGTTAGAGTGTCATGGTCTGGGGCTGCATGAGTGCTGCCAGCACTGGTGATCTACAGTTCATTGAATTCTAACATGTACTGTGACATACTGAAGCAGAGCATGATCCCCTCCCTTCATAAACTGGGCCGCAGGGCAGTACTGCAACATGATAACGACCCCAAACACCCCTCCGAACGACCACTGGCTTGTTAAAGACGCTGAGGGTAAAGGTTATGGACTGGCCAAGCATGTCTCCAGTCTTACACCCTATTGGGCATCTTTGGGGCATCCTAAAACGTGAGATGGAGGAGCGCAAGGACTCTAATATCCACCAGCTCCTTGATGTCGTCATGAATGGGTAGAAGAGGGTTCCAGTTGCAACCTGTGAAGCTCTAGTGAACTACATGCCCAAGAGGGTTAAGGTAGTGCTAGAAAATAATGATGGCAAAACAACATATTGACACTTTGGGCCCAATTTGGACATTTTTTCTTAGGGGTGTACTCACTTTTGTTGCCAGCAGTTTAGACATTAATGGCTGTGTGTCGAGTTATTTTGAGGGAACAGTAAATTTACACTGTTATACAAGCTGTACACTGACTACTTGACATTGTATCAAAGTGTCATTTATTCAGTGTTGTCGCATGGAAAGATATAATGAAATATTTGAAGAAATATTAGGGGTGTACTCACTTTTGTGAGATACTGTATGTGCATGTACGTGTAGCCTATTTATGAACATGTACAGTATATATGTAGAGAGAGGGAGCTCAGAAACAATGCTTTTTAGAAATAAAGTCTTAATATCGGCATATAGCAGGAAGACAGCATTTAAAGCTATAGTGTCACTGACTGCAGTTAGTAATCCCCTTCCTCGTCCCTACGTCACCACATTAGTGCACTGCGGTCTTCAAGCAGCGAGTTATCTAGCGTCATCTCAGATACGTAAGTAAAACATGAAAAAAAACATCAAAACAGACATTGGGAAAGATTTTTACCTGCTCCGCCATTGTAGGCGCCTAAACATTCACCCATCTGTCGCTCTGTGCGTACACCGGCAGTTGCTGGTTTGTAGCGTTCTCTCTTCTGATTGGATATCAGTTGTGGGATCCCAGAAAAAGTTAATTTGCCGATTACATGCAGAGCGGGTGACTGAGAGATCGGAGTTATGAAACGTGCACACTATATAAGTGATCACTGTATGAATAAAGAGCGATTTAACACTTATATTAACATAAATAAATCGCTTACTTCACCTTTAGTAGTGGTGATGCAAGATTGCCATTTACCATTTACCACGTTGCCAAAATGTGCTCTTTATTTCCTGATCTCTTGTTATATCAGTGCCCTCTGCTGGACAAGTGTGGATTTCCTTCCAGTGTTGCCAACTCTTCAGTAAGGAAAGTAGCTATTGGCTGTCCAAAAAGTCGCTAGAAGTCGCCAGATGACGTCACCGCCTAATTTGCATATTTGTAGATGACGTCATCGTCTAATTTGCATATTTGTAGACAGGGTTTTATTCAGTAATATTTGAATAGATGAGGTTCTAGTGTTATGAACGTGACAATCGCATAAACAACCAACGTGGTAATTTTAAGTCTAGCAGTAATCATACATGCTCATGGTTTAAAAAAGCACTGCATAACATTTTGAATTGCACTACTCGTAGACTGTAGAAGAGGTGGGAAAAGCTGCTAACTGCTAATAGTGATGCTAACGGAACACAAGCGGAGAGGTGTATCTCCTGCTCTGACCGCAGCTGGGAGGGGCTGCTGCGCGAGGACCGGGCCGTGTGTCAGTGCTCTGTGACGGGGGAAGGCCGGAAGGCTCCCGCTGCTCGTTCAGAAGCGTTAAAAGTGATACTTGCTTCGGCGAAAAAGTCACAAATTACACCAGAAAAAAAGCTAGATTTGTCGCTTGTCGCTGTTTTGAAAAAAAAGTCGCCAGGGGGGCTGAAAAGTCGCTAAATATAGGACAAAATCGCTAAATTGGCAACACTGTTTCCTTCCTTGAGTTTTTTTTTGCTGCCCCCTAGCGGCTGGTTGATAGCAGATAAAAAAAAGAATTGCTGAGAATTGAGCTAAGTCGTAGTAGTATAGAGCTGTTAAGCGGAAGTGTCTTACTTCCGGGACATGGGACCTCTCGGCTCGAAAAATTACAACGGTAGTCAATGGAAAGAAATTTATTATTTTCTGGTCCCAGTCATGAAATGCCTTCGATTACACATATGTTTTGTATGGATTTAGATGGTATTTTTTCGTGCAAAGAATGGAACAATTTAGCGAGTAGAAGCTGGATACGGTCAGGTTTTGTGCAGAGCGCTTTTGTGGACTACAGCTCTTCGCTGCTCTTGACACTTATGATATACGTCACCACCAATCGCACCCGCTTAGCTCAGAAACATGGCTGTGTCTTTAATGCACTTTACCGCCTTCTTTCAATGACAAGACAAAAGTCTTCAGCATGGCGAAAACCACTACACAAGTGGACATGTGGAGAGTTTCAATTTCTCGAGTGGGGAGATTGTTGGCGTTGTCCACGCCAGCCATTAGCATTAGCACTGTCAGTCGAGAAGTGGAGGGAATGTGTTGAGGTGATGTCACATAGGCGACAAGACTTGTAGTTGTTCTCGTAACATTTTTTCAAAAGCCGTTAGACGAATAATCATACAACATACCGTCAAACTCTTCACATGAAAAATTATCATTTAGACCCATACAAAACATATATGTAATCCAAGGCATTTAATGACTAGGACCAGAAAATAGTAGATTACTTTCCATAGACTCCCATTCATTTTTTTTCAGCCGATAGGTCCTATGCCCCGTAATTCCGCCACTTCCGCTTAACAGCTCTATTCAGTTTTACCCTAGTCTGGCTTGACCACTCCCGCCAGCGTCTATTAAGCGCTGGCGTCGGCAAACAACGCTACGCCTCCATTGGCTGCTTCCCGGGGTTAGCCCCGCCGTAGATGATTGTGATTGGTTTAAATAAATAAAAACAGGCCAGCCCAGTTTCCCCCCGAATAGATGGCTCTAAACGGAGTGCTTCCAGACCATACTACTTGCTGTAGTTTGGTCTGGCTTTGCGAGACTAGTCTTACCCCAACCAAAGCAGTGTTGCTCTACTGTCCCAACTACCAAAATAATCATTATTACAACTTATAAAAAACTTTCTTAAGCAGGAAATGAGAATAATAAACTCCTGAACTTTTGAGAGAAAAAAATTACACCACACAATCATTTTATTAAAATGTTTATTATCTTGTCCATGATTGAAACAGCAGTTTAAATGAGTAAATTTGACTCACTATCCGATCGGAATCATCGGTAACGCTTTACAAAAAGGTTACCTTAAATGTTAATCAGATACTTTTGACACTCATTCTACAGTTTATCAGGTGATCAGGTGATTTGGTAACACTTTACCATAAGGGTAGGCTACATTAATTAACCTTTAGTTAATGCTATTAACGGTTAGTGGGTGCATAGTTAATGCTTATTAATTATTATTATTTTGTCTAATCGTTAATAACGGCTTAGTTAATGCTATAACTAAGCATTAGTTAACAAAGTACTGTATAGTTAATTGCAATAGCTCTGCTTAATTAGCTAATGCTTAGTTATAAGCATTAGCTAACTGTAAATAACTGTTTAGCGTGCTGTGTATAAATGCTAACCTTAAACCTAAATATCCATTCAACTGCATGCTAAACTGAGAATTGTTTCAACAGATTTAGGTTTCTGCCAGACAGCAGTTGCTTTTTGTATTGCTCCACCAATCAGCTGCTCGACTCAAAGCTACTGTGGATTATTAAAGAGACCGAGAAAATATTTTTTACATGAAATTACAAAAGCTGCTTACTTTCTGTTATCTCTTTAGTGTAGAGGTTGTTTATTCAGCGTTACCTGTAGTTGTGAATCATTGACAGATGGGGGCAGCATTTAGCTGTGTTCACAACTGTATGATTTTAAACATGACTTTGTCCTACTTGTCCAGCTGTAGTTGAGTATTATACACTGCATTGCATGTAAGTAGATTGCAACACATATTAGCTGGATGTAGAAATTGCTACACAAACTGAGGCGTGCTGACCCGAGAAAACAAAAATACAGCTGTCTACTGGCAAACTAGAGCGGTGGAAAAAAATCTCAGTTTAGCGTACAATTACACGAATAAATAGGTTACGGGTTAGCATTTATATGTGGAGAAAAAAAATGTTGTTCTTCTGGCCCTGTCTGACTGCAACAGTACAATGCTGACTTCTGCTACAGCAACATCTCCCCTAAACTCCTCATAGAGACTGCACTGATCACATCTCCATAACGTAACATATCTATGCCTAAGTAACCAACCCCACTTATGAAATATCCCTTTACCTTTTAACTAACGGTTGATAGCATTAACTAAGAATGAACTAACATTGAATTAATGTAGCCTACCCGACCCGTATGGTAAAGTGTTAGCAAATCATCTGATGGAGTCTATCACTCTTTTAGTGTCCCACTGACCCCACGCTGTCTGTAAAGCTGATTTACTGTAGAATGAATATTTAAAGTATCTGATTTCAGGGCGACTGTGGTTCAGGTGGTAGAGCGGGTCGACCAACGATTGAAGGATTGGCGGTTCGATTCCCGCCCTGCCACCTGTGTCATGGTTGTTGTGTCCTTGGGCAAGACACTTTACCCGACTTGCCTTGTGTGAATGTGTATGACTGCTGTATGTTTGTGGCGGTTGGAGGGGCCGTAGTTGTAAATGGCAGCCACGCTTCCGCCACCGGTATTACTGTGTGTGTGAATGAATGGAACCTGGAACCCTGTAAAGCGCTTGAGTGCTTAGAAAAGCGCTGTAAAAATCCAATCCATTATTAAGTACGGGCCCGTAACTTATTGTTATCCACCATACTTATTCTTCTTCTGTTTCTTATTCTTCCATGACATTTTTCTAGCTGCATAACCGTTAAGCACAGGAATTAAAAAATGTCACAGAACGTGCGTCCCTACTCCACGGGGTGTGCTATTATACAGTTTTTTGATGTTCCACAAGGGGGCGCTGTTATTAAGCCCAGACTGAAAAAAGTTTGAGAGGCCACGCCCCTCACACCGTAACTCCGATTGACTTGAAAATTCTCACACAGGTACACTTGAGGGTACTTTACTGTATCTACACCAAATTTCTCACGAACCCGCGGAGGACTGTGATACACATGTCAGTAAAATATTAGTAGGATAGCTTCAAAAACATGGCCGCCATTGACCAAAACGTTTTTGCAGAGGCGGGGCTTATTAGCAAATCGGCCATAACTAATTAACCATAGGGCCTATCACCATAAAACTTGTTGGATATGTGCATAAGACATGTGGTAGCATGTCCCTGAAAGCTTAAGATTAACCCATAGGGGGCGCCACAAATGCAAAAACCAAAATTAAAGAATTAAATGTTTTGGCACGCCACGCCCCTCACCCACTGACTCTGATTGACTTGAAATTTCTTACACATGTAAAGCTCATGGTGCTCTACAATAAAGCATCTTGGACCATAGGGGTCAGCCATGATTTGTTTTCCTTCCCTAATTTGCATGACAGGAAATACAGTCAAGTGACATCTTCTTCATGGATTTCCAACATATCATCACCAAATTTTGTACACAGCCTTAGGGGACCGACATACACACGTGTAAACACGTGTGTATGTCGGTCTTTAGCTTTAGCGAGATAGCTCTAAAAACATGGCCGCCAATGACCAAAACGTCTTCGCATTAGTGGGCCTTTGCTGCTGATTTGCCACGACTGCAACCTTCTATTGGCCAAAACTTGGGACTCGAGTTTGGAAAGCGCGCAGCAGCGGTTCGTAGAAGCGTTCGAGCCGGGCCGACGGGTGGGGCGCCGCCAACGCGGGGCTGGCGGTCGG
This sequence comes from Hyperoplus immaculatus, assembly GCA_949357725.1. Lineage (NCBI taxonomy): Eukaryota > Metazoa > Chordata > Actinopteri > Uranoscopiformes > Ammodytidae > Hyperoplus > Hyperoplus immaculatus. Next base: position 5,825,781 of record OX442365.1, on the reverse strand, counting down.
CGTCGGGGGGCCCGTACTTTTAAAATCTCTGCGGGATTTTCTAGTTAGTATTATAATTATCCCATCACCTTGAAAGTGTATAACCTTCAGGTAATGTTGCTGTGAACCGAGGTGGACTAAATTCTGGTTGGGCGTGGCCTCCAGCGTAGCTGATTCTCTGGTATCTGATCTTGAGGGCACTGTGAGATCTGAGCAGCTCACGATAGTCACTGTTAATGTCACTGTGCCTCTTCCCTAGATCAGTGTATTCTCTCTGCAGGTGGTGCAGAGCCTTGCTGCTCTCATCCATGGCTGATTCCTGCTGTTTGAGTCTGAACTCGGTGTCACTTCTGAAGTTTGTCTGTGCCAGCTGTTGATGCTGAAGCCTGGAGTAGTCGTCCTCAGCCTTTCGGAGAGCCACGGACAGTTTCTGCCTCTCCTCCAGTGTTTCCATCTGCTTGGTCAAGGATTGCTCCAGGGCGACTCGGTGCTTCTCACACTTGGTCTTTTCCTTTTCAAGAGCAGAGGCGAGTTGATCAGCTGTCTGCTGCAGCTCGGAGCTTCTAGTCTTCTCCTGTATCGGGGCATCTCCCAGCTCTGCCTGTCTCGTCTGGCTGCTTTCTGGCTGTCCTGCTTTGAGCTCATCTACCATTCGCTGGAGCTTAGCCATGTTGCATTTATTCTCAAAGATGATGTCATCTTTCTGTGACATCATCTCTTCGTGGCGCTCAGAGAGAGAACTGTGTTTAGACATTATTCTGTCATGTTCTCTCTCTGCAGACTGGAGTTTATCCTTGATATCTGTGTTCTCCATCTGTAACATCTGCACGTCGTCCTTCAGACGCTCTGAGGACGCATTTGCTTCTCTCAGCTGGTCTCTGAAGTTTGATAAAGGATCTAGTGCTGCCTGCTTCTGTGAAACAATCTGGTCAAACTTCTTCTTCTCTCTTTTGAGGGAAGACCTGAGGCATTTTTCAGCTGTCAGGCTCTTTTCCAAAGCTAGAGATCTCTCAGAGATCTCTTTCGCTTGCATCCCTATCTTTTGATATGCTCTGGAGAGACACTCCTTCTCCTTGTTAAGGGCCTCTTCCAGTTTGCTGCGAGCTTCTCCGTCCTTCTCATGCTGTTTCTGATTGAGTTGCCAGTCCTTAAGCGAAGCTACAACTTCACTTTGCAGCCTTTTGTTCTCAGAAACCAGTTGTTGGTTTAGCTGAGTCTGATGATGGAGTTCTTCTGAACCCTTCTGCTGCTTGGAGACAGCAGCCTCATAATCTCTCTGGAGTTTATTGTTCTTAGTTTGTTCCTCTTTGAGTTGTGAGGCCCACTGGTTCACCTTCTCCTGCAGCGAGGACACAATGTTGTCCTTGGCTTCAATATCTCTTTGAATATTGTTCAGGTGTTGAATATTGTGTAGGTGTTGTAAGTGCAGGGCGTGAATTTTATTGTCTTTTTTCAGACCATCCTCCCGCTGCTCAGTGAGGCGCTCCTTTAGCGCCTTGATATCAGCAAAGTGCATTGTTTCACGCTCTGCTGTTTCCTTTCTCTGCTGATTACAAGTCTCCAGGTCATTGGTGAGCTTCTCAATCACCTTCTTGTCCTCTTCAACAACAGCTGTCATTTGAGCGATTGTGTTTTTCAGCTTTAATTTCCTCCGCTGCTGCTCTTTCAATGACTTCTTCAGATCAGACACTTTTGAGTCCATATCCTCGAGTTCATCAAGAAGACTATCGTTTTTAGCTCGCTCCTTCTTCAGAGACTGTGCAAGAGAGTCATATTCTCTTTGCTCCTGCTTCAGAGCTCTTTTGGTTTGAGCTTTAGAAGATGTTTCCTTCTCCAAGGCCTTTTCAAGATCCTCTCTAGCTCTTCTCTCCTCCTTCAGGACTTCTTGAAGAGCTGTTGTGGCCTTTCTCTCCTCCTCGAGGGCTTCTTGAAGATCAGCAGATCTCTCAGCCTCCAAAGATCTTCTGAATCGCTCGTCCTTCTTTGGTCGCTCCGATTGAGCAGCTTTCTCCGATCTCTTAGATTTCTCCAACTTATTAGCTTTCTTAGATCGCTCAGATCGTTCAGATTCCTCCGTCTGTGAAACATATCACAATGATTAGTTTGTTTTATGTCTGCAGTATTTTAATTGTACAGTTGAACAATTTGTGAAAAGGTTAATATAGGACGTTCATCCACAAATATGTTTATTTTGATATACAAATCATAAACAGTCAGAACTTTTCTGACCTTCAAGGCTCCTTTGGTTTGTCATTTATTTCAGTACAATATTAAATCAACTCTTTAAACATTCAAAGTTAATTTGATGTCACTACAGAGCAAACCTTTCAAAATGCTTTTGTGCTTTTACCTCACAAATATGACTTTGATGGGGAAAGCTAAACTAGATACGATAGATCAACTGATTATGAATTTGTTGTAGTTAAAAATACGTGATGTATATTTAATTTGTGCAGAACTGAAGAAATGTAGGCATACTGTGTCTTTTTTTTAACAAATCCCTAATACACTCTTGTTTATAGACGATGAGGTGGGGATGAGTAGAACTAAATTCCAGTCATTTAAAACAGAATATCATCTGCGTTTGCATTTCTTACTGTTATTATGTATTAGTAAACAGGTGTACCACTAATCTTACCTCATTGCAGGGGGTGTAGCAGTCTTCTGTGATGGAGGCAGAGGACCGCTTCTGAATGTCCTCATCGATCTCTTCCTTGTCTGAAAACGTCTGAACAATCTGAATCATGTCATCTTGGATGTCGAAGGCAAAATCCTGCTGTCTCCGTTTGATTCCCTGTTCATTCTCCACTTCAACAGATAATGTCCCAGGGGGTTTACCCCTTAAGGGCCATCGAGATCTGTTTTTGTCCATTGTCCTATCCTGAAGAGACAACTGTAGCCTACTTTACTGTCTTGTCTTGGATGTAGCTGGGATAAAACCTGGCGATTTATTTTAACAACACTAACTGTAATATGTTAACTCTGTTAATGACACCAGTTGTATCCTTTCGAGTTCCAAGAAGGTGCACTGTGACATCATCAAAGCATTATGATTCCACTGAATGATTCTCTGATGATTCTACATTCCACCTTAAAGGGCCAGTTCCCCATGTTTTGGTTTAAATTGGCTGGTCACATTAGAAAATAACATCATTACAAACAATCTGCATGGCAGAATAATAAATTAAAAATATAAGAAGGTGTGTTTTTTACGTGAACTTACCCTTCAAGTTACTGCTTTGCCCTGATGTTTTTTTTAAGTTTTTATTTACCATGTAGTGTACCAACTTAATTTTTAATTTATTATGCCATTTGTCTTAAATAATGCTTACTTTTGGAGTACTTACAGTTTCCTTTTAACTAAAATTTAATTAGAATATTATTTTCTTTTACTATTTTGGAGTTTCCCTAAATTGAAAGCACCACACTTAACCGTTTCTGTATTGGATGACTACAAATAATGCCTTGTTGTGTTATGTCAGTGTTACATTTATCTTACTTCTAACCTAGATATGTATTGATAATTTATCTAAATGGTACAACATAGTCTCCTTACAATAAAGAATCCATTTTATGTGATGGTTCTCCATCTTCATTTTAAGGATACATATCCAAAATAAACCCATTGGCAAAATGAAGAACCATGAAAACATTTGTTTTTTCTTTCTTACAAATAATCACAGGAATGACACCCATAATTCACAGTGGAGAAGAATTTATTTGCATTTTGTATTATGAAACTTCTCACCAAAAGAGAGGACATGAAAAACAACAAATAAATACCCAAGAGCAGCCGAGCCAGTAGAATGTGAAGTGTAGTTACAAAAATAAGTCAGTGTATTCTATGTCTTTTTACATATCTGTGGATACAATACATTTTTTTTGTTATGAGAAAATATAAACCAAAAAAACAACGTGATGCTGTGTAGCAATTATATTCCCTACAGCTGAATTACGAAACTCTTTCATTGACAAAACTTGAGATTTATGCTCCTATTTCCAAAACAAGGCAAATAAAATAAACCCCAACAAATGTAAACATAACAGAGAATCCAAACTGTATCTCAATATTAGCTTCATGTGCAGAGGACTGCCATAACATGGCCGAGGTAAATATACCCACTAAATCAGTTGGAGGAGCATTGTTTACCTTTTTGGCCATAGTCAATATTTGAGAATGAAACCAGTGAATTTTTCTAGTGATGATTTTCAATTTCACAACCCAGCCATTTTGTTTCTGTCTGTGCGATACGTTGTTCTCCCCCCTCCAAAATAAAAGCATACAATATTTACAGACGGTACAGTAAACCACGCAGCATACAAAGTGTTTCATTAATCTGTTAAATGTAGCTTCTTTTTTGTGCCCTCTTTCCACACCACATCAACACACAACTTGAATAAAAACTGTATTTACTTCTGACAAGGAAGACATTTCAAAATATGTATTTGAATGTAAACATTCCTTTTTAACTTTTGTCTGATTTTAATGAATTTAATACAATGATCATAGATGCATAATAACACAATGTGGGTATTGACTTTTCTTTTCTGTGTGTGGAACAGCAGCAACCTACCCCTCTAAAATACCTGAAACTGAGCTCTAAAAACGTTCTACTCTCTTATTACTCTAATTACTTTTTCACCCCGCAAGCAATTGCAAAAAAAAAAAAAAAATTCAATAATCTTACAAATCATAAAACAATGTAAACACAAAAAGGTATTCAATATAAATAATCTCTTAATCGTTTCCTTGTGTGAATCAAAAACATCTACAATCGCATTCAAAGATCCCGTCTGCGCACTCATACCATTCTGTGTGTGTGTCTTTACCCTGTACTCTGGGCTGTGTTCCAATACTGCAGATGGAATGTGTTACACATGATAAACTAAACAGCTTCTCACCTGGAATATATAAAACCCCTCCTCTTGAAAGAACCGTCCGCAACGCTCCATCAAGTAAAAAACTAAAGTTTGTCTAAGGAACCAAAGCTTCTTTCTTTTCTGAAAAAATATAAGAAGAGAGTCAGAATGGAAGTCCTCTTCCATATGGCATTAAAGTAATATGTCCCTTCAAACTTAAAGGCATTGAACTTGTGTGCAACTGTATGGTGTATAAAATTCACACTTCACAATGTACTTCTGGCTGTTTAAAGCTCATTTGAACATACTCCAGCTGGCTGCTGTAGCAAGTACAAGAGAGAATACAAGGCACTTTGATCAAACCCTTATTAAGTCATTATTGTAAGTTTTTTGGGTGTCAAAATCTTCTGTACATATGTTACCTTTGGCAAACAAGTAGGCCATGATCCTGTTTAACTACTATGTAATGTAAAGGGAGAAAGGATGAAGATGTCGAGAGGCATTTGACTTGACTGACAGTGAGGCTGAGTCCAGCAGGAGCTCCTACTCTCCACAGCATTTGAAAGGCTTATTGTTGTCAATAATGCTGGTCACCAGTAGAGGGAGATAAATAACTATTTCTTAAGACATTCCCTGGAAAGAACTTTTTGATACTAATAATGTAGATGACTGTAGAAACACAGTTCAATTGCTATAACACCAGTACATGCCAGTGCATATGAGTTCTACAATAAGGGTCATAATTCAGCATACACTATATGGAGATTTAATAGTCCAGTAATACACAACACAAGTGTATGTGCGTGTGTATATAATATGCATATGCCTGTGTACTGTGTACATGGAGTAAAAGGAGAGGATATATCAAGGAGAATTATGAATAATAATTTTTTTAAATAATACGGAAGTGAGAAAGTGTTAAAGAAACATTTGAATTTGTAGACAAATAGAGCCAATACTGCTGTTCAAAGGAAAAGTTCCTGGTGGACTTTAGAATTTGGTCACATGAAGCTTTTTTTTTCTTGCAAAACCTTAGTTTTTCTTCTCTTTTCTGGTGAAGACACCAAAAAACCAACAACACACTTTTTTTCTCTCCGATATCGGAATTGAACATCATTTCTTTCTCTCCCCCTTGATGAGTGAATATGGAATTCCTCCAGCCAATACTGTACTTTCCTGAGAAGCTGTGTGTGCTTTGATCCCGACAGACGTCTTGTGCAACTAGCCCGTCTCGTCACTGTAAAATAAATAAGGTGGTAGCAACAGGTTCTAAAAAAAAAAAAAAAAAAAAAAAAAAAAAAAAAATGCCACATGTCAACAGCCCCCTAAGTGCCCCTATCAGTGATAGGACTTGGCCTGTGTGAATGCTGTGTGATGGGGCCCGGGTGGCAGTTAGACTTTGGTGACGGTGGGTGATATGGCTACTTTCTCCGGTGGCAGCAACAGGTTCTTAAAAAAAAAAAAAAAAAAAAAAAAGCCACATGTCAACAGCCCCCTAAGTGCCCCTATCAGTGATAGGACTTGGCCTGTGTGAATGCTGTGTGATGGGGCCCGGGTGGCAGTTAGACTTTGGTGACAGTGGGTGATATGGCTACTTTCTCCGGGGCCGGCGGCGGGGGCTGCTGCTGCTCTCCATCCTCGTCTTCATCGTCCACACTCAGGTCCAGCCTCAGGTTGTCCAGAGTCTGACGGATGGTCAGAGTGTCCATACGCCTGCTATAGAGACACACACACACACACACACACACACACACACACACACACACACACACACACACACACACACACACACACACACACACAGGCTTTTAGGTTGTGCTATGGCAAATATCTAGGGCATTTCATTAGCACAATGCGTTCTTATAAAAATGAAAATAAACTTTTTTAGAACTATGAAGTGAGACATTTTTGGTAAGCGAGGACATGTTGGCCGATGCTCACTTCGGAACAGCCCTTTAAAGGGCTGTTTGAGGAATATCACTAGGTTTTAAGGTTCAGGTATGAATAAGGTTTATTTTAGGGTTAGTGTGAGGGTTGGGGGTAAGACATTTAGTTTTGATGGTAAGGGTTAGGGGGCTAGGGAATGCAGTATGTCAAAGAGTGTCCTCACAAATATAACCTGTAGAAACCTGTGTGTGTGTGTGTGTGTTAGAGAACATACTTTGTCTGCAGCTGCGTGTCCAGCAGTTGTCTCTGCAGCCTGCTGTTGTTCTCCCTCTCCTCGGCCAGCTCTCTCTGGGTGCTGCGGTACTGAGCGTCCTTCCTGCTCGTCTCCTCCTCCGCCTCGTTCAGCTGACGCTTCAGAGAGCGCATCCTCTGGGTCATCTGACCGACCAATAGCAGAGCAGGGTTTAGGGCACATGACTCAACCAACCAATCAACAGCGACCACTGAGGCATAAAAACACCTAGCCCACAACCAACTACCAATACTTATGTTTGTTTCAATTATAAATACACCTATTCTACGTAAAACAGTTTAACTTAGTCATCATACTCTGTCTCTCTAATAATACTATGGAAGTATGGAAAAAGTTCCACAAAAAGCGTGTCAAAGTGAATGAAAACAAAATGCCCAAAAAGGGAACACGACAAAAAAAAGAAATGCATTAAAAGATATGTATTTAAAAAGGCCTTAAAGATATTTTATTATGGTCTAGAAATGTCCTAAACAAGGATTGTTCTAAGAAAAGCTGTTTCTGTCCACAGATAAAAGCATATGCTCAATAGAATGAAATATAAAGAAAATTCATCTATAGCTCTTCCTGTGGTTCTGATAAAGATTTTGATTTCCAATAGATATGACAATTTCTATTTGAATAAGGATTACTATAAAGATGATGATCAAACTATTATGTTATAGTCTATAGTCATCCTGTGGGAGATAAAGGTGTGTGTGTGTGTGTGTGTGTGTGTGTGTGTACCAGGTCTTTCTGCTCATTAGCTATCCTGTTCTCCTCTTCCATCTGGTCGCTCAGCTCGTTGATCTTCCTCTCCATTTTAGTGATGGTGTTGGTCAGCACTGATTTGTTCCTGCACACCAACACATATAAAACACATTAGCCTAAACAGCTACAGACCGGGGCCTGGGTGACGGCATGTTTCTGCTTACATTCTGCTATGCTAAAACAGAAATACTTTCCATCACAGCCGGCCCAATCTGCCAGGTTGGCTCTGACATTAATATCACTCTGCAGACTTTGTGAAACTTAGTTCGAGTGATCCATCACCCTTAGCTTACGTGAGTTTCTTGCTAATTCAAATCCTTACTATTTTTTATGTGCTATATTAGGCAGTTTACAAGTCCAGCTACTTGTATTGGTTTGCCTCTATGAGGTTACAAAAGTGCAAATATAACTTTTCAAATGATGTCACCAAAATAATCACGTCATCATGTCTGGTCAAATGCCAATATGTTCACAATGTTACTCCTGTGTGTCCTAGCCTCACCTGTGCAGTGGTTAGGTTCAAACTAACTCTGTTCAGTTCGGTTCATAAGTGTGAAAGCAAAGCGGACCAGCCACGGTGTGCTCTTATGGTATTTTCTTTGAATTTAGCAGGGACTCAAAACATATCCATCTGTCAATAGTCAAAGAAGTGGCCTCTAGGGTACATTTATGCAAACTATTGTTTTGTAATCATGGTAACACATCTACCCTTAGCATGTGGGTGTCAGATTTTTTCATCAAGCACTAGAACATTATAAGCGTTTCAAAACAGAAGTATGTTGTGCTAAGCATTTTTACTAGCTCGGAATAACCGACATTAGCTAAACGACAATGCTATCAATGTACAGCTCCGGAAAAAGTTTGAGTAAAATGCTGACAACATATCTACCAAATTCACAATAAAAACATTGTCATTTAGAGCATTTTCAATAAGTAAGTCATTAAAAAAAATTCCGGGGCTGTAGGCTTAGAGTTATTGCTGTGAGAAAGGTGTGTGTGGACTGACCTCTCCTCAGCCATCAGAGCGTTCTCCAGCTCCTTGACTTTGATCTCAGCTCTGGACATGACGTCCTCCTGAACTCTGGAGCTCTGCAGCTCCTCCACCTCCAGGCGCAGGTCACGCAGCTACAGGCCCACACACACACACACACACACACACTTATATTAGACATCAGGCCTTTGCTTTGTTCCACTGTTGTTTAGTATTGACTTAAAAGGTGCTTCGAGTAACTTTCAGTTTTTGTTCACTCCTGCACCACCTTTGGACAAAAGCGGTAGTGTTTTTTGTTTTTTTTCTTACTACGCCATCTGTAGTTCCTGGATGAGCGTACCCATGACAAAGGCATTATGAAAAAATATATAAAAATAGCATTCTTTGCACTGATGGTTTTGTTTGCTGTGACATGTAATTCATGATCATCAGAGGAAAAATGAGACTGTTTCAAAAATATTTTAAAGTTCCTTGTAGCACCTTTAATTAAATGTAAATTCCTGTTTATATCCATTCCATAATTTGACACTATACTGTACTGTTTTTATTTATCTTCATATAATTATCACAACCTGACTGGGATGAATGGCTTCTAGGATCAGCCTTCATTAGCTTACTAAGGACATATCTGCATACATATTACAGCCAGTACATGCTACTTATAACATAAATTAAATCTCAAGGGAACCTTCTTTCTGGGGTGCTTATAACACTGCATACAAGTTAATATATATTCTTGCATCATATAAAAATAAGGCGTAGGTTCAGAATTTTAAGAAGAGTTTGAACACAGCCAGCCAGTACCTGTCTCTCCATGGCCAACTTGTCAGTTTCCAGCTGGTCGTTTAGATCCTTCTCCTGGATCAACTTGAGCTGCATCTGCTCAGTCTGTCAGGGAACACACACACACACACACACACACACACACACACACACACACACACACACACACACACACACACACACGTCTTAATCAACAGCTGATTGATACGATGGATGTTGGAATTACCTGTCAATGTCTTATTATTTTTCTATTTAATTTTTTTTCCAGTAACTATATTCTGACTCACCGATTCGATGGCTCTCTTGTGCTTGGCGGTCCACCTGTTCTCACTGTCCTGCAGCTCCTCCAAGTCACTCTCCAGATCGATCAGTTTCTCCTAAAGGAAAGAAAAGTTCACACACACGATAAGAAATCATACCACGACAACTCAACTCAACTTTCCTTTGTTTTTTTCTGAAGTCATTGTTTATGATCAACAACTCTTTCAGAACACATTTGAGTTATTTAGAAGAAAAGGGGACAGATTGAGCATCTTCAGAAATAGCGACGTGATGAATATTTTGGGATTATGGAATTAGCGATGTTGATTGCTAAACAGGATTTGCATAATTAATGCCTCATTAACCCCCCCCCCCCCCACACACACACACACACTCAAGAGGTCAGGTTAGCGTTAACACACTCGGGATACTGTCTCATCTACGGAAAGAGGGAGAGTTCACTTCAACGATAAAACATCCTGGAAATGTTGCTATTCTTTTTAAAGATGCTTCACACACATGAGAAGAGAAGGTTTGGAATGTGTTTTTTTTGTCACGGTCAGTTTGGCATGTCTGAAATCTCATACAGGTTTCTGAGTTGATGCACGTAGTTAAAAGTTATACAGATTATTGAAAGACCTACTTCACCAGTCGGAATACGAAGGTGTATTGAACTCTGAGATCCTATGTAGTATAAATGTGCAAACATTTTAGAAATCGGTTCATCCTAGCCTGAGAAAAGGCAGAAAGAGTGTTTTATGGTCTCATTGTCTAACCCTACATCTTGCCCAGTAGTGATATCACAACTGGGCAAATATAGGGTTAGGATTATCAGGACAGCTGGGTCAAGGGAAGATTGAGGAAAGACTGAGGGAAGAAAAACCTCATTCATTATATTAAAATAGCGATTTTATAATGATAGAACGTCGGTTCCGTATGGGTGAAGTATTACTTTAATGTGAAGGATAAGTCTGATTCAAAAAAAAATCTTATTACCATGAAAAGACTATGCACTAGGCCACCAGAACATCCCCAACTTGCTTTGGTATGAATTCTTTGCACTCTGAAAACTGCATTTGTATCACGGTGTATTAATGTGCCCGGCCTTTTGGGCTTCAACACTGACTATCACACAGGTTTTTTTTTTTTTTTTCGAGCCCCTTTACCTGAGCCAGTTTGAACTGTTTGGCCAGGTCGTCTTTGGCCTGGTTGGTGGTCTGCAGCTCCATGCGCAGGTCCTCCAGGGTCCTCTCTGCCTGCTTCACCTGCAGCTGCATCCTCTCCTTCTGCTGGATCTCATCCTCTAGATCCCGCTCCTTATCTATCAGCTTACCAGAGACCTGCACACACACACACACACACACACACACACACACACGCAAACACACACCCAAAAACACACACAAAAGCACATAGATTCTGAGCGTGTGTACATAACAAAGGCGTTCTCAGAATAATAAGCAGTCTTTCGAGTTGAGACACTGCAGGTGAATGAGGTAAACTATTTTTGAAGTTATATACATCATCATGACATTTTTCCCAGTCGATAACTTACATTAAAACAATTGTAATAACCACTGCATCACAAGCACCCCCCCACCCCCCACCCCCCATGTTTTTGGCATGTTTTTAAATGTATCAGAAATCTGACAATTAACAACATATGAACAAATCCCTTCAGTAATAACCTAGTTATCCTAATCTTTTAAATAATACATAATGAAATGTTAGGAGCCAAAGTAGAGCTGGGGCAGATGGGAGTTGAGCCTGTTACCTCTCCCTGCAGTCTGTTGACGAGGGTCTGCAGTCTCTGTAGCTCCTGCTCCTTCTCCAGCAGAGTCTCATCCAGCTCCTCCACTCTCAGCTGACTGTCCTGACGAAGCTTCTGATGCAGGTTCATGTCTGCTACGGCCTGGGTGGAGGCCAGCAGGGCCTCAGCCAGCTGGGAGAACACACACATACTCACTTCATATATACATTGATAGTTACATACATGGATACATAGAGTATGTGCTGGGCTCAGTGCGCTGGGTTTACCAGAGCAGCTCTAAACAAGTGTCAGTATGATGTTGATGAGTTTTAGAAAGCACTTGTGATCCACCATGACTGTTTGTACTTGGAGAAAAGTAATGGGATGTGTTTAGATAAATGCATATGCACCTTTAATTCCTTCTCAAGAGAAATTATACTGTTTTTTTTGCCAATATGCAATATTTTAAAACTAATTTTGTGTATTGATACAGATATTTATATAAAGTATGTATAAATAAATGAATATATACTCTTTTTGTTACCCACACCATTTGCAGTGATCAGCCAATCTCTGCTGAAGTGGAATGAACATATTATTATGCCTTCTTGTATTGTGTTGGCCCAAATGCAGACAAAGCTTAAAATGGGGAAATATTGATCCCTAAAACTTACGCAATGTAAAACATGTCTTATTTATGTATGACAAATGCTTGATTACAGGAATACAACTATAGTTGGATTAATTAAACTATAGCTTGATTCCTGTAATCTCATTATAAAAAAAAGAGAATTACACATTGTTTTTGTCCTTATAAAGCTCAAATGTAGCCCTGTCTGTCTGTCTGTCTG